>CAWUPM010001151.1:0-26735 GCA_963924295.1 Dioctria rufipes | reverse complement strand
ATTGGGATTGCTTCTACAAACTCGTTAGCTCACATTGAAGAGTTAAAATGTATCTGAAGTCCCCAGATGGTCGAAGTGGTCCAACAGTGTCTATGGAGATTGTCTCAAAAGATGAGCCAGGTGTGTCAGTTATTAAGTGTCTCTCTTTGGTGTGTTTCGTGATTTTTGTTCTTGCGCATTCTTGACAATTATTTACGTATTCTTTCACCATCTTATTCATATTTTTCCAAGTGTATTTTTGTTTCAACCTAGCAATGCATCTTCTTATGCCGCAATGTCCACCAATTCGTGAGCTATGGTATTCTTTTATCAGTCTGTGCATTTCATCTTTTTTCATTATCCTTTTAGGAGGTGTATATAAAATAATATTAACACAATGTTTTGTTTCTCTATGGAATTCCTTCAATATATTTCTTAATTTTTCGACGTCGATAATATCAAATAATTCATGATTATTTGCTAGCGCTAATTTATCTATTTTCGCATTGCTTATTTTGAGTAGTAACTTCCTCAGAACCAATTTTAACTCTGGTAAAGATTTATCATTACACTCTGCAATTATTTTATCTTTAGAGATTTCTATTTCATGCAGTTTTCTGTTATCATTGTGTTTCCTAAGTTGCGCGTGTTTATTATTTTTAAATGTTAACTCGAGTTTTTTAATATACCTTATGTCTGATATTGATGTACTGTTCCAAACGTAAAGTTGATCAGGCTTCTTGTTTGAAATTAAGGTACTTGCACAGTTTTTACTGCTTTTGCCCTCCTTATTGTTATTATTATTCTGCATGTATTGTTTTCTTTGCATGTTTCTTGTGATTACATTGATATTATTTTTCGGCATCATTGCTATTAAGTCCTTGGATTCTATTTTAATTCTTGATAATGCGTCTGCATTGGTGTTCATTTTACCTTGTTTAAAGACAATTTCAAAGTCATAATCCATGAGATCAACTCTTATTCTCGTTAATTTTGATGATGGGTTTTTGTGCGTAAATAAGCTTACAAGCGGTCTGTGATCCGTATACACTATGAATTTTCTTCCAAATAAGTATGGTCTAAAATGCTGTATTCCCCAGTGAATAGCTAAAAGTTCTTTTTCTATTATGGGTTTATTTAATTCATGTTTATTAAGGGACTTGCTTGCATAGGCTATCGGCTTGTCTCGCCCGATTTCGCCTTGCGAGAGTACTGCTCCTAATGCATAGCTGGATGCATCAGTTGTTAAAATGAATAATTCATTGAAGTTAGGATAACTTAGTACTGGTGGGGATACTAGTTTCTGTTTTAAGACTTCAAATGATTTCTTGCAATCTTCAGACCAATGAAATATTTTGTTCTTTTTTAGAAGTTCATTTAGTGGTCTTGCGATCTCTGCAAAATTCTGGACAAATCTTCTATAATAGTTGCAGAATGCTACGAATCTTCGCACCTCATCAGCATTCTTGGGTTCAGGATAATTTTTAATGCTTTCATATTTCTGTGGGTCAGTTCGTATACCCTCAGGTGTGATTCGGTGGCCAAGGTATGTAACTTCTGGTTTTAAAAAGTTACATTTAGTCGCATTTAGCTTTAGATTATATTTCTGCAATCTTTCTAATACTTTTATAAAGTTGTTGTTGTGATCATCTAAGTTAGAACCAAATATTATTATATCATCTACATATAGGAACGCTGCGGCTTCTAGGCCACTTAGTGCTATTGATAGCATTCGTTGGAAGCTATTGGTTGAGATTTTTAACCCAAAAGGTAATCTCGTGAATTGGTAGTGTCCTGTATTTGTTGAAAATGCTGTCAATGGTCTTGATTTCGGATGTAATGGAATTTGATGAAATGAACTAGTCATATCAAGAGTCGAAAAATATTTTGCTCGGCCTAATTTATCCAATACATCATCAAGTCTTGTTAACGGAAATTTGTCGTTGACAACCTTTTTGTTAAGTGATCTAAAATCTACAACCAGTCGCCATTTATTTTGTCCTCCAAGGTCTTTCTTGGGTACAATTAGCAATGGTGAGTTATAAGGACTTACTGATGGTTCTATTATACCTTCCTTTTGCAGCTTCCATACTTGCGTATTAATTTCATCAAGCTGTGAATTAGGCATCCTATAGTTTTTTGTGTAGACGGGTGTTTTATCTGTAGTCGAAATTCGTTGTTCGTAGAAATTATTGATGGTTAGTGGTTCTCCATCTATATGAAAGACGCTTTCGAACTTCTCACAGATGCTTAGTATTGATTGTTTTGCTTTTGGGCATAAGCTATCTATGTTTATCTGTTCCTTAACCTTTTCAAACTTTGAATTGTTCATTCTAGCTTTGGTGAAATGACAAATATTGTAATCCTTAATAGAATCTATTCCAACATGATAATTCTTGAGTGGTTGCGTGTATATATGAGCCTTTGTTATGGTGCCCAACTCTTCTGTTGTATTTAAAACTCTTATGTGTTTTATGCCCTTTATTTCCTTTCCGCAGATCAGACTGTCTTCATTTATTTCAATGTCGATCGGTGTTATTATCTCTGATCTAGGCGGTATTGTGATATTATTGATGATTTTGATGTCCATGTTTATTGGTAATGTTATATCCCTTGTGTTTGATCTTATGGTCAATGCGCATGTTTCGTAATCTATATTACAATGATATTTAATCAGAAAATCACGCCCTAACACCCCGTTCGTAGTTAAGTTAATATCATCATCAATTATATGAAACTTATGTTTTATAATGATGTCTTCAATTGGCAATTCTAACTCTGTGGCTCCATGCGTAGTTATTATTTTATTTGCAATTCCATTTATTTGACACGATTCATTTACATCTATGTCTGCATTTTCGACTAGGTTATTTTTTAGTATTGATATATCTGCACCTGAGTCAATCAAAAATGATATCGGGTATTTGCTTTCTTTAATATATATATTTATGTAGTTTGAGTAGTTGTCTCCTTGATTTAGATGCACTATTTTCTTAGTGTGTATACCCCGGTTCTCTGTTTTCCGGGGACAGCTAAGTTTTCCGATTCTCTGCCCCATCTATTGTTGTAACCTCTATTGCACTTAGTGTAGTTATCACTATATCTTCTGTTGTTATAGTTGTTATTATTGCTTCTATTGTTATTTCCATTTCTATCTCTATAACTGTTGTTTTCCTTTCTATAATAGTTGCTATTGTTATTTTTGTTGTAGTTAGTGTTCTGGTTCGTGCAATTGTTCTTCTGATATCTGTTATTGCATCTGTTAGTACTGTTGAAGTTTTGCTTGTAATAATACATGTTTGTTTGGTTCGGACAATCAGTCATTTCTGTGGTTATCGTTATGGCTTCTGATAGTTTGCTTGGCCTTGCTGCTATGAGAATGGTTTTGTATGGTTCATTAATACCATTCTTAAATGAACTTAAGCCTAATTGATCATTCATGTTCACGATTAATGATCGATTAGCTTCTCCTTGTTCTGATATTTGTAGATCATTTAATGATGCTATCAGTGCTTCTATTCTTGAAGCGAAGGCATTCACGCTTTGATTGCCTTGCTGTATCTTGGCCAAATCACTGTGTATTTTCAGTGGATTTTTATTTATTTTGTATGTTTTTTGTAGATTTGCCTTTAATTCTGATATTTTTGTTGGCACGCTTTCTGATAAAAGTCTATTCTTCACTCTATCTGATAGTTTTACCGTCGTTATGAATTTTAGAAGTGTATTCTCTTGGTCTGTTTTTAGCGTTTCCTTATAAAATTCAATTAAACCAAGAAAATTTGATACTGCCTTGAAATCACCATCAAACTCTGGTATTATTTTCGTTGCAGCTGCAATATCAAATGCTGCCATTGTCTCTTGTGTTGTTTCGTCAGATTCTTTGGCAATTAAATACACATTTATTCTTTCTTTTAAATTCTCAAATGTCTGTTTAGCTTCTTTTAATTTTACTTGATCTGTTATTTGTTTTTCTATTTTGAGCCATTCTTCATTAATTTCCTTGTTTTTTGCTTCTATGAACTTCGCAGTGTATGTTCTATTTGGATTTTTTTAAAGTTGGCTAAAAGTTCTACTAGTAGATCAAAATACATCAGTGAAACCCTTTTTACTATATATTACCGCTGACCAACGTTGATACCACAGCAAGAAAATGTAATTTTTATTAAGTAAAAGAAATGATTTATTTTATACATTTATTGTCCTAACTAAATTTTTTTTTACATATTTTTTAGAATGGCTATTTAATTTAAAAATTAATATACTAACTACTATACCTAGGATTACATAAACTACTATCTGGTTCTCTGCTATCTCTTCTGTGTTGCAATTAACAACACCCTGCTGGGACTTTGTGTTTCCCATATCTCTTTTTCTTTTTCTTTTCAATCTTTTGAATTTCCTTCAATTCTTCTAATTCTCTTATTGCTTTAGCCCTAAATTGCCCTACCGTTGTATTTATCAACCTCTTTAATTCAGCTACACGTTGGCGCTGTTTTACCAATTTTCCTCCTCGTGGCTTCCTTGATGGTTTTTTCCTCTTCTAACTGCTTCACTGTTACAGTCCGGTTTTTTGTTTTGTACTTCTGTCTGTATTGTTCAATAGAAATCGGCTTGGGTCCAGCTCGTGGGTTCTTTTTCAATTCTTCTTTCAATCCCTCGTTGAGTGTCTCGTATATTTTATTAAATTTGCTGTCGATTTCAGACATCCATTGCTCTATTTCTGGTACCGTTGATTCCATCTCGTTTATAGGCAGGGTCGCCATGTTATGATCTTCGCTAGTAGGATGGCGTATTCGCCGATATCCGGGATTCTGTTCATGAGATATATTTTTATTTAGTTAATTATTGAATATATGGCGTGATGGCCGCAATATTCGTAAAAATGGGTAAAAAGCCTCATTTACCTTTGGATCTGGCCGAATGCCTCAATCCGCACTAGATATATGGCTGGAGAGCCTCAATATCTATCAAAAGAAAATACTTGGCTAATTGCCTCGGTATTTTTGTAAGAAAGATGTTTGGCTGAGAAGCCTCTTCATCAAAAGGGTAGAACCGCTGGCCAACTTGCCTCTGCGATCTAAGAATAAGAACCACTTGACTACTCTATGGTTATTTCTTTATCCTTTTTTTATTCCTAAATGCTACCTTATTTATAATCGATAATTATTGCTAAGTAAGCAATTTACAATAATTTCTAAATGCTACCTACAATCAATATTCTTTACCTACCTTATTATGTGCATCGTAACAAAAGAGCGGTGACCTCACGTGAGTAATATTTTCTTTACAACTTGGTGCACTGTATATGCATATTATGCTTTTTGCTTGCGCGGAAATTTGATGCGTTTTACTTTTACCTCATTCATAACGAGGTATGAATGAATCACACAAATGATTACATACGAATCTGTATGTATGTCAATTATGTTTTCTTTTTCTGTTTACTCGACGAGTTAATTGAACTCGGAGTTTTACCTTTTGAAAAGATATGCAAACTTTAGCTGCAATCTTTTTTCTTGTTTTCTTTTAGGGAGATGCGCATATGATTTATATGCAATTTATTATGTATGATTACATATGCATTACAGAATACAAAGCGATCTAAAATGGAATTTTGCTAAATAAATGTCTAGTTTTTAAAATAGACCAAAAAAACTGCATAGAAAGGCCACCAGAAATCAGGTAACACACTAAGAGTTTTTGTGGCATATTTTTGAAACTAGCAAGTATCGGTCAGAAATATTTTACTGTTACATTCCTCTCATTATTCCGCGTCCAACGAGCGCTCACTCGTCAAAATCGGGGACAAAAAATTTTAATCGAAATTTCGCAAAATGGCATGGACTATAGGCTTTGCACTTTTTTCATTCAAAATATACCTTGTGACCAATCTTGACGATTGAGGGTTTATTTTAACATGGAAAGGAATGCAAAGCGATCTAAAAAGGAATTTTGCTAAATAAATATATAGTTTCTAAAATAGACCAAAAAACTGCATAGGAAAGGCCACCAGAAATCAGATCACACACTAAGAGTTTTTGTGGCATATTTTTGAAACTAGCAAGTCTCGGTCAGAAATATTTTACTGTTACATTCCTCTCATTATTCCGCGTCCAACGAGCGCTCACTCGTCAAAATCGGGGACAAAAAATTTTAATCGAAATTTCGCAAAATGGCATGGACTATAGGCTTTGCACTTTTTTCATTCAAAAAATACCTTGTGACCGATCTTGACGATTGAGGGTTTATTTTAACGTGGAAAGGGATGCAAAGCGATCTAAAAAGGAATTTTGCTAAATAAATGTCTAGTTTTTAAAATAGACCAAAAAAACTGCATAGGAAAGGCCACCAGAAATCAGGTCACACACTAAGGGTTTTTGTGGCATATTTTTGAAACTAGCAAGTCTCGGTCAGAAATATTTTACTGTTACATTCCTCTCATTATTCCGCGTCCAACGAGCGCTCACTCGTCAAAATCGGGGACAAAAAATTTTAATCGAAATTTCGCAAAATGGCATGGACTATAGGCTTTGCACTTTTTTCATTCAAAAAATACCTTGTGACCGATCTTGACGATTGAGGGTTTATTTTAACGTGGAAAGGGATGCAAAGCGATCTAAAAAGGACTTTTGCTAAATAAATGTCTAGTTTTTAAAATAGACCAAAAAAACTGCATAGGAAAGGCCACCAGAAATCAGGTCACACACTAAGGGTTTTTGTGGCATATTTCTGAAATTAGCAAGTATCGGTCAGAAATATTTTACTGTTACATTCCTCTCATTATTCCGCGTCCAACGAGCGCTCACTCGTCAAAATCGGGGACAAAAAATTTTAATCGAAATTTCGCAAAAATGCAGGACTATAGACTTTGCACTTTTTTTATTCAAAAAATACCTTGTGACCGATCTTGACGATTGAGGGTTTATTTTAAAGTGGAAAGGGATACAAAGCGATCTAAAAAGGAATTTTGCTAAATAAGTTTTTAAAATAGACCAAAAAAACTGCATAGGAAAGGCCACCAGAAATCAGGTCACACACTAAGGGTTTTTGTGGCATATTTTTGAAACTAGCAAGTCTCGGTCAGAAATATTTTACTGTTACATTCCTCTCATTATTCCGCGTCCAACGAGCGCTCATTCGTCAAAATCGGGGACAAAAAATTTTAATCGAAATTTCGCAAAAATGCAGGACTATAGGCTTTGCACTTTTTTCATTCAAAAAATACCTTGTGACCGATCTTGACGATTGAGGGTTTATTTTAACGTGGAAAGGAATACAAAGCGATCTAAAAAGGAATTTTGCTAAATAAATATATAGTTTTTAAAATAGACCAAAAAACTGCATAGGAAAGGCCACCAGAAATCAGGTCACACACTAAGGGTTTTTGTGGCATATTTTTGAAACTAGCAAGTCTCGGTCAGAAATATTTTACTGTTACATTCCTCTCATTATTCCGCGTCCAACGAGCGCTCATTCGTCAAAATCGGGGACAAAAAATTTTAATCGAAATTTCGCAAAAATGCAGGACTATAGGCTTTGCACTTTTTTCATTCAAAAAATATCTTGTGACCGATCTTGACGATTGAGGGTTTATTTTAACGTGGAAAGGGATACAAAGCGATCTAAAAAGGAGTTTTGCTAAATAAATGTCTAGTTTTTAAAATAGTCCAAAAAAACTGCATATGAAAGGCCACCAGAAATCAGGTCACACACTAAGGGTTTTTGTGGCATATTTTTGAAACTAGCAAGTCTCGGTCAGAAATATTTTACTGTTACATTCCTCTCATTATTCCGCGTCCAACGAGCGCTCACTCGTCAAAATCGGGGACAAAAGATTTTAATCGAAATTTCGCAAAATGGCATGGACTGTAGGCTTTACACTTTTTTTATTCACAAAATACCTCGTCACCGATCTTGACGATTGAGGGTTTATTTTAACGAGGAAAGGAATACAAAGCGATCTAAAATGGAATTTTGCTAAATAAATGTCTAGTTTTTAAAATAGACCAAAAAAACTGCATAGGAAAGCCCACCAGAAATCAGGTCACACACTAAGGGTTTTTGTGGCATATTTTTGAAACTAGCAAGTTTCGGTCAGAAATATTTTACTGTTACATTCCTCTCATTATTCCGCGTCCAACGAGCGCTCACTCGTCAAAATCGGGGACAAAAGATTTTAATCGAAATTTCGCAAAATGGCAT
The DNA here is from genome assembly GCA_963924295.1 of Dioctria rufipes. Taxonomy (NCBI): domain Eukaryota; kingdom Metazoa; phylum Arthropoda; class Insecta; order Diptera; family Asilidae; genus Dioctria; species Dioctria rufipes. The sequence continues at coordinate 18,554 of CAWUPM010001151.1, read as the reverse complement.
GGACTGTAGGCTTTACACTTTTTTTATTCACAAAATACCTCGTCACCGATCTTGACGATTGAGGGTTTATTTTAACGAGGAAAGGAATACAAAGCGATCTAAAATGGAATTTTGCTAAATAAATGTCTAGTTTTTAAAATAGACCAAAAAAACTGCATAGGAAAGGCCACCAGAAATCAGGTAACACACTAAGAGTTTTTGTGGCATATTTTTGAAACTAGCAAGTATCGGTCAGAAATATTTTACTGTTACATTCCTCTCATTATTCCGCGTCCAACGAGCGCTCACTCGTCAAAATCGGGGACAAAAAATTTTAATCGAAATTTCGCAAAATGGCATGGACTATAGGCTTTGCACTTTTTTCATTCAAAAAATACCTTGTGACCAATCTTGACGATTGAGGGTTTATTTTAACATGGAAAGGAATGCAAAGCGATCTAAAAAGGAATTTTGCTAAATAAATATATAGTTTTTAAAATAGACCAAAAAACTGCATAGGAAAGGCCACCAGAAATCAGGTCACACACTAAGGGTTTTTGTGGCATATTTTTGAAACTAGCAAGTCTCGGTCAGAAATATTTTACTGTTACATTCCTCTCATTATTCCGCGTCCAACGAGCGCTCATTCGTCAAAATCGGGGACAAAAAATTTTAATCGAAATTTCGCAAAAATGCAGGACTATAGGCTTTGCACTTTTTTCATTCAAAAAATACCTTGTGACCGATCTTGACGATTGAGGGTTTATTTTAACGTGGAAAGGAATACAAAGCGATCTAAAAAGGAATTCTGCTAAATAAATATATAGTTTTTAAAATAGACCAAAAAAACTGCATAGGAAAGGCCACCAGAAATCAGGTCACACACTAAGGGTTTTTGTGGCATATTTTTGAAACTAGCAAGTCTCGGTCAGAAATATTTTACTGTTACATTCCTCTCATTATTCCGCGTCCAACGAGCGCTCACTCGTCAAAGTCGGGGACAAAAGATTTTAATCGAAATTTCGCAAAATGGCATGGACTGTAGGCTTTACACTTTTTTTATTCACAAAATACCTCGTCACCGATCTTGACGATTGAGGGTTTATTTTAACGAGGAAAGGAATACAAAGCGATCTAAAATGGAATTTTGCTAAATAAATGTCTAGTTTTTAAAATAGACCAAAAAAACTGCATAGGAAAGGCCACCAGAAATCAGGTAACACACTAAGAGTTTTTGTGGCATATTTTTGAAACTAGCAAGTATCGGTCAGAAATATTTTACTGTTACATTCCTCTCATTATTCCGCGTCCAACGAGCGCTCACTCGTCAAAATCGGGGACAAAAAATTTTAATCGAAATTTCGCAAAATGGCATGGACTATAGGCTTTGCACTTTTTTCATTCAAAAAATACCTTGTGACCAATCTTAAGGATTGAGGGTTTATTTTAACATGGAAAGGAATGCAAAGCGATCTAAAAAGGAATTTTGCTAAATAAATATATAGTTTTTAAAATAGACCAAAAAACTGCATAGGAAAGGCCACCAGAAATCAGGTCACACACTAAGGGTTTTTGTGGCATATTTTTGAAACTAGCAAGTCTCGGTCAGAAATATTTTACTGTTACATTCCTCTCATTATTCCGCGTCCAACGAGCGCTCATTCGTCAAAATCGGGGACAAAAAATTTTAATCGAAATTTCGCAAAAATGCAGGACTATAGGCTTTGCACTTTTTTCATTCAAAAAATACCTTGTGACCAATCTTGACGATTGAGGGTTTATTTTAACATGGAAAGGAATGCAAAGCGATCTAAAAAGGAATTTTGCTAAATAAATATATAGTTTTTAAAATAGACCAAAAAACTGCATAGGAAAGGCCACCAGAAATCAGGTCACACACTAAGGGTTTTTGTGGCATATTTTTGAAACTAGCAAGTCTCGGTCAGAAATATTTTACTGTTACATTCCTCTCATTATTCCGCGTCCAACGAGCGCTCATTCGTCAAAATCGGGGACAAAAAATTTTAATCGAAATTTCGCAAAAATGCAGGACTATAGGCTTTGCACTTTTTTCATTCAAAAAATACCTTGTGACCGATCTTGACGATTGAGGGTTTATTTTAACGTGGAAAGGAATACAAAGCGATCTAAAAAGGAATTCTGCTAAATAAATATATAGTTTTTAAAATAGACCAAAAAAACTGCATAGGAAAGGCCACCAGAAATCAGGTCACACACTAAGGGTTTTTGTGGCATATTTTTGAAACTAGCAAGTCTCGGTCAGAAATATTTTACTGTTACATTCCTCTCATTATTCCGCGTCCAACGAGCGCTCATTCGTCAAAATCGGGGACAAAAAATTTTAATCGAAATTTCGCAAAAATGCAGGACTATAGGCTTTGCACTTTTTTCATTCAAAAAATACCTTGTGACCGATCTTGACGATTGAGGGTTTATTTTAACGTGGAAAGGGATACAAAGCGATCTAAAAAGGAATTTTGCTAAATAAATATATAGTTTTTAAAATAGACCAAAAAAACTGCATAGGAAAGGCCACCAGAAATCAGGTCACACACTAAGAGTTTTTGTGGCATATTTTTGAAACTAGCAAGTCTCGGTCAGAAATATTTTACTGTTACATTCCTCTCATTATTCCGCGTCCAACGAGCGCTCACTCGTCAAAATCGGGGACAAAAAATTTTAATCGAAATTTCGCAAAAATGCAGGACTATAGGCTTTGCACTTTTTTCATTCAAAAAATACCTTGTGACCGATCTTGACGATTGAGGGTTTATTTTAACGTGGAAAGGAATACAAAGCGATCTAAAAAGGAATTTTGCTAAATAAATGTCTAGTTTTTAAAATAGACCAAAAAAACTGCATAGGAAAGGCCACCAGAAATCAGGTCACACACTAAGGGTTTTTGTGGCATATTTTTGAAACTAGCAAGTCTCGGTCAGAAATATTTTACTGTTACATTCCTCTCATTATTCCGCGTCCAACGAGCGCTCACTCGTCAAAATCGGGGACAAAAATTTTAATCGAAATTTCGCAAAATGGCATGGACTGTAGGCTTTACACTTTTTTTATTCACAAAATACCTCGTCACCGATCTTGACGATTGAGGGTTTATTTTAACGAGGAAAGGAATACAAAGCGATCTAAAATGGAATTTTGCTAAATAAATGTCTAGTTTTTAAAATAGACCAAAAAAACTGCATAGGAAAGGCCACCAGAAATCAGGTAACACACTAAGAGTTTTTGTGGCATATTTTTGAAACTAGCAAGTATCGGTCAGAAATATTTTACTGTTACATTCCTCTCATTATTCCGCGTCCAACGAGCGCTCACTCGTCAAAATCGGGGACAAAAAATTTTAATCGAAATTTCGCAAAATGGCATGGACTATAGGCTTTGCACTTTTTTCATTCAAAAAATACCTTGTGACCAATCTTAAGGATTGAGGGTTTATTTTAACATGGAAAGGAATGCAAAGCGATCTAAAAAGGAATTTTGCTAAATAAATATATAGTTTTTAAAATAGACCAAAAAACTGCATAGGAAAGGCCACCAGAAATCAGGTCACACACTAAGGGTTTTTGTGGCATATTTTTGAAACTAGCAAGTCTCGGTCAGAAATATTTTACTGTTACATTCCTCTCATTATTCCGCGTCCAACGAGCGCTCATTCGTCAAAATCGGGGACAAAAAATTTTAATCGAAATTTCGCAAAAATGCAGGACTATAGGCTTTGCACTTTTTTCATTCAAAAAATACCTTGTGACCAATCTTGACGATTGAGGGTTTATTTTAACATGGAAAGGAATGCAAAGCGATCTAAAAAGGAATTTTGCTAAATAAATATATAGTTTTTAAAATAGACCAAAAAACTGCATAGGAAAGGCCACCAGAAATCAGGTCACACACTAAGGGTTTTTGTGGCATATTTTTGAAACTAGCAAGTCTCGGTCAGAAATATTTTACTGTTACATTCCTCTCATTATTCCGCGTCCAACGAGCGCTCATTCGTCAAAATCGGGGACAAAAAATTTTAATCGAAATTTCGCAAAAATGCAGGACTATAGGCTTTGCACTTTTTTCATTCAAAAAATACCTTGTGACCGATCTTGACGATTGAGGGTTTATTTTAACGTGGAAAGGAATACAAAGCGATCTAAAAAGGAATTCTGCTAAATAAATATATAGTTTTTAAAATAGACCAAAAAAACTGCATAGGAAAGGCCACCAGAAATCAGGTCACACACTAAGGGTTTTTGTGGCATATTTTTGAAACTAGCAAGTCTCGGTCAGAAATATTTTACTGTTACATTCCTCTCATTATTCCGCGTCCAACGAGCGCTCATTCGTCAAAATCGGGGACAAAAAATTTTAATCGAAATTTCGCAAAAATGCAGGACTATAGGCTTTGCACTTTTTTCATTCAAAAAATACCTTGTGACCGATCTTGACGATTGAGGGTTTATTTTAACGTGGAAAGGGATACAAAGCGATCTAAAAAGGAATTTTGCTAAATAAATATATAGTTTTTAAAATAGACCAAAAAAACTGCATAGGAAAGGCCACCAGAAATCAGGTCACACACTAAGAGTTTTTGTGGCATATTTTTGAAACTAGCAAGTCTCGGTCAGAAATATTTTACTGTTACATTCCTCTCATTATTCCGCGTCCAACGAGCGCTCACTCGTCAAAATCGGGGACAAAAAATTTTAATCGAAATTTCGCAAAAATGCAGGACTATAGGCTTTGCACTTTTTTCATTCAAAAAATACCTTGTGACCGATCTTGACGATTGAGGGTTTATTTTAACGTGGAAAGGAATACAAAGCGATCTAAAAAGGAATTTTGCTAAATAAATGTCTAGTTTTTAAAATAGACCAAAAAAACTGCATAGGAAAGGCCACCAGAAATCAGGTCACACACTAAGGGTTTTTGTGGCATATTTTTGAAACTAGCAAGTCTCGGTCAGAAATATTTTACTGTTACATTCCTCTCATTATTCCGCGTCCAACGAGCGCTCACTCGTCAAAATCGGGGACAAAAATTTTAATCGAAATTTCGCAAAATGGCATGGACTGTAGGCTTTACACTTTTTTTATTCACAAAATACCTCGTCACCGATCTTGACGATTGAGGGTTTATTTTAACGAGGAAAGGAATACAAAGCGATCTAAAATGGAATTTTGCTAAATAAATGTCTAGTTTTTAAAATAGACCAAAAAAACTGCATAGGAAAGCCCACCAGAAATCAGGTCACACACTAAGGGTTTTTGTGGCATATTTTTGAAACTAGCAAGTCTCGGTCAGAAATATTTTACTGTTACATTCCTCTCATTATTCCGCGTCCAACGAGCGCTCACTCGTCAAAATCGGGGACAAAAGATTTTAATCGAAATTTCGCAAAATAGCATGGACTGTAGGCTTTACACTTTTTTTATTCACAAAATACCTCGTCACCGATCTTGACGATTGAGGGTTTATTTTAACGAGGAAAGGAATACAAAGCGATCTAAAATGGAATTTTGCTAAATAAATGTCTAGTTTTTAAAATAGACCAAAAAAACTGCATAGGAAAGGCCACCAGAAATCAGGTAACACACTAAGAGTTTTTGTGGCATATTTTTGAAACTAGCAAGTATCGGTCAGAAATATTTTACTTTTACATTCCTCTCATTATTCCGCGTCCAACGAGCGCTCACTCGTCAAAATCGGGGACAAAAAATTTTAATCGAAATTTCGCAAAATGGCATGGACTATAGGCTTTGCACTTTTTTCATTCAAAAAATACCTTGTGACCAGTCTTGACGATTGAGGGTTTATTTTAACATGGAAAGGAATGCAAAGCGATCTAAAAAGGAATTTTGCTAAATAAATATATGGTTTCTAAAATAGACCAAAAAACTGCATAGGAAAGGCCACCAGAAATCAGATCACACACTAAGAGTTTTTGTGGCATATTTTTGAAACTAGCAAGTCTCGGTCAGAAATATTTTACTGTTACATTCCTCTCATTATTCCGCGTCCAACGAGCGCTCACTCGTCAAAATCGGGGACAAAAAATTTTAATCGAAATTTCGCAAAAATGCAGGACTATAGGCTTTGCACTTTTTTCATTCAAAAAATACCTTGTGACCGATCTTGACGATTGAGGGTTTATTTTAACGTGGAAAGGGATACAAAGCGATCTAAAAAGGAATTTTGCTAAATAAATATATAGTTTTTAAAATAGACCAAAAAAACTGCATAGGAAAGGCCACCAGAAATCAGGTCACACACTAAGGGTTTTTGTGGCATATTTTTGAAACTAGCAAGTCTCGGTCAGAAATATTTTACTGTTACATTCCTCTCATTATTCCGCGTCCAACGAGCGCTCATTCGTCAAAATCGGGGACAAAAAATTTTAATCGAAATTTCGCAAAAATGCAGGACTATAGGCTTTGCACTTTTTTCATTCAAAAAATACCTTGTGACCAATCTTGACGATTGAGGGTTTATTTTAACGTGGAAAGGAATACAAAGCGATCTAAAAAGGAATTTTGCTAAATAAATATATAGTTTTTAAAATAGACCAAAAAACTGCATAGGAAAGGCCACCAGAAATCAGGTCACACACTAAGGGTTTTTGTGGCATATTTTTGAAACTAGCAAGTCTCGGTCAGAAATATTTTACTGTTACATTCCTCTCATTATTCCGCGTCCAACGAGCGCTCATTCGTCAAAATCGGGGACAAAAAATTTTAATCGAAATTTCGCAAAAATGCAGGACTATAGGCTTTGCACTTTTTTCATTCAAAAAATACCTTGTGACCGATCTTGACGATTGAGGGTTTATTTTAACGTGGAAAGGGATACAAAGCGATCTAAAAAGGAATTTTGCTAAATAAATGTCTAGTTTTTAAAATAGACCAAAAAAACTGCATAGGAAAGGCCACCAGAAATCAGGTCACACACTAAGGGTTTTTGTGGCATATTTTTCAAACTAGCAAGTCTCGGTCAGAAATATTTTACTGTTACATTCCTCTCATTATTCCGCGTCCAACGAGCGCTCACTCGTCAAAATCGGGGACAAAAGATTTTAATCGAAATTTCGCAAAATGGCATGGACTGTAGGCTTTACACTTTTTTTATTCACAAAATACCTCGTCACCGATCTTGACGATTGAGGGTTTATTTTAACGAGGAAAGGAATACAAAGCGATCTAAAATGGAATTTTGCTAAATAAATGTCTAGTTTTTAAAATAGACCAAAAAAACTGCATAGGAAAGCCCACCAGAAATCAGGTCACACACTAAGGGTTTTTGTGGCATATTTTTGAAACTAGCAAGTTTCGGTCAGAAATATTTTACTGTTACATTCCTCTCATTATTCCGCGTCCAACGAGCTCTCACTCGTCAAAATGGGGGCAAAAGATTTTAATCGAAATTTCGCAAAATGGCATGGACTGTAGGCTTTACACTTTTTTTATTCACAAAATACCTCGTCACCGATCTTGACGATTGAGGGTTTATTTTAACGAGGAAAGGAATACAAAGCGATCTAAAATGGAATTTTGCTAAATAAATGTCTAGTTTTTAAAATAGACCAAAAAAACTGCATAGGAAAGGCCACCAGAAATCAGGTAACACACTAAGAGTTTTTGTGGCATATTTTTGAAACTAGCAAGTATCGGTCAGAAATATTTTACTGTTACATTCCTCTCATTATTCCGCGTCCAACGAGCGCTCACTCGTCAAAGTCGGGGACAAAAGATTTTAATCGAAATTTCGCAAAATGGCATGGACTGTAGGCTTTACACTTTTTTTATTCACAAAATACCTCGTCACCGATCTTGACGATTGAGGGTTTATTTTAACGAGGAAAGGAATACAAAGCGATCTAAAATGGAATTTTGCTAAATAAATGTCTAGTTTTTAAAATAGACCAAAAAAACTGCATAGGAAAGGCCACCAGAAATCAGGTAACACACTAAGAGTTTTTGTGGCATATTTTTGAAACTAGCAAGTATCGGTCAGAAATATTTTACTGTTACATTCCTCTCATTATTCCGCGTCCAACGAGCGCTCACTCGTCAAAATCGGGGACAAAAAATTTTAATCGAAATTTCGCAAAATGGCATGGACTATAGGCTTTGCACTTTTTTCATTCAAAAAATACCTTGTGACCAATCTTAAGGATTGAGGGTTTATTTTAACATGGAAAGGAATGCAAAGCGATCTAAAAAGGAATTTTGCTAAATAAATATATAGTTTTTAAAATAGACCAAAAAACTGCATAGGAAAGGCCACCAGAAATCAGGTCACACACTAAGGGTTTTTGTGGCATATTTTTGAAACTAGCAAGTCTCGGTCAGAAATATTTTACTGTTACATTCCTCTCATTATTCCGCGTCCAACGAGCGCTCATTCGTCAAAATCGGGGACAAAAAATTTTAATCGAAATTTCGCAAAAATGCAGGACTATAGGCTTTGCACTTTTTTCATTCAAAAAATACCTTGTGACCGATCTTGACGATTGAGGGTTTATTTTAACGTGGAAAGGAATACAAAGCGATCTAAAAAGGAATTCTGCTAAATAAATATATAGTTTTTAAAATAGACCAAAAAAACTGCATAGGAAAGGCCACCAGAAATCAGGTCACACACTAAGGGTTTTTGTGGCATATTTTTGAAACTAGCAAGTCTCGGTCAGAAATATTTTACTGTTACATTCCTCTCATTATTCCGCGTCCAACGAGCGCTCATTCGTCAAAATCGGGGACAAAAAATTTTAATCGAAATTTCGCAAAAATGCAGGACTATAGGCTTTGCACTTTTTTCATTCAAAAAATACCTTGTGACCAATCTTGACGATTGAGGGTTTATTTTAACATGGAAAGGAATGCAAAGCGATCTAAAAAGGAATTTTGCTAAATAAATATATAGTTTTTAAAATAGACCAAAAAACTGCATAGGAAAGGCCACCAGAAATCAGGTCACACACTAAGGGTTTTTGTGGCATATTTTTGAAACTAGCAAGTCTCGGTCAGAAATATTTTACTGTTACATTCCTCTCATTATTCCGCGTCCAACGAGCGCTCATTCGTCAAAATCGGGGACAAAAAATTTTAATCGAAATTTCGCAAAAATGCAGGACTATAGGCTTTGCACTTTTTTCATTCAAAAAATACCTTGTGACCGATCTTGACGATTGAGGGTTTATTTTAACGTGGAAAGGAATACAAAGCGATCTAAAAAGGAATTCTGCTAAATAAATATATAGTTTTTAAAATAGACCAAAAAAACTGCATAGGAAAGGCCACCAGAAATCAGGTCACACACTAAGGGTTTTTGTGGCATATTTTTGAAACTAGCAAGTCTCGGTCAGAAATATTTTACTGTTACATTCCTCTCATTATTCCGCGTCCAACGAGCGCTCATTCGTCAAAATCGGGGACAAAAAATTTTAATCGAAATTTCGCAAAAATGCAGGACTATAGGCTTTGCACTTTTTTCATTCAAAAAATACCTTGTGACCGATCTTGACGATTGAGGGTTTATTTTAACGTGGAAAGGGATACAAAGCGATCTAAAAAGGAATTTTGCTAAATAAATATATAGTTTTTAAAATAGACCAAAAAAACTGCATAGGAAAGGCCACCAGAAATCAGGTCACACACTAAGAGTTTTTGTGGCATATTTTTGAAACTAGCAAGTCTCGGTCAGAAATATTTTACTGTTACATTCCTCTCATTATTCCGCGTCCAACAAGCGCTCACTCGTCAAAATCGGGGACAAAAAATTTTAATCGAAATTTCGCAAAATGGCATGGACTATAGGCTTTGCACTTTTTTCATTCAAAAAATACCTTGTGACCGATCTTGACGATTGAGGGTTTAATTTAACGTGGAAAGGAATACAAAGCGATCTAAAAAGGAATTTTGCTAAATAAATGTCTAGTTTTTAAAATAGACCAAAAAAACTGCATAGGAAAGCCCACCAGAAATCAGGTCACACACTAAGGGTTTTTGTGGCATATTTTTGAAACTAGCAAGTTTCGGTCAGAAATATTTTACTGTTACATTCCTCTCATTATTCCGCGTCCAACGAGCTCTCACTCGTCAAAATGGGGGCAAAAGATTTTAATCGAAATTTCGCAAAATGGCATGGACTGTAGGCTTTACACTTTTTTTATTCACAAAATACCTCGTCACCGATCTTGACGATTGAGGGTTTATTTTAACGAGGAAAGGAATACAAAGCGATCTAAAATGGAATTTTGCTAAATAAATGTCTAGTTTTTAAAATAGACCAAAAAAACTGCATAGGAAAGGCCACCAGAAATCAGGTAACACACTAAGAGTTTTTGTGGCATATTTTTGAAACTAGCAAGTATCGGTCAGAAATATTTTACTGTTACATTCCTCTCATTATTCCGCGTCCAACGAGCGCTCACTCGTCAAAGTCGGGGACAAAAGATTTTAATCGAAATTTCGCAAAATGGCATGGACTGTAGGCTTTACACTTTTTTTATTCACAAAATACCTCGTCACCGATCTTGACGATTGAGGGTTTATTTTAACGAGGAAAGGAATACAAAGCGATCTAAAATGGAATTTTGCTAAATAAATGTCTAGTTTTTAAAATAGACCAAAAAAACTGCATAGGAAAGGCCACCAGAAATCAGGTAACACACTAAGAGTTTTTGTGGCATATTTTTGAAACTAGCAAGTATCGGTCAGAAATATTTTACTGTTACATTCCTCTCATTATTCCGCGTCCAACGAGCGCTCACTCGTCAAAATCGGGGACAAAAAATTTTAATCGAAATTTCGCAAAATGGCATGGACTATAGGCTTTGCACTTTTTTCATTCAAAAAATACCTTGTGACCAATCTTAAGGATTGAGGGTTTATTTTAACATGGAAAGGAATGCAAAGCGATCTAAAAAGGAATTTTGCTAAATAAATATATAGTTTTTAAAATAGACCAAAAAACTGCATAGGAAAGGCCACCAGAAATCAGGTCACACACTAAGGGTTTTTGTGGCATATTTTTGAAACTAGCAAGTCTCGGTCAGAAATATTTTACTGTTACATTCCTCTCATTATTCCGCGTCCAACGAGCGCTCATTCGTCAAAATCGGGGACAAAAAATTTTAATCGAAATTTCGCAAAAATGCAGGACTATAGGCTTTGCACTTTTTTCATTCAAAAAATACCTTGTGACCGATCTTGACGATTGAGGGTTTATTTTAACGTGGAAAGGAATACAAAGCGATCTAAAAAGGAATTCTGCTAAATAAATATATAGTTTTTAAAATAGACCAAAAAAACTGCATAGGAAAGGCCACCAGAAATCAGGTCACACACTAAGGGTTTTTGTGGCATATTTTTGAAACTAGCAAGTCTCGGTCAGAAATATTTTACTGTTACATTCCTCTCATTATTCCGCGTCCAACGAGCGCTCATTCGTCAAAATCGGGGACAAAAAATTTTAATCGAAATTTCGCAAAAATGCAGGACTATAGGGCTTTGCACTTTTTTCATTCAAAAAATACCTTGTGACCAATCTTGACGATTGAGGGTTTATTTTAACATGGAAAGGAATGCAAAGCGATCTAAAAAGGAATTTTGCTAAATAAATATATAGTTTTTAAAATAGACCAAAAAACTGCATAGGAAAGGCCACCAGAAATCAGGTCACACACTAAGGGTTTTTGTGGCATATTTTTGAAACTAGCAAGTCTCGGTCAGAAATATTTTACTGTTACATTCCTCTCATTATTCCGCGTCCAACGAGCGCTCATTCGTCAAAATCGGGGACAAAAAATTTTAATCGAAATTTCGCAAAAATGCAGGACTATAGGCTTTGCACTTTTTTCATTCAAAAAAATACCTTGTGACCGATCTTGACGATTGAGGGTTTATTTTAACGTGGAAAGGAATACAAAGCGATCTAAAAAGGAATTCTGCTAAATAAATATATAGTTTTTAAAATAGACCAAAAAAACTGCATAGGAAAGGCCACCAGAAATCAGGTCACACACTAAGGGTTTTTGTGGCATATTTTTGAAACTAGCAAGTCTCGGTCAGAAATATTTTACTGTTACATTCCTCTCATTATTCCGCGCCCAACGAGCGCTCATTCGTCAAAATCGGGGACAAAAATTTTAATCGAAATTTCGCAAAAATGCAGGACTATAGGCTTTGCACTTTTTTCATTCAAAAAATACCTTGTGACCGATCTTGACGATTGAGGGTTTATTTTAACGTAGAAAGGGATACAAAGCGATCTAAAAAGGAATTTTGCTAAATAAATATATAGTTTTTAAAATAGACCAAAAAAACTGCATAGGAAAGGCCACCAGAAATCAGGTCACACACTAAGAGTTTTTGTGGCATATTTTTGAAACTAGCAAGTCTCGGTCAGAAATATTTTACTGTTACATTCCTCTCATTATTCCGCGTCCAACGAGCGCTCACTCGTCAAAATCGGGGACAAAAAATTTTAATCGAAATTTCGCAAAAATGCAGGACTATAGGCTTTGCACTTTTTTCATTCAAAAAATACCTTGTGACCGATCTTGACGATTGAGGGTTTATTTTAACGTGGAAAGGAATACAAAGCGATCTAAAAAGGAATTTTGCTAAATAAATGTCTAGTTTTTAAAATAGACCAAAAAAACTGCATAGGAAAGGCCACCAGAAATCAGGTCACACACTAAGGGTTTTTGTGGGCATATTTTTGAAACTAGCAAGTCTCGGTCAGAAATATTTTACTGTTACATTCCTCTCATTATTCCGCGTCCAACGAGCGCTCACTCGTCAAAATCGGGGACAAAAATTTTAATCGAAATTTCGCAAAATGGCATGGACTGTAGGCTTTACACTTTTTTTATTCACAAAATACCTCGTCACCGATCTTGACGATTGAGGGTTTATTTTAACGAGGAAAGGAATACAAAGCGATCTAAAATGGAATTTTGCTAAATAAATGTCTAGTTTTTAAAATAGACCAAAAAAACTGCATAGGAAAGCCCACCAGAAATCAGGTCACACACTAAGGGTTTTTGTGGCATATTTTTGAAACTAGCAAGTCTCGGTCAGAAATATTTTACTGTTACATTCCTCTCATTATTCCGCGTCCAACGAGCGCTCACTCGTCAAAATCGGGGACAAAAGATTTTAATCGAAATTTCGCAAAATGGCATGGACTGTAGGCTTTACACTTTTTTTATTCACAAAATACCTCGTCACCGATCTTGACGATTGAGGGTTTATTTTAACGTGGAAAGGGATACAAAGCGATCTAAAAAGGAATTTTGCTAAATAAATATATAGTTTTTAAAATAGACCAAAAAAACTGCATAGGAAAGGCCACCAGAAATCAGGTCACACACTAAGGGTTTTTGTGGCATATTTTTGAAACTAGCAAGTCTCGGTCAGAAATATTTTACTGTTACATTCCTCTCATTATTCCGCGTCCAACGAGCGCTCATTCGTCAAAATCGGGGACAAAAAATTTTAATCGAAATTTCGCAAAAATGCAGGACTATAGGCTTTGCACTTTTTTCATTCAAAAAATACCTTGTGACCAATCTTGACGATTGAGGGTTTATTTTAACGTGGAAAGGAATACAAAGCGATCTAAAAAGGAATTTTGCTAAATAAATATATAGTTTTTAAAATAGACCAAAAAACTGCATAGGAAAGGCCACCAGAAATCAGGTCACACACTAAGGGTTTTTGTGGCATATTTTTGAAACTAGCAAGTCTCGGTCAGAAATATTTTACTGTTACATTCCTCTCATTATTCCGCGTCCAACGAGCGCTCATTCGTCAAAATCGGGGACAAAAAATTTTAATCGAAATTTCGCAAAAATGCAGGACTATAGGCTTTGCACTTTTTTCATTCAAAAAATACCTTGTGACCGATCTTGACGATTGAGGGTTTATTTTAACGTGGAAAGGGATACAAAGCGATCTAAAAAAGGAATTTTGCTAAATAAATGTCTAGTTTTTAAAATAGACCAAAAAAACTGCATAGGAAAGGCCACCAGAAATCAGGTCACACACTAAGGGTTTTTGTGGCATATTTTTGAAACTAGCAAGTCTCGGTCAGAAATATTTTACTGTTACATTCCTCTCATTATTCCGCGTCCAACGAGCGCTCACTCGTCAAAATCGGGGACAAAAGATTTTAATCGAAATTTCGCAAAATGGCATGGACTGTAGGCTTTACACTTTTTTTATTCACAAAATACCTCGTCACCGATCTTGACGATTGAGGGTTTATTTTAACGAGGAAAGGAATACAAAGCGATCTAAAATGGAATTTTGCTAAATAAATGTCTAGTTTTTAAAATAGACCAAAAAAACTGCATAGGAAAGCCCACCAGAAATCAGGTCACACACTAAGGGTTTTTGTGGCATATTTTTGAAACTAGCAAGTTTCGGTCAGAAATATTTTACTGTTACATTCCTCTCATTATTCCGCGTCCAACGAGCTCTCACTCGTCAAAATGGGGGCAAAAGATTTTAATCGAAATTTCGCAAAATGGCATGGACTGTAGGCTTTACACTTTTTTTATTCACAAAATACCTCGTCACCGATCTTGACGATTGAGGGTTTATTTTAACGAGGAAAGGAATACAAAGCGATCTAAAATGGAATTTTGCTAAATAAATGTCTAGTTTTTAAAATAGACCAAAAAAAACTGCATAGGAAAGGCCACCAGAAATCAGGTAACACACTAAGAGTTTTTGTGGCATATTTTTGAAACTAGCAAGTATCGGTCAGAAATATTTTACTGTTACATTCCTCTCATTATTCCGCGTCCAACGAGCGCTCACTCGTCAAAATCGGGGACAAAAATTTTAATCGAAATTTCGCAAAATGGCATGGACTATAGGCTTTGCACTTTTTTCATTCAAAAAATACCTTGTGACCAATCTTGACGATTGAGGGTTTATTTTAACATGGAAAGGAATGCAAAGCGATCTAAAAAGGAATTTTGCTAAATAAATATATAGTTTCTAAAATAGACCAAAAAACTGCATAGGAAAGGCCACCAGAAATCAGATCACACACTAAGAGTTTTTGTGGCATATTTTTGAAACTAGCAAGTCTCGGTCAGAAATATTTTACTGTTACATTCCTCTCATTATTCCGCGTCCAACGAGCGCTCACTCGTCAAAATCGGGGACAAAAAATTTTAATCGAAATTTCGCAAAATGGCATGGACTATAGGCTTTGCACTTTTGTCATTCAAAAAATACCTTGTGACCAATCTTGACGATTGAGGGTTTATTTTAACATGGAAAGGAATGCAAAGCGATCTAAAAAGGAATTTTGCTAAATAAATATATAGTTTTTAAAATAGACCAAAAAACTGCATAGGAAAGGCCACCAGAAATCAGGTCACACACTAAGGGTTTTGTGGCATATTTTTGAAACTAGCAAGTCTCGGTCAGAAATATTTTACTGTTACATTCCTCTCATTATTCCGCGTCCAACGAGCGCTCATTCGTCAAAATCGGGGACAAAAAATTTTAATCGAAATTTCGCAAAAATGCAGGACTATAGGCTTTGCACTTTTTTTCCATTCAAAAAATACCTTGTGACCGATCTTGACGATTGAGGGTTTATTTTAACGTGGAAAGGAATACAAAGCGATCTAAAAAGGAATTCTGCTAAATAAATATATAGTTTTTAAAATAGACCAAAAAAACTGCATAGGAAAGGCCACAGAAATCAGGTCACACACTAAGGGTTTTTGTGGCATATTTTTGAAACTAGCAAGGTCTCGGTCAGAAATATTTTACTGTTACATTCCTCTTATTATTCCGCGTCCAACGAGCGCTCATTCGTCAAAATCGGGGACAAAAAATTTTAATCGAAATTTCGCAAAAATGCAGGACTATAGGCTTTGCACTTTTTTCATTTAAAAAATACCTTGTGACCAATCTTGACGATTGAGGGTTTATTTTAACATGGAAAGGAATGCAAAGCGATCTAAAAAGGAATTTTGCTAAATAAATATATAGTTTTTAAAATAGACCAAAAAACTGCATAGGAAAGGCCACCAGAAATCAGGTCACACACTAAGTGTTTTTGTGGCATATTTTTGAAACTAGCAAGTCTCGGTCAGAAATATTTTACTGTTACATTCCTCTCATTATTCCCGCGTCCAACGAGCGCTCACTCGTCAAAATCGGGGACAAAAAATTTTAATCGAAATTTCGCAAAAATACAGGACTATAGGCTTTGCACTTTTTTCATTCAAAAAATACCTTGTGACCGATCTTGACGATTGAGGGTTTATTTTAACGTGGAAAGGAATACAAAGCGATCTAAAAAGGAATTCTGCTAAATAAATATATAGTTTTTAAAATAGACCAAAAAAACTGCATAGGAAAGGCCACCAATAATTTTTAAAATAGACCAAAAAAAACTGCATAGGAAAGGCCACCAGAAATCAGGTCACACACTAAGGGTTTTTGTGGCATATTTTTGAAACTAGCAAGTCTCGGTCAGAAATATTTTACTGTTACATTCCTCTCATTATTCCGCGTCCAACGAGCGCTCATTCGTCAAAATCGGGGACAAAAAATTTTAATCGAAATTTCGCAAAAATGCAGGGACTATAGGCTTTGCACTTTTTTCATTCAAAAAATACCTTGTGACCGATCTTGACGATTGAGGGTTTATTTTAACGTGGAAAGGAATACAAAGCGATCTAAAAGGAATTTTGCTAAATAAATATATAGTTTTTAAAATAGACCAAAAAACTGCATAGGAAAGGCCACCAGAAATCAGGTCACACACTAAGGGTTTTTGTGGCATATTTTTGAAACTAGCAAGTCTCGGTCAGAAATATTTTACTGTTACATTCCTCTCATTATTCCGCGTCCAACGAGCGCTCACTCGTCAAAATCGGGGACAAAAGATTTTAATCGAAATTTCGCAAAATGGCATGGACTGTAGGCTTTACACTTTTTTTATTCACAAAATACCTCGTCACCGATCTTGACGATTGAGGGTTTATTTTAACGTGGAAAGGAATACAAAGCGATCTAAAATGGAATTTTGCTAAATAAATGTCTAGTTTTTAAAATAGACCAAAAAAACTGCATAGGAAAGCCCACCAGAAATCAGGTCACACACTAAGGGTTTTTGTGGCATATTTTTGAAACTAGCAAGTTTCGGTCAGAAATATTTTACTGTTACATTCCTCTCATTATTCCGCGTCCAACGAGCGCTCACTCGTCAAAATCGGGGACAAAAGATTTTAATCGAAATTTCGCAAAATGGCATGGACTGTAGGCTTTACACTTTTTTTATTCACAAAATACCTCGTCACCGATCTTGACGATTGAGGGTTTATTTTAACGAGGAAAGGAATACAAAGCGATCTAAAATGGAATTTTGCTAAATAAATGTCTAGTTTTTAAAATAGACCAAAAAAACTGCATAGGAAAGGCCACCAGAAATCAGGTAACACACTAAGAGTTTTTGTGGCATATTTTTGAAACTAGCAAATATCGGTCAGAAATATTTTACTGTTACATTCCTCTCATTATTCCGCGTCCAACGAGCGCTCACTCGTCAAAATCGGGGACAAAAAATTTTAATCGAAATTTCGCAAAATGGCATGGACTATAGGCTTTGCACTTTTTTCATTCAAAAAATACCTTGTGACCAATCTTGACGATTGAGGGTTTATTTTAACATGGAAAGGAATGCAAAGCGATCTAAAAAGGAATTTTGCTAAATAAATATATAGTTTCTAAAATAGACCAAAAAACTGCATAGGAAAGGCCACCAGAAATCAGATCACACACTAAGAGTTTTTGTGGCATATTTTTGAAACTAGCAAGTCTCGGTCAGAAATATTTTACTGTTACATTCCTCTCATTATTCCGCGTCCAACGAGCGCTCACTCGTCAAAATCGGGGACAAAAAATTTTAATCGAAATTTCGCAAAATGGCATGGACTATAGGCTTTGCACTTTTTTCATTCAAAAAATACCTTGTGACCAATCTTGACGATTGAGGGTTTATTTTAACATGGAAAGGAATGCAAAGCGATCTAAAAAGGAATTTTGCTAAATAAATATATAGTTTCTAAAATAGACCAAAAAACCTGCATAGGAAAGGCCACCAGAAATCAGATCACACACTAAGAGTTTTTGTGGCATATTTTTGAAACTAGCAAGTCTCGGTCAGAAATATTTTACTGTTACATTCCTCTCATTTTTCCGCGTCCAACGAGCGCTCACTCGTCAAAATCGGGGGACAAAAAATTTTAATCGAAATTTCGCAAAATGGCATGGACTATAGGCTTTGCACTTTTGTCATTCAAAAAATACCTTGTGACCAATCTTGACGATTGAGGGTTTATTTTAACATGGAAAGGAATGCAAAGCGATCTAAAAAGGAATTTTGCTAAATAAATATATAGTTTTTAAAATAGACCAAAAAACTGCATAGGAAAGGCCACCAGAAATCAGGTCACACACTAAGGGTTTTTGTGGCATATTTTTGAAACTAGCAAGTCTCGGTCAGAAATATTTTAC
>CAWUPM010001150.1:0-193137 GCA_963924295.1 Dioctria rufipes | reverse complement strand
AAAAAGTTTCTATAGAAAAGGCAATCCTCGGCGTATTTAAAATTTGCGACAGTGAAAATAATTTTTTGAAAATTTACTATAGAAAAGGCAATCCTCGGCCGTATTTAAAATTTGCGACAGTAAAAGATAATTTTTGAAAAATTTACTATAAAAAAGGCAATCCTCGCCGTATTTAAAATTTTCGACAGTACAATATTATTGTTTGAATAATTTACTATAGAAAGGCCATACTCGGTGTATTTAAAATTGCGACAGTAAAAAATTATTTTTTGAAAAATTTACTATAGAAAAGGCAATCCTCGGCGTATTTAAAATTTGCGACAGTGAAAATAATTTTTTGAAAATTTACTATAGAAAAGGCAATCCTCGGCGTATTTAAAATTTGCGAAGGTAAAAAATAATTTTTCAAAATCATTACTTATAGAAAAGGCCACACTCGCGTATTCAAAATTTGCGACAGAAAAAATAATTTTTTGAAAAATTACTATAGAAAAGGCAATCCTCGGCGTATTTAAAATTTGCGACATTAAAAAATCATTTTTTGAAAATTTACAATAGAAAAGGCCACACTCGCGTATTCAAAACTTGCGACAGAAAAAAATAATTTTTGAAAAAGTTTCTATAGAAAAGGCAATCCTCGGCGTATTTAAAATTTGCGACAGTGAAATAATTTTTTGAAAAATTTACTATATCAAAGGCAATCCTCGCCGTATATAAAATTTGCTACAGAAAAAAATAATTTTTTGCCAAATTTACAATAGAAAAGGCAATCCTCGCCTTATTTAAAATTTGCGACGAGTAAAATTAATTTTTGAAAAATTTACAATAGAAAAGGCAATACCTGGCGTATTTAAAATTTGCGAGGGTAGAAAATTATTTTGATTTGAAAATTTACTATACAAAAGGCAATCTTCGGGGTATTTTAAATTTTCGACAGTAAAAATAATTTTTTGAAAAATTTTCAATAGAAAAGGCAATCCCTGGCGTATTTTAAATGTGCGACGGTACTATTGAAAGGCAATACTCGCGTATTTAAAATTTGCGACAGTAACAAATAATTTTTTGAAAAATTTACTAGAGAAAAGGCAATCCTCGGCGTTTTTTAAAGTGTGCCGCAGTTAAATATAATTTTTTGAAAAATTTACTATAGACAAGGTTCATACTCGCCGTATTTAAAATTTGCAGACAGAAAAAAATAATTTTTTGAAAAATTTACAATAGAAAAGCTATACTCGGCGTATTTAAAATTTGCGACAGTAAAAAATTCTTCTTTGAAAAATTTACTATAGAAAAGCCAAACCTCGGCGTATTTAAAATTTGCTACAGTAAAAATAATTTTTTGAAAAATTTACAATAACAAAGGCAATACCTGGAGTATTTAAAATTTGCGACGGTAGAAAGTAATTTGTTGAAAAATTTAATATAGAAAAGGAAATCTTCGGCGTATTTTAAATTTTCGACAGTAAAATATTTATTTTTTGAAAAATTTATGATAGAAAGGCCAAACCCGGTGTATTAGTAAAAATTATTTTTTGAAAAATTTACTATAGAAAATGCAATCCTCGGCGTATTTAAAATTCGCGAATGTAATAAATTATTTTTTGAAAATTTACTATAGAAAAGGCAATCCTCGGCGTATTTAAAATTTGCCACAGTAAAAAATTATTTTTTGAAATATTTACTATAGAAAAGGTAATCCTCGGCGCATTTAAATTTGGACAGTAAAAAATTTTTTTTTTTGAAAAACTTACAATAGAAAGGGCCATACTCACCTTATTTTAAATTTGCGACAGTAAAAAATAATTTTTTGATAAATTTACTATAAAAAAGGCAATCCCTCGGCGTATTTAAAATTGCGCCGACAGTAAAAAATTATTTTATGAAAAATTTACAATAGAAAGGGCCATACTCACCTTATTTTAAATTTGCGACATTAAAAAATAATTTTTTTGAAAAATTTACTATAGAAAAGGCAATCCTTGGCGTATTTAAAATTTGCGACAGTAAAAAATAATTTTTTTGAAAAATTTACTATAGAAAAGGCCATACTCGCCGTATTCAAAATTTGCGCAAATCAAAATTCTTTTTTGAAAAATTTACTATAGAAAAGGCAATCCTCGGCGTACTTAAAATTTGCGACAGTAAAAAAATATTTTTTGAAATATTTTACTAGAGAAAAGGCAATCCTCGGCGTATTTAAAATTTGCGACAGCAAAAAATAATTTTTTGAAAAAATTTACTATAGAATAGTTCATACTCGCCCTTTTTAAAATTTGCGACAGAATAAAATAATTTTGTGAAAAATTTACTATAGAAAATGCAATTCTCGTCGTATTTAAAATTTGCGACAGAAAAAATAATTTTTGAAAAATTTACTATAGAAATGGCACTCCTCGGCGTATTTAAAATACGACAGTAAAAGATTATTTTTTGAAAAATTTACTATAGTAAATTTTCATACTGGCCGTATTTAAAATTTGCTACAGTAAAAAAAAAATTTTTTGAAAAACTTACTATAGAAAAGGACCATACTCGCTGTATTTAAAATTTGCGACAGATAAAAAATAATTTTTTTAAAAATTTACTATAGAAAAGGAGATCTTCGGCGTAATTAAAATTTGCGACGGTAAAAAAATAATTTTTTGAAAAATTTACTATAGAAAAACAATCCTCGGCGTTTTTAAAGTTGCCATATTTGAAAATAATTTTTTAAAAAATTTATTATAGAAGAGGCCATACTCGCGTATTTAAAAGTGGCGACAGAAAAAAATAATTTTTGGAAAAGGGTTACAATAGAAGAGGCAATATTCGGCGTATTTAAAATTTGCTACAGTAAAAAATATTTTTTTGCAAATTTACTATAGAAAAGGCAATCTTCGGCGTATTTAAAATTTGCGACAGTAAAAGTAAATGCTTGAAAAATTAACAATGGAAAAGACAATACCTGGCGTATTTAAAATTTGCGAGGGTAGAAAATAATTTGTTGGAAAATTTACTATAGAAAAGGCAATCCTCGGCCGTATTTTAAATTTTCGACAGTAAAATATTATTTTTTGAATAATTTACTATAGAAAGGCCATACTCGGTGTATTTAAAATTTGCGACAGTAAAAAATTATTTTTTGAAAAATTTACTATAGAAAAGGCAATCCCCGGCGTATTTAAAATTTGCGACAGTAAAAAATTTTTTTTTTGAAATACTTACTATAGAAAAGGCAATCCTCGGCGTTTTACAATTTGCGAGAGTTAAAAATAATATTTTGAAAAATTTACTATAGAAAAGGCCATTCTCGCCGTATTTAAAATTTGCGACAGAAAAAAATAATTTTTTGAAAAGTTTAGAATAGAAAAGGCAATCCTCGGCGTATTTAAAATTTGCGACAGTAAAAGATAATTTTTGAAAAATTTACTATAGAAAAGGCAATCCTCGGCGTATTTTAAATTTTCGACATAAAAATATTATTTTTTGAAAAATTTACTATAGAAAGGCCAAACTCGGTGTATTTAAAATTTGCGACAGTAGAAAATTATTTTTTGAAAAATTTACTATAGAAAATGCAATCCTCGGCGTATTTAAAATTTGCGACTGTAATATATTATTTTTTGAAACATTTACTATAGAAAAGGCAATCCACGGCGTATTTAAAATTTGCGAGAGTAAAAAATTATTTTTTGAAATACTTACTATAGAAAAAGGTAATCCTAGGGGTATCTAAAATTTGCGAACGTAAAAAATAATTTTTCGAAAAATTTACTATAGAAAAGGCAATCCTCGGCGTATTTTAAAATTTGCGACAGTGAAAATAATTTTTTTAAAAATCTACTATAGAAAAGGCAATCCTCGGCGTATTTAAAAATTTGCGAATGTAAAAAATAATTTTTCAAAAAAATTACTATAGAAAAGACCACACTCGCGTATGCAAAATTTGCGACAGAAAAAATAACTTTTTGAAAAATTTACTATAGAAAAGGCAATCGTCGGCGTATTTAAAATTTGGGACAGTAAAAAAATTAGTTTTTGAAAAATTTGCTATAGAAAATGCAATCTTCGGCGTATTTAAAATTTGCGACTGTAAATAAATTATTTTTTGAAAATTTACTATAGAAAAGGCAAATCTCGGCGTATTTAAAATTTGCAATAGTAAAAAATTATTTTTTGAAATATTTCCTATAGAAAAGGTAATCCTCGGCGTATTTAAAATTTGCGACAGTGAAAATAATTTTTGAAAAATTTACTATAGAAAAGGCAATCCTCGGCGTATTTAAAATTTGCGAAGGTAAAAAATAATTTTCAAAATAATTACTATAGAAAATGCCACACTCGCGTATTCAAAATTTGCGACAGAAAAAATAATTTTTTGAAAAATTTACTATAGAAAAGGCAATCCTCGGCGTATTTAAAATTTGCGACATTAAAAAATCATTTTTTGAAAAATTTACAATAGAAAAGGCCACACTCGCGTATTCAAAATTTGCGACAGAAAAAATAATTTTTGAAAAAGTTTCTATAGAAAAGGCAATCCTCGGCGTATTTAAAATTTGCGACAGTGAAAATAATTTTTTGAAAAATTAACTATAGAAAAGGCAATCCTCGGCGTATTTAAAATTTGCGACAGTAAAAGATAATTTTTGAAAAATTTACTATAAAAAAGGCAATCCTCGCCGTATTTAAAATTTTCGACAGTACAATATTATTGTTTGAATAATTTACTATAGAAAGGCCATACTCGGTGTATTTAAAATTTGCGACAGTAAAAAATTATTTTTTGAAAAATTTACTATAGAAAAGGCAATCCTCGGCGTATTTAAAATTTGCGACAGTGAAAATAATTTTTTGAAAAATTTACTATAGAAAAGGCAATCCTCGGCGTATTTAAAATTTGCGAAGGTAAAAAATAATTTTTCAAAATAATTACTATAGAAAAGGCCACACTCGCGTATTCAAAATTTGCGACAGAAAAAATAATTTTTTGAAAAATTTACTATAGAAAAGGCAATCCTCGGCGTATTTAAAATTTGCGACATTAAAAAATCATTTTTTGAAAAATTTACAATAGAAAAGGCCACACTCGCGTATTCAAAACTTGCGACAGAAAAAATAATTTTTGAAAAGTTTCTATAGAAAAGGCAATCCTCGGCGTATTTAAAATTTGCGACAGTGAAATAATTTTTTGAAAAATTTACTATATCAAAGGCAATCCTCGCCGTATATAAAATTTGCTACAGAAAAAAATAATTTTTGCCAAATTTACAATAGAAAAGGCAATCCTCGCCTTATTTAAAATTTGCGACAGTAAAAATAATTTTTTGAAAAATTTACAATAGAAAAGGCAATACCTGGCGTATTTAAAATTTGCGAGGGTAGAAAATTATTTGTTGGAAAATTTACTATACAAAAGGCAATCTTCGGGGTATTTTAAATTTTCGACAGTAAAAATAATTTTTTGAAAAATTTTCAATAGAAAAGGCAATCCCTGGCGTATTTTAAATGTGCGACGGTACTATTGAAAAGGCAATACTCGGCGTATTTAATATTTGCGACAGTAACAAATAATTTTTTGAAAAATTTACTAGAGAAAAGGCAATCCTCGGCGTTTTTTAAAGTGTTGCCGCAGTTAAATATAATTTTTTGAAAAATTTACTATAGACAAGGTCATACTCGCCGTATTTAAAATTTGCGACAGAAAAAAATAATTTTTTGAAAAATTTACAATAGAAAAGCTATACTCGGCGTATTTAAAATTTGCGACAGTAAAAAATTCTTCTTTGAAAAATTTACTATAGAAAAGCCAAACCTCGGCGTATTTAAAATTTGCTACAGTAAAAATAATTTTTTTGAAAAATTTACAATAACAAAGGCAATACCTGGAGTATTTAAAATTTGCGACGGTATAGAAAGTAATTTGTTCAAAAATTTAATATAGAAAAGGAAATCTTCGGCGTATTTTAAATTTTCGACAGTAAAATATTATTTTTTGAAAAATTTATTATAGAAAGGCCAAACCCGGTGTATTAGTAAAAAATTATTTTTTGAAAAATTTACTATAGAAAATGCAATCCTCGGCGTATTTAAAATTTGCGAATGTAATAAATTATTTTTTGAAAAATTTACTATAGAAAAAGGCAATCCTCGGCGTATTTAAAATTTGCGACAGTGAAAATAATTTTTTTAAAAATTTACTATAGAAAAGGCAATCCTCGGCGTATTTAAAATTTGCGAATGTAAAAAATAATTTTTCAAAAAAATTACTATAGAAAAGGCCACACTCGCGTATTCAAAATTTGCGACAGAAAAAATAACTTTTTGAAAAATTTACTATAGAAAAGGCAATCGTCGGCGTATTTAAAATTTGGGACAGTAAAAAATTAGTTTTTGAAAAATTTGCTATAGAAAATGCAATCTTCGGCGTATTTAAAATTTGCGACTGTAATAAATTATTTTTTAAAAATTTACTATAGAAAAGGCAAATCTCGGCGTATTTAAAATTTGCAATAGTAAAAAATTATTTTTTGAAAAATTTACTATAGACAAGGTCATACTCGCCGTATTTAAAATTTGGGACAGTAAAAAATTTTTTTTTGGAAAAACTTACAATAGAAAGGGCCATACTCACCTTATTTTAAATTTGCGACAGTAAAAAATAATTTTTTGATAAATTTACTATAAAAAAGGCAATCCTCGGCGTATTTAAAATTGCCGACAGTAAAAAATTATTTTATGAAAAATTTACAATAGAAAGGGCCATACTCACCTTATTTTAAATTTGCGACATTAAAAAATAATTTTTTGAAAAATTTACTATAGAAAAGGCAATCCTTGGCGTATTTAAAATTTGCGACAGTAAAAAATAATTTTTTGAAAAATTTACTATAGAAAAGGCCATACTCGCCGTATTCAAAATTTGCGCAAATCAAAATTCTTTTTTGAAAAATTTACTATAGAAAAGGCAATCCTCGGCGTACTTAAAATTTGCGACAGTAAAAAAATATTTTTTGAAATATTTACTAGAGAAAAGGCAATCCTCGGCGTATTTAAAATTTGCGACAGCAAAAAATAATTTTTTGAAAAATTTACTGTAGAATAGTTCATACTCGCCCTTTTTAAAATTTGCGACAAAATAAAATAATTTTGTGAAAAATTTACTATAGAAAATGCAATTCTCGTCGTATTTAAAATTTGCGACAGAAAAAATAATTTTTTGAAAAATTTACTATAGAAATGGCACTCCTCGGCGTATTTAAAATACGACAGTAAAAGATTATTTTTTGAAAAATTTACTATAGTAAATTTCATACTGGCCGTATTTAAAATTTGCTACAGTAAAAAAAAAATTTTTTGAAAAACTTACTATAGAAAAGACCATACTCGCTGTATTTAAAATTTGCGACAGATAAAAATAATTTTTTGAAAAATTTACTATAGAAAAGGGAATCTTCGGCGTAATTAAAATTTGCGACGGTAAAAAATAATTTTTTGAAAAATTTACTATAGAAAAACAATCCTCGGCGTTTTTAAAGTTCGCCATATTTGAAAATAATTTTTTAAAAAATTTATTATAGAAAAGGCCATACTCGCCGTATTTAAAAGTGGCGACAGAAAAAAATAATTTTTGGAAAAGGTTACAATAGAAGAGGCAATATTCGGCGTATTTAAAATTTGCTACAGTAAAAAATAATTTTTTGCAAAATTTACTATAGAAAAGGCAATCTTCGGCGTATTTAAAATTTGCGACAGTAAAAGTAATTGCTTGAAAAATTAACAATGGAAAAGACAATACCTGGCGTATTTAAAATTTGCGAGGGTAGAAAATAATTTGTTGGAAAATTTACTATAGAAAAGGCAATCCTCGGCGTATTTTAAATTTTCGACAGTAAAATATTATTTTTTGAATAATTTACTATAGAAAGGCCATACTCGGTGTATTTAAAATTTGCGACAGTAAAAAATTATTTTTTGAAAAATTTACTATAGAAAAGGCAATCCCCGGCGTATTTAAAATTTGCGACAGTAAACAATTTTTTTTTTGAAATACTTACTATGGAAAAGGCAATCCTCGGCGTTTTTACAATTTGCGAGAGTTAAAAATAATTTTTTGAAAAATTTACTATAGAAAAGGCCATTCTCGCCGTATTTAAAATTTGCGACAGAAAAAAATAATTTTTTGAAAAGTTTAGAATAGAAAAGGCAATCCTCGGCGTATTTAAAATTTGCGACAGTGAAAATAATTTTTTTAAAAATTTACTATAGAAAAGGCAATCCTCGGCGTATTTAAAATTTGCGAATGTAAAAAATAATTTTTCAAAAAAATTACTATAGAAAAGGCCACACTCGCGTATTCAAAATTTGCGACAGAAAAAATAACTTTTTGAAAAATTTACTATAGAAAAGGCAATCGTCGGCGTATTTAAAATTTGGGACAGTAAAAAATTAGTTTTTGAAAAATTTGCTATAGAAAATGCAATCTTCGGCGTATTTAAAATTTGCGACTGTAATAAATTATTTTTTAAAAATTTACTATAGAAAAGGCAAATCTCGGCGTATTTAAAATTTGCAATAGTAAAAAATTATTTTTTGAAAAATTTACTATAGACAAGGTCATACTCGCCGTATTTAAAATTTGCGACAGAAAAAAATAATTTTTTGAAAAATTTACAATAGAAAAGCTAAACTCGGCGTATTTAAAATTTGCGACAGTAAAAAATACTTCTTTGAAAAATTTACTATAGAAAAGCCAATCCTCGGCGTATTTAAAATTTGCGACAGTAAAAATAATTTTTTGAAAAATTTACAATAGAAAAGGCAATCTTCGGCGTATTTTAAATTTTCGACAGTAAAATATTATTTTTTGAAAAATTTATGATAGAAAGGCCAAACCCGGTGTATTAGTAAAAAATTATTTTTTGAAAAATTTACTATAGAAAATGCAATCCTCGGCGTATTTAAAATTTGCGAATGTAATAAATTATTTTTTGAAAAATTTACTATAGAAAAGGCAATCCTCGGCGTATTTTAAATTTTCGACATAAAAATATTATTTTTTGAAAAATTTACTATAGAAAGGCCAAACTCGGTGTATTTAAAATTTGCGACAGTAAAAGTAATTGCTTGAAAAATTTACAATGGAGAAAGACAATACCTGGCGTGTTTAAAATTTGCGAGGGTAGAAAATAATTTGTTGGAAAATTTACTATAGAAAAGGCAATCCTCGGCGTATTTAAAATTTTCGACAGTAAAATATTATTTTTTGAATAATTTACTATAGAAAGGCCATACTCGGTGTATTTAAAATTTGCGACAGTAAAAAATTATTTTTTGAAAAATTTACTATAGAAAAGGCAATCCCCGGCGTATTTAAAATTTGCGACAGTAAAAAATTTTTTTTTGAAAAGTTTAGAATAGAAAAGGCAATCCTCGGCGTATTTAAAATTTGCGACAGTAAAAGATAATTTTTGAAAAATTTACTATAGAAAAGGCAATCCTCGGCGTATTTTAAATTTTCGACATAAAAATATTATTTTTTGAAAAATTTACTATAGAAAGGCCAAACTCGGTGTATTTAAAATTTGCGACAGTAAAAAATTATTTTTTGAAAAATTTACTATAGAAAATGCAATCCTCGGCGTATTTAAAATTTGCGACTGTAATAAATTATTTTTTGAAACATTTACTATGGAAAAGGCAATTATCGGCGTATTTAAAATTTGCGAGTGTAACAAATTATTTTTTGAAATACTTACTATAGAAAAGGTAATCCTAGGGGTATCTAAAATTTGCGAACGTAAAAAATAATTTTTCGAAAAATTTACTATAGAAAAGGCAATCCTCGGCGTATTTAAAATTTGCGACATTAAAAAATCATTTTTTTAAAAATTTACAATAGAAAAGGCCACACTCGCGTATTCAAAATTTGCGACAGAAAAAATAATTTTTGAAAAAGTTTCTATAGAAAAGGCAATCCTCGGCGTATTTAAAATTTGCGACAGTGAAAATAATTTTTTGAAAAATTTACTATATAAAAGGCAATCCTCGGCGTATTTAAAATTTGCGAATGTAAAAAATAATTTTTCAAAAAAATTACTATAGAAAAGGCCACACTCGCGTATTCAAAATTTGCGACAGAAAAAATAACTTTTTGAAAAATTTACTATAGAAAAGGCAATCGTCGGCGTATTTAAAATTTGGGACAGTAAAAAATTTGTTTTTGAAAAATTTGCTATAGAAAATGCAATCCTCGGCGTATTTAAAATTTGCGACTGTAATAAATTATTTTTTGAAAAATTTACTATAGAAAAGACAAATCTCGGCGTATTTAAAATTTGCGATAGTAAAAAATTATTTTTTGAAATATTTACTATAGAAAAGGTAATCCTAGGCGTATCTAAAATTTGCGAACGTAAAAAATAATTTTTCGAAAAATTTACTATAGAAAAGGCAATCCCCGGCGTTTTTAAAGTTTACCACATTTAAATATAATTTTTTGAAAAATTTACTATAGACAAGGTCATACTCGCCGTATTTAAAATTTGCGACAGAAAAAAATAATTTTTTGAAAAATTTATAATAGAAAAGCTAAACTCGGCGTATTTAAAATTTGCGACAGTAAAAAATACTTCTTTGAAAAATTTACTATAGAAAAGCCAATCTTCGGCGTATTTAAAATTTGCGACAGTAAAAATAATTTTTTGAAAAATTTACAATAACAAAGGCAATACCTGGAGTATTTGAAATTTGCGACGGTAGAAAGTAATTTGTTGAAAAATTTACTATAGAAAAGGCAATCTTCGGCGTATTTTAAATTTTCAACAGTAAAATATTATTTTTTGAAAAATTTATGATAGAAAGGCCAAACCCGGTGTATTAGTAAAAAATTATTTTTTGAAAAATTTACTATAGAAAATGCAATCCTCGGCGTATTTAAAATTTTCGACAGTACAATATTATTGTTTGAATAATTTACTATAGAAAGGCCATACTCGGTGTATTTAAAATTTGCGACAGTAAAAAATTATTTTTTGAAAAATTTACTATAGAAAAGGCAATCCTCGGCATATTTAAAATTTGCGACAGTGAAAATAATTTTTTGAAAAATTTACTATGGAAAAGGCAATCCTCGGCGTATGTAAAATTTGCGAATGTAAAAAATAATTTTTCAAAAAATTTACTATAGAAAAGGCCACACTCGCGTATTCAAAATTTGCGACAGAAAAAATAATTTTTTGAAAAATTTACTATGAAAAGGCAATCCTCGGCGTATTTAAAATTTGGGACAGTAAAAAATTATTTTTTGAAAAATTTGCAATAGAAAAGGCCACACTCGCGTATTCAAAATTTGCGACAGAAAGAATAATTTTTGAAAAAGTTTCTATAGAAAAGGCAATCCTCGGCGTATTTAAAATTTGCGACAGTGAAAATAATTTTTTGAAAAATTTACTATAGAAAAGGCAATCCTCGGCGTATTTAAAATTTGCGAATGTAAAAAATAATTTTTCAAAAAAATTACTATAGAAAAGGCCACACTCGCGTATTCAAAATGTTCGACAGAAAAAATAATTTTTTGAAAAATTTACTATAGAAAAGGCAATCCTCGGCGTATTTAAAATTTGCGACATTAAAAAATTATTTTTTGAAAAATTTACAATAGAAAACGCCACACTCGCGTATTCAAAATTTGCGACAGAAAAAATAATTTTAGAAAAAGCTTCAATATAAAAGGCAATCCTCGGCGTATTTAAAATTTGCGACAGTGAAAATAATTTTTTGAAAAATTTACTATAGAAAAGGCAATCCTTGGCGTATTTAAAATTTGCGAATGTTAAAAATAGTTTTTCAAAAAAATTACTATAGAAAAGGCCACACTCGCGTATTCAAAATTTGCGACAGAAAAAATAATTTTTTGAAAAATTTACTATAGAAAAGGCAATCCTCGGCGTATTTAAAATTTGCGACATTAAAAAATAATTTTTCAAAAAAATTACAATAGAAAAGGCCACACTCGCGTATTCAAAATTTGCGACAGAAAAAATAATTTTAGAAAAAGTTTCAATAGAAAAAGCAATCCTCGGCGTATTTAAAATTTGCGACTGTAATAAATTATTTTTTGAAAAATTTACTATAGAAAAGGCAAATCTCGGCGTATTTAAAATTTGCGATAGTAAAAAATTATTTTTTGAAATATTTACTATAGAAAAGGTAATCCTAGGCGTATCTAAAATGTGCGAACGTAAAAAATAATTTTTCGAAAAATTTACTATAGAAAAGGCAATCCCCGGCGTTTTTAAAGTTTGCCACAGTTCAATATAATTTTTCGAAAAATTTACTATAGACAAGGTCATACTCGCCGTATTTAAAATTTGCGACAGAAAAAAATAATTTTTTGAAAAATTTACAATAGAAAAGCTAAACTCGGCGTATTTAAAATTTGCGACAGTAAAAAATAAATCTTTGAAAAATTTACTATAGAAAAGCCAATCCTCGGCGTATTTAAAATTTGCGACAGTAAAAATAATTTTTTGAAAAATTTACAATAACAAAGGCAATACCTGGAGTATTTAAAATTTGCGACGGTAGAAAGTAATTTGTTGAAAAATTTACTATAGAAAAGGCAATCTTCGGCGTATTTTAAATTTTCGACAGTAAAATATTATTTTTTGAAAAATTTATGATAGAAAGGCCAAACCCGGTGTATTAGTAAAATATTATTTTTTGAAAAATTTACTATAGAAAACGCAATCCTCGGCGTATTTAAAATTTGTGAATGTAATAAATTATTTTTTGAAAAATTTACTATAGAAAAGGCAATCCTCGGCGTATTTAAAATTTGCCACAGTAAAAAATTATTTTTTGAAATATTTACTATAGAAAAGGTAATCCTCGGCGTATTTAAAATTTGGGACAGTAAAAAATTTTTTTTTGAAAAACTTACAATAGAAAAGGCCACACTCGCGTATTCAAAATTTGCGACAGAAAAAATAATTTTTGAAAAAGTTTCTATAGAAAAGGCAATCCTCGGCGTATTTAAAATTTGCGACAGTAAAAAATAATTTTTTGAAAAATTTATTATAAAAAAGGCAATCCTCGGCGTATTTAAAATTGCCGACAGTAAAAAATTATTTTTTGAAAAATTTACAATAAAAAGGGCCATACTCACCTTATTTTAAATTTGCGACATTAAAAAATAATTTTTTGAAAAATTTACTAT
This sequence comes from Dioctria rufipes, assembly GCA_963924295.1. Classification (NCBI taxonomy): domain Eukaryota; kingdom Metazoa; phylum Arthropoda; class Insecta; order Diptera; family Asilidae; genus Dioctria; species Dioctria rufipes. Next base: position 179,939 of record CAWUPM010001150.1, on the reverse strand, counting down.
AGAAAAGGCAATCCTTGGCGTATTTAAAATTTGCGACAGTGAAAAATAATTTTTTGAAAAATTTACTATAGAAAAGGCCATACTCGCCGTATTCAAAATTTGCGAAAATCAAAATTCTTTTTTGAAAAATTTACTATAGAAAAGGCAATCCTCGGCGTACTTAAAATTTGCGACAGTAAAAAAATATTTTTTGAAATATTTACTAGAGAAAAGGCAATCCTCGGCGTAATTAAAATTTGCGACAGCAAAAAATTATTTTTTGAAAAATTTACTATAGAATAGTTCATACTCGCCCTTTTTAAAATTTGCGACAGAATAAAATAATTTTGTGAAAAATTTATTATAGAAAAGGCAAGTCTCGTCGTATTTAAAATTTGCGACAGAAAAAATAATTTTTTGAAAAATTTACTATAGAAATGGCAATCCTCGGCGTATTTAAAATCCGACAGTAAAAGATTATTTTTTGAAAAATTTACTATAGAAAAGTTCATACTGGCCGTATTTAAAATTTGCGACAGTAAAAATAATTTTTTGAAAAAATTTACAATAGAAAAGGCAATCCCTGGGGTATTTAAAATTTGCGACGGTAGAAAATAATTTGTTGGAAAATTTTCTATAGAAAAGTTCAAACCCGCCGTATTCAAAATTTGCGTCAGAAAAAAATAGTATTTTGAAAAATTTACTATAGAAAAGGCAATCCTCGGCATATTTAAAACTTGCGAAGGTAAAATTTATTTTTTGAAAAATTTACTATTGAAAAGGCAATCCTCGGCGTAATTAAAATTTGCGACAGTAAAAAATAATTTTTTGAAAAATTTACTATAGAAAAACAATCCTCGGCGTTTTTAAAGTTTGCCATATTTGAAAATAATTTTTTAAAAAATTTATTATAGAAAAGGCCATACTCGCCGTATTTAAAAGTGGCGACAGAAAAAAATAATTTTTGGAAAAGTTTACAATAGAAGAGGCAATATTCGGCGTATTTAAAATTTGCTACTGTAAAAAATAATTTTTTGCAAAATTTACTATAGAAAAGGCAATCCTCGGCGTATTTAAAATTTGCGACAGTAAAAATAATTGCTTGAAAAATTTACAATGGAAAAGACAATACCTGGCGTATTTAAAATTTCCGAGGGTAGAAAATAATTTGTTGGAAAATTTACTATATAAAAGGCAATCCTCGGCGTATTTTAAATTTTCGACAGTAAAATATTATTTTTTGAATAATTTACTATAGAAAGGGCCATACTCACCTTATTTTGAATTTGCGACATTAAAAATTAATTTTTTGAAAAATTTACTATAGAAAAGGCAATCCTTGGCGTATTTAAAATTTGCGACAGTGAAAAATAATTTTTTGAAAAATTTACTATAGAAAAGGCCATACTCGCCGTATTCAAAATTTGCGAAAATTAAAATTCTTTTTTGAAAAATTTACTATAGAAAAGGCAATCCTCGGCGTACTTAAAATTTGCGACAGTAAAAAAATATTTTTTGAAATATTTACTAGAGAAAAGGCAATCCTCGGCGTATTTAAAATTTGCGACACCAAAAAATTATTTTTTGAAAAATTTACTATAGAATAGTTCATACTCGCCGTTTTTAAAATTTGCGACAGAATAAAATAATTTTGTGAAAAATTTACTATAGAAAAGGCAATTCTCGTCGTATTTAAAATTTGCGACAGAAAAAATAATTTTTTGAAAAATTTACTATAGAAATGGCAATCCTCGGCGTATTTAAAATCCGACAGTAAAAGATTATTTTTTGAAAAATTTACTATAGAAAAGTTCATACTGGCCGTATTTAAAATTTGCTACAGTAGAAAAAAAAAATTTTGAAAAACTTACTATAGAAAAGACCATACTCGCCGTATTTAAAATTTGCGACAGATAAAAATAATTTTTTGAAAAATTTACTATAGAAAAGGCAATTCTCGTCGTATTTAAAATATGCGACAGAAAAAATAATTTTTTGAAAAATTTACTATAGAAATGGCAATCCTCGGCGTATTTAAAATCCGACAGTAAAAGATTATTTTTTGAAAAATTTACTATAGAAAAGTTCATACTGGCCGTATTTAAAATTTGCGACAGTAAAAATAATTTTCTGAAAAAATTTACAATAGAAAAGGCAATCCCTGGGGTATTTAAAATTTGCGACGGTAGAAAATAATTTGTTGGAAAATTTTCTATAGAAAAGTTCAAACCCGCCGTATTCAAAATTTGCGTCAGAAAAAATAGTATTTTGAAAAATTTACTATAGAAAAGGCAATCCTCGGCATATTTAAAACTTGCGAAGGTAAAATTTATTTTTTGAAAAATTTACTATTGAAAAGGCAATCCTCGGCGTAATTAAAATTTGCGACAGTAAAAAATAATTTTTTGAAAAATTTACTATAGAAAAACAATCCTCGGCGTTTTTAAAGTTTGCCATATTTGAAAATAATTTTTTAAAAAATTTATTATAGAAAAGGCCATACTCGCCGTATTTAAAAGTGGCGACAGAAAAAAATAATTTTTGGAAAAGTTTACAATAGAAGAGGCAATATTCGGCGTATTTAAAATTTGCTACAGTAAAAAATAATTTTTTGCAAAATTTACTATAGAAAAGGCAATCCTCGGCGTATTTAAAATTTGCGACAGTAAAAATAATTGCTTGAAAAATTTACAATGGAAAAGACAATACCTGGCGTATTTAAAATTTGCGAGGGTAGAAAATAATTTGTTGGAAAATTTACTATAGAAAAGGCAATCCTCGGCGTATTTTAAATTTTCGACAGTAAAATATTATTTTTTGAATAATTTACTATAGAAAGGGCCATACTCACCTTATTTTAAATTTGCGACATTAAAAATTATTTTTTTGAAAAATTTACTATAGAAAAGGCAATCCTTGGCGTATTTAAAATTTGCGACAGTAAAAAATAATTTTTTGAAAAATTTACTATAGAAAAGGCCATACTCGCCGTATTCAAAATTTGCGAAAATTAAAATTCTTTTTTGAAAAATTTACTATAGAAAAGGCAATCCTCGGCGTACTTAAAATTTGCGACAGTAAAAAAATATTTTTTGAAATATTTACTAGAGAAAAGGCAATCCTCGGCGTATTTAAAATTTGCGACACCAAAAAATTATTTTTTGAAAAATTTACTATAGAATAGTTCATACTCGCCCTTTTTAAAATTTGCGACAGAATAAAATAATTTTGTGAAAAATTTACTATAGAAAAGGCAATTCTCGTCGTATTTAAAATTTGCGACATAAAAATAATTTTTTGAAAAATTTACTATAGAAATGGCAATCCTCGGCGTATTTAAAATCCGACAGTAAAAGATTATTTTTTGAAAAATTTACTACAGAAAAGTTCAAACTGGCCGTATTTAAAATTTGCAACAGTAAAAAAAAAATTTTGAAAAACTTACAATAGAAAAGACCATACTCGCCGTATTTAAAATTTGCGACAGATAAAAATAATTTTTTGAAAAATTTACTATAGAAAAGGCAATTCTCGGCGCATTTAAAATTTGCGAAAATAAAAATTATTTTTTGAAAAATTTACTATAGAAAAGGGAATCTTCGTCGTAATTAAAATTTGCGACGGTAAAAAATAATTTTTTGAAAAATTTAGTATAGAAAAGTAATCCTCGGAGTTTTTAAAATTTGCGACATTTTAAAATAATTTTTTGAAAAATTTACTATAAAAAAGGCCATACCCGCCGCATTTAAAATTTGCGACAGAAAAAAATAATTTTTTGAAAAATTTACTATAGAAAAGGCAATTCTCGTCGTATTTAAAATTTGCGACAGAAAAAATAATTTTTTGAAAAATTTATAATAGAAAAGGCAATCCTCGGCGTATTTAAAATTTGCGACAGTAAAAAATAATTTTTTGAAAAATTTACTATAGAAAAGACAATTCTCGGGGCATTTAAAATTTGCGAAAATAAAAATTATTTTTTGAAAAATTTACTATAGAAAAGGGAATCTTCGGCGTAATTAAAATTTGCGACGGTAAAAAATAATTTTTTGAAAAATTTAGTATAGAAAAGTAATCCTCGGAGTTTTTAAAATTTGCGACATTTTAAAATAATTTTTTGAAAAATTTACTATAAAAAAGGCCATACCCGCCGCATTTAAAATTTGCGACAGAAAAAAATAATTTTTTGAAATATTTACTAGAGAAAAGGCAATCCTCGGCGTAATTAAAATTTGCGACAGCAAAAAATTATTTTTTGAAAAATTTACTATAGAATAGTTCATACTCGCCCTTTTTAAAATTTGCGACAGAATAAAATAATTTTGTGAAAAATTTACTATAGAAAAGGCAATTCTCGTCGTATTTAAAATTTGCGACAGAAAAAATAATTTTTTGAAAAATTTACTATAGAAATGGCAATCCTCGGCGTATTTAAAATCCGACAGTAAAAGATTATTTTTTGAAAAATTTACTATAGAAAAGTTCATACTGGCCGTATTTAAAATTTGCGACAGTAAAAATAATTTTTTGAAAAAATTTACAATAGAAAAGGCAATCCCTGGGGTATTTAAAATTTGCGACGGTAGAAAATAATTTGTTGGAAAATTTTCTATAGAAAAGTTCAAACCCGCCGTATTCAAAATTTGCGTCAGAAAAAAATAGTATTTTGAAAAATTTACTATAGAAAAGGCAATCCTCGGCATATTTAAAACTTGCGAAGGTAAAATTTATTTTTTGAAAAATTTACTATTGAAAAGGCAATCCTCGGCGTAATTAAAATTTGCGACAGTAAAAAATAATTTTTTGAAAAATTTACTATAGAAAAGGCAATTCTCGTCGTATTTAAAATTTGCGACAGAAAAAATAATTTTTTGAAAAATTTACTATAGAAATGGCAATCCTCGGCGTATTTAAAATCCGACAGTAAAAGATTATTTTTTGAAAAATTTACTATAGAAAAGTTCATACTGGCCGTATTTAAAATTTGCTACAGTAGAAAAAAAAAATTTTGAAAAACTTACTATAGAAAAGACCATACTCGCCGTATTTAAAATTTGCGACAGATAAAAATAATTTTTTGAAAAATTTACTATAGAAAAGGCAATTCTCGTCGTATTTAAAATATGCGACAGAAAAAATAATTTTTTGAAAAATTTACTATAGAAATGGCAATCCTCGGCGTATTTAAAATCCGACAGTAAAAGATTATTTTTTGAAAAATTTACTATAGAAAAGTTCATACTGGCCGTATTTAAAATTTGCGACAGTAAAAATAATTTTCTGAAAAAATTTACAATAGAAAAGGCAATCCCTGGGGTATTTAAAATTTGCGACGGTAGAAAATAATTTGTTGGAAAATTTTCTATAGAAAAGTTCAAACCCGCCGTATTCAAAACTTGCGTCAGAAAAAATAGTATTTTGAAAAATTTACTATAGAAAAGGCAATCCTCGGCATATTTAAAACTTGCGAAGGTAAAATTTATTTTTTGAAAAATTTACTATTGAAAAGGCAATCCTCGGCGTAATTAAAATTTGCGACAGTAAAAAATAATTTTTTGAAAAATTTACTATAGAAAAACAATCCTCGGCGTTTTTAAAGTTTGCCATATTTGAAAATAATTTTTTAAAAAATTTATTATAGAAAAGGCCATACTCGCCGTATTTAAAAGTGGCGACAGAAAAAAATAATTTTTGGAAAAGTTTACAATAGAAGAGGCAAAATTCGGCGTATTTAAAATTTGCTACAGTAAAAAATAATTTTTTGCAAAATTTACTATAGAAAAGGCAATCCTCGGCGTATTTAAAATTTGCGACAGTAAAAATAATTGCTTGAAAAATTTACAATGGAAAAGACAATACCTGGCGTATTTAAAATTTGCGAGGGTAGAAAATAATTTGTTGGAAAATTTACTATAGAAAAGGCAATCCTCGGCGTATTTTAAATTTTCGACAGTAAAATATTATTTTTTGAATAATTTACTATAGAAAGGGCCATACTCACCTTATTTTAAATTTGCGACATTAAAAATTATTTTTTTGAAAAATTTACTATAGAAAAGGCAATCCTTGGCGTATTTAAAATTTGCGACAGTAAAAAATAATTTTTTGAAAAATTTACTATAGAAAAGGCCATACTCGCCGTATTCAAAATTTGCGAAAATTAAAATTCTTTTTTGAAAAATTTACTATAGAAAAGGCAATCCTCGGCGTACTTAAAATTTGCGACAGTAAAAAAATATTTTTTGAAATATTTACTAGAGAAAAGGCAATCCTCGGCGTATTTAAAATTTGCGACACCAAAAAATTATTTTTTGAAAAATTTACTATAGAATAGTTCATACTCGCCCTTTTTAAAATTTGCGACAGAATAAAATAATTTTGTGAAAAATTTACTATAGAAAAGACAATTCTCGTCGTATTTAAAATTTGCGACATAAAAATAATTTTTTGAAAAATTTACTATAGAAATGGCAATCCTCGGCGTATTTAAAATCCGACAGTAAAAGATTATTTTTTGAAAAATTTACTACAGAAAAGTTCAAACTGGCCGTATTTAAAATTTGCAACAGTAAAAAAAAAATTTTGAAAAACTTACTATAGAAAAGGCAATTCTCGGCGCATTTAAAATTTGCGAAAATAAAAATTATTTTTTGAAAAATTTACTATAGAAAAGGGAATCTTCGTCGTAATTAAAATTTGCGACGGTAAAAAATAATTTTTTGAAAAATTTAGTATAGAAAAGTAATCCTCGGAGTTTTTAAAATTTGCGACATTTTAAAATCATTTTTTGAAAAATTTACTATAAAAAAGGCCATACCCGCCGCATTTAAAATTTGCGACAGAAAAAAATAATTTTTTGAAAAATTTACTATAGAAAAGGCAATTCTCGTCGTATTTAAAATTTGCGACAGAAAAAATAATTTTTTGAAAAATTTATAATAGAAAAGGCAATCCTCGGCGTATTTAAAATTTGCGACAGTAAAAAATAATTTTTTGAAAAATTTACTATAGAAAAGACAATTCTCGGGGCATTTAAAATTTGCGAAAATAAAAATTATTTTTTGAAAAATTTACTATAGAAAAGGGAATCTTCGGCGTAATTAAAATTTGCGACGGTAAAAAATAATTTTTTGAAAAATTTAGTATAGAAAAGTAATCCTCGGAGTTTTTAAAATTTGCGACATTTTAAAATAATTTTTTGAAAAATTTACTATAAAAAAGGCCATACCCGCCGCATTTAAAATTTGCGACAGAAAAAAATAATTTTTTGAAAAATTTACTATAGAAAAGGCAATTCTCGTCGTATTTAAAATTTGCGACAGCAAAAAATAATTTTTTGAAAAATTTACTGTAGAATAGTTCATACTCGCCCTTTTTAAAATTTGCGACAGAATAAAATAATTTTGTGAAAAATTTACTATAGAAAATGCAATTCTCGTCCTATTTAAAATTTGCGACAGAAAAAATAATTTTTTGAAAAATTTACTATAGAAATGGCACTCCTCGGCGTATTTAAAATACGACAGTAAAAGATTATTTTTTGAAAAATTTACTATAGTATATTTCATACTGGCCGTATTTAAAATTTGCTACAGTAAAAAAAAAATTTTTTGAAAAACTTACTATAGAAAAGACCATACTCGCTGTATTTAAAATTTGCGACAGATAAAAATAATTTTTTGAAAAATTTACTATAGAAAAGGGAATCTTCGGCGTAATTAAAATTTGCGACGGTAAAAAATAATTTTTTGAAAAATTTACTATAGAAAAACAATCCTCGGCGTTTTTAAAGTTCGCCATATTTGAAAATAATTTTTTAAAAAATTTATTATAGAAAAGGCCATACTCGCCGTATTTAAAAGTGGCGACAGAAAAAAATAATTTTTGGAAAAGGTTACAATAGAAGAGGCAATATTCGGCGTATTTAAAATTTGCTACAGTAAAAAATAATTTTTTGCAAAATTTACTATAGAAAAGGCAATCTTCGGCGTATTTAAAATTTGCGACAGTAAAAGTAATTGCTTGAAAAATTAACAATGGAAAAGACAATACCTGGCGTATTTAAAATTTGCGAGGGTAGAAAATAATTTGTTGGAAAATTTACTATAGAAAAGGCAATCCTCGGCGTATTTTAAATTTTCGACAGTAAAATATTATTTTTTGAATAATTTACTATAGAAAGGCCATACTCGGTGTATTTAAAATTTGCGACAGTAAAAAATTATTTTTTGAAAAATTTACTATAGAAAAGGCAATCCCCGGCGTATTTAAAATTTGCGACAGTAAAAAATTTTTTTTTTGAAATACTTACTATGGAAAAGGCAATCCTCGGCGTTTTTACAATTTGCGAGAGTTAAAAATAATTTTTTGAAAAATTTACTATAGAAAAGGCCATTCTCGCCGTATTTAAAATTTGCGACAGAAAAAAATAATTTTTTGAAAAGTTTAGAATAGAAAAGGCAATCCTCGGCGTATTTAAAATTTGCGACAGTAAAAGATAATTTTTGAAAAATTTACTATAGAAAAGGCAATCCTCGGCGTATTTTAAATTTTCGACATAAAAATATTATTTTTTGAAAAATTTACTATAGAAAGGCCAAACTCGGTGTATTTAAAATTTGCGACAGTAAAAAATTATTTTTTGAAAAATTTACTATAGAAAATGCAATCCTCGGCGTATTTAAAATTTGCGACTGTAATAAATTATTTTTTGAAACATTTACTATAGAAAAGGCAATTATCGGCGTATTTAAAATTTGCGAGAGTAAAAAATTATTTTTTGAAATACTTACTATAGAAAAGGTAATCCTAGGGGTATCTAAAATTTGCGAACGTAAAAAATAATTTTTCGAAAAATTTACTATAGAAAAGGCAATCCTCGGCGTATTTAAAATTTGCGACACCAAAAAATTATTTTTTGAAAAATTTACTATAGAATAGTTCATACTCGCCCTTTTTAAAATTTGCGACAGAATAAAATAATTTTGTGAAAAATTTACTATAGAAAAGGCAATTCTCGTCGTATTTAAAATTTGCGACATAAAAATAATTTTTTGAAAAATTTACTATAGAAATGGCAATCCTCGGCGTATTTAAAATCCGACAGTAAAAGATTATTTTTTGAAAAATTTACTACAGAAAAGTTCAAACTGGCCGTATTTAAAATTTGCAACAGTAAAAAAAAAATTTTGAAAAACTTACTATAGAAAAGGCAATTCTCGGCGCATTTAAAATTTGCGAAAATAAAAATTATTTTTTGAAAAATTTACTATAGAAAAGGGAATCTTCGTCGTAATTAAAATTTGCGACGGTAAAAAATAATTTTTTGAAAAATTTAGTATAGAAAAGTAATCCTCGGAGTTTTTAAAATTTGCGACATTTTAAAATCATTTTTTGAAAAATTTACTATAAAAAAGGCCATACCCGCCGCATTTAAAATTTGCGACAGAAAAAAATAATTTTTTGAAAAATTTACTATAGAAAAGGCAATTCTCGTCGTATTTAAAATTTGCGACAGAAAAAATAATTTTTTGAAAAATTTATAATAGAAAAGGCAATCCTCGGCGTATTTAAAATTTGCGACAGTAAAAAATAATTTTTTGAAAAATTTACTATAGAAAAGACAATTCTCGGGGCATTTAAAATTTGCGAAAATAAAAATTATTTTTTGAAAAATTTACTATAGAAAAGGGAATCTTCGGCGTAATTAAAATTTGCGACGGTAAAAAATAATTTTTTGAAAAATTTAGTATAGAAAAGTAATCCTCGGAGTTTTTAAAATTTGCGACATTTTAAAATAATTTTTTGAAAAATTTACTATAAAAAAGGCCATACCCGCCGCATTTAAAATTTGCGACAGAAAAAAATAATTTTTTGAAAAATTTACTATAGAAAAGGCAATTCTCGTCGTATTTAAAATTTGCGACAGCAAAAAATAATTTTTTGAAAAATTTACTATAGAAAAGACCATACTCGCTGTATTTAAAATTTGCGACAGATAAAAATAATTTTGTGAAAAATTTACTATAGAAAATGCAATTCTCGTCCTATTTAAAATTTGCGACAGAAAAAATAATTTTTTGAAAAATTTACTATAGAAATGGCACTCCTCGGCGTATTTAAAATACGACAGTAAAAGATTATTTTTTGAAAAATTTACTATAGTAAATTTCATACTGGCCGTATTTAAAATTTGCTACAGTAAAAAAAAATTTTTTGAAAAACTTACTATAGAAGAGACCATACTCGCTGTATTTAAAATTTGCGACAGATAAAAATAATTTTTTGAAAAATTTACTATAGAAAAGGGAATCTTCGGCGTAATTAAAATTTGCGACGGTAAAAAATAATTTTTTGAAAAATTTACTATAGAAAAACAATCCTCGGCGTTTTTAAAGTTCGCCATATTTGAAAATAATTTTTTAAAAAATTTATTATAGAAAAGGCCATACTCGCCGTATTTAAAAGTGGCGACAGAAAAAAATAATTTTTGGAAAAGGTTACAATAGAAGAGGCAATATTCGGCGTATTTAAAATTTGCTACAGTAAAAAATAATTTTTTGCAAAATTTACTATAGAAAAGGCAATCTTCGGCGTATTTAAAATTTGCGACAGTAAAAGTAATTGCTTGAAAAATTAACAATGGAAAAGACAATACCTGGCGTATTTAAAATTTGCGAGGGTAGAAAATAATTTGTTGGAAAATTTACTATAGAAAAGGCAATCCTCGGCGTATTTTAAATTTTCGACAGTAAAATATTATTTTTTGAATAATTTACTATAGAAAGGCCATACTCGGTGTATTTAAAATTTGCGACAGTAAAAAATTATTTTTTGAAAAATTTACTATAGAAAAGGCAATCCCCGGCGTATTTAAAATTTGCGACAGTAAAAAATTTTTTTTTTGAAATACTTACTATGGAAAAGGCAATCCTCGGCGTATTTAAAATTTGCGACAGTAAAAATAATTGCTTGAAAAATTTACAATGGAAAAGACAATACCTGGCGTATTTAAAATTTGCGAGGGTAGAAAATAATTTGTTGGAAAATTTACTATAGAAAAGGCAATCCTCGGCGTATTTTAAATTTTCGACAGTAAAATATTATTTTTTGAATAATTTACTATAGAAAGGGCCATACTCACCTTATTTTAAATTTGCAACATTAAAAATTATTTTTTTGAAAAATTTACTATAGAAAAGGCAATCCTTGGCGTATTTAAAATTTGCGACAGTAAAAAATAATTTTTTGAAAAATTTTCTATAGAAAAGGCCATACTCGCCGTATTCAAAATTTGCGAAAATCAAAATTCTTTTTTGAAAAATTTACTATAGAAAAGGCAATCCTCGGCGTACTTAAAATTTGCGACAGTAAAAAAATATTTTTTGAAATATTTACTAGAGAAAAGGCAATCCTCGGCGTATTTAAAATTTGCGACACCAAAAAATTATTTTTTGAAAAATTTACTATAGAATAGTTCATACTCGCCCTTTTTAAAATTTGCGACAGAATAAAATAATTTTGTGAAAAATTTACTATAGAAAAGGCAATTCTCGTCGTATTTAAAATTTGCGACATAAAAATAATTTTTTGAAAAATTTACTATAGAAATGGCAATCCTCGGCGTATTTAAAATCCGACAGTAAAAGATTATTTTTTGAAAAATTTACTACAGAAAAGTTCAAACTGGCCGTATTTAAAATTTGCAACAGTAAAAAAAAAATTTTGAAAAACTTACTATAGAAAAGGCAATTCTCGGCGCATTTAAAATTTGCGAAAATAAAAATTATTTTTTGAAAAATTTACTATAGAAAAGGGAATCTTCGTCGTAATTAAAATTTGCGACGGTAAAAAATAATTTTTTGAAAAATTTAGTATAGAAAAGTAATCCTCGGAGTTTTTAAAATTTGCGACATTTTAAAATCATTTTTTGAAAAATTTACTATAAAAAAGGCCATACCCGCCGCATTTAAAATTTGCGACAGAAAAAAATAATTTTTTGAAAAATTTACTATAGAAAAGGCAATTCTCGTCGTATTTAAAATTTGCGACAGAAAAAATAATTTTTTGAAAAATTTATAATAGAAAAGGCAATCCTCGGCGTATTTAAAATTTGCGACAGTAAAAAATAATTTTTTGAAAAATTTACTATAGAAAAGACAATTCTCGGGGCATTTAAAATTTGCGAAAATAAAAATTATTTTTTGAAAAATTTACTATAGAAAAGGGAATCTTCGGCGTAATTAAAATTTGCAACGGTAAAAAATAATTTTTTGAAAAATTTAGTATAGAAAAGTAATCCTCGGAGTTTTTAAAATTTGCGACATTTTAAAATAATTTTTTGAAAAATTTACTATAAAAAAGGCCATACCCGCCGCATTTAAAATTTGCGACAGAAAAAAATAATTTTTTGAAAAATTTACTATAGAAAAGGCAATTCTCGTCGTATTTAAAATTTGCGACAGCAAAAAATAATTTTTTGAAAAATTTACTGTAGAATAGTTCATACTCGCCCTTTTTAAAATTTGCGACAGAATAAAATAATTTTGTGAAAAATTTACTATAGAAAATGCAATTCTCGTCCTATTTAAAATTTGCGACAGAAAAAATAATTTTTTGAAAAATTTACTATAGAAATGGCACTCCTCGGCGTATTTAAAATACGACAGTAAAAGATTATTTTTTGAAAAATTTACTATAGTAAATTTCATACTGGCCGTATTTAAAATTTGCTACAGTAAAAAAAAAATTTTTTGAAAAACTTACTATAGAAAAGACCATACTCGCTGTATTTAAAATTTGCGACAGATAAAAATAATTTTTTGAAAAATTTACTATAGAAAAGGGAATCTTCGGCGTAATTAAAATTTGCGACGGTAAAAAATAATTTTTTGAAAAATTTACTATAGAAAAACAATCCTCGGCGTTTTTAAAGTTCGCCATATTTGAAAATAATTTTTTAAAAAATTTATTATAGAAAAGGCCATACTCGCCGTATTTAAAAGTGGCGACAGAAAAAAATAATTTTTGGAAAAGGTTACAATAGAAGAGGCAATATTCGGCGTATTTAAAATTTGCTACAGTAAAAAATAATTTTTTGCAAAATTTACTATAGAAAAGGCAATCTTCGGCGTATTTAAAATTTGCGACAGTAAAAGTAATTGCTTGAAAAATTAACAATGGAAAAGACAATACCTGGCGTATTTAAAATTTGCGAGGGTAGAAAATAATTTGTTGGAAAATTTACTATAGAAAAGGCAATCCTCGGCGTATTTTAAATTTTCGACAGTAAAATATTATTTTTTGAATAATTTACTATAGAAAGGCCATACTCGGTGTATTTAAAATTTGCGACAGTAAAAAATTATTTTTTGAAAAATTTACTATAGAAAAGGCAATCCCCGGCGTATTTAAAATTTGCGACAGTAAAAAATTTTTTTTTTGAAATACTTACTATGGAAAAGGCAATCCTCGGCGTTTTTACAATTTGCGAGAGTTAAAAATAATTTTTTGAAAAATTTACTATAGAAAAGGCCATTCTCGCCGTATTTAAAATTTGCGACAGAAAAAAATAATTTTTTGAAAAGTTTAGAATAGAAAAGGCAATCCTCGGCGTATTTAAAATTTGCGACAGTAAAAGATAATTTTTGAAAAATTTACTATAGAAAAGGCAATCCTCGGCGTATTTTAAATTTTCGACATAAAAATATTATTTTTTGAAAAATTTACTATAGAAAGGCCAAACTCGGTGTATTTAAAATTTGCGACAGTAAAAAATTATTTTTTGAAAAATTTACTATAGAAAATGCAATCCTCGGCGTATTTAAAATTTGCGACTGTAATAAATTATTTTTTGAAACATTTACTATAGAAAAGGCAATTATCGGCGTATTTAAAATTTGCGAGAGTAAAAAATTATTTTTTGAAATACTTACTATAGAAAAGGTAATCCTAGGGGTATCTAAAATTTGCGAACGTAAAAAATAATTTTTCGAAAAATTTACTATAGAAAAGGCAATCCTCGGCGTATTTAAAATTTGCGACAGTAGAAAATAATTTTTTGAAAAATTTACTATAGAGAAGGCAATACTCGTCGTATTTAAAATTTGCGACAATAAAAAATAATTTTTTGAGAGCGTATTTAAAATTTGCGAAAGCAAAAAATTATTTTTTGAAAAATTTACTATAGAAAAGGCCATTCTCGCCGTATTTAAAATTTGCGACAGAAAAAAATAATTTTTTGAAAAGTTTACAATAGAAAAGGCAATCCTCGGCGTATTTAAAATTTGCGACAGTAAAAGATAATTTTTGAAAAATTTACTATAAAAAAGGCAATCCTCGCCGTATTTAAAATTTTTGACAGTACAATATTATTGTTTGAATAATTTACTATAGAAAGGCCATACTCGGTGTATTTAAAATTTGCGACAGTAAAAAATTATTTTTTGAAAAATTTACTATAGAAAAGGCAATCCTCGGCATATTTAAAATTTGCGACAGTGAAAATAATTTTTTGAAAAATTTACTATAGAAAAGGCAATCCTCGGCGTATTTAAAATTTGCGAAGGTAAAAAATAATTTTTCAAAATAATTACTATAGAAAAGGCCACACTCGCGTATTCAAAATTTGCGACAGAAAAAATAATTTTTTGAAAAATTTACTATAGAAAAGGCAATCCTCGGCGTATTTAAAATTTGCGACATTAAAAAATCATTTTTTTTAAAAATTTACAATAGAAAAGGCCACACTCGCGTATTCAAAATTTGCGACAGAAAAAATAATTTTTGAAAAAGTTTCTATAGAAAAGGCAATCCTCGGCGTATTTAAAATTTGCGACAGTGAAAATAATTTTTTGAAAAATTTACTATAAAAAAGGCAATCCTCGGCGTATTTAAAATTTGCGAATGTAAAAAATAATTTTTCAAAAAAATTACTATAGAAAAGGCCACACTCGCGTATTCAAAATTTGCGACAGAAAAAATAACTTTTTGAAAAATTTACTATAGAAAAGGCAATCGTCGGCGTATTTAAAATTTGGGACAGTAAAAAATTTGTTTTTGAAAAATTTGCTATAGAAAATGCAATCCTCGGCGTATTTAAAATTTGCGACTGTAATAAATTATTTTTTGAAAAATTTACTATAGAAAAGACAAATCTCGGCGTATTTAAAATTTGCGATAGTAAAAAATTATTTTTTGAAATATTTACTATAGAAAAGGTAATCCTAGGCGTATCTAAAATTTGCGAACGTAAAAAATAATTTTTCGAAAAATTTACTATAGAAAAGGCAATCCCCGGCGTTTTTAAAGTTTGCCACATTTAAATATAATTTTTTGAAAAATTTACTATAGACAAGGTCATACTCGCCGTATTTAAAATTTGCGACAGAAAAAAATAATTTTTTGAAAAATTTATAATAGAAAAGCTAAACTCGGCGTATTTAAAATTTGCGACAGTAAAAAATACTTCTTTGAAAAATTTACTATAGAAAAGCCAATCTTCGGCGTATTTAAAATTTGCGACAGTAAAAATAATTTTTTGAAAAATTTACAATAACAAAGGCAATACCTGGAGTATTTAAAATTTGCGACGGTAGAAAGTAATTTGTTGAAAAATTTACTATAGAAAAGGCAATCTTCGGCGTATTTTAAATTTTCAACAGTAAAATATTATTTTTTGAAAAATTTATGATAGAAAGGCCAAACCCGGTGTATTAGTAAAAAATTATTTTTTGAAAAATTTACTATAGAAAATGCAATCCTCGGCGTATTTAAAATTTTCGACAGTACAATATTATTGTTTGAATAATTTACTATAGAATGGCCATACTCGGTGTATTTAAAATTTGCGACAGTAAAAAATTATTTTTTGAAAAATTTACTATAGAAAAGGCAATCCTCGGCATATTTAAAATTTGCGACAGTGAAAATAATTTTTTGAAAAATTTACTATAGAAAAGGCAATCCTCGGCGTATGTAAAATTTGCGAATGTAAAAAATAATTTTTCAAAAAATTTACTATAGAAAAGGCCACACTCGCGTATTCAAAATTTGCGACAGAAAAAATAATTTTTTGAAAAATTTACTATGAAAAGGCAATCCTCGGCGTATTTAAAATTTGGGACAGTAAAAAATTATTTTTTGAAAAATTTACAATAGAAAAGGCCACACTCGCGTATTCAAAATTTGCGACAGAAAGAATAATTTTTGAAAAAGTTTCTATAGAAAAGGCAATCCTCGGCGTATTTAAAATTTGCGACAGTGAAAATAATTTTTTGAAAAATTTACTATAGAAAAGGCAATCCTCGGCGTATTTAAAATTTGCGAAGGTAAAAAATAATTTTTCAAAAAAATTACTATAGAAAAGGCCACACTCGCGTATTCAAAATGTTCGACAGAAAAAATAATTTTTTGAAAAATTTACTATAGAAAAGGCAATCCTCGGCGTATTTAAAATTTGCGACATTAAAAAATTATTTTTTGAAAAATTTACAATAGAAAAGGCCACACTCGCGTATTCAAAATTTGCGACAGAAAAAATAATTTTAGAAAAAGTTTCAATAGAAAAGGCAATCCTCGGCGTATTTAAAATTTGCGACAGTGAAAATAATTTTTTGAAAAATTTACTATAGAAAAGGCAATCCTTGGCGTATTTAAAATTTGCGAATGTTAAAAATAGTTTTTCAAAAAAATTACTATAGAAAAGGCCACACTCGCGTATTCAAAATTTGCGACAGAAAAAATAATTTTTTGAAAAATTTACTATAGAAAAGGCAATCCTCGGCGTATTTAAAATTTGCGACATTAAAAAATAATTTTTCAAAAAAATTACAATAGAAAAGGCCACACTCGCGTATTCAAAATTTGCGACAGAAAAAATAATTTTAGAAAAAGTTTCAATAGAAAAAGCAATCCTCGGCGTATTTAAAATTTGCGACTGTAATAAATTATTTTTTGAAAAATTTACTATAGAAAAGGCAAATCTCGGCGTATTTAAAATTTGCGATAGTAAAAAATTATTTTTTGAAATATTTACTATAGAAAAGGTAATCCTAGGCGTATCTAAAATGTGCGAACGTAAAAAATAATTTTTCGAAAAATTTACTATAGAAAAGGCAATCCTCGGCGTTTTTAAAGTTTGCCACAGTTAAATATAATTTTTTGAAAAATTTACTATAGACAAGGTCATACTCGCCGTATTTAAAATTTGCGACAGAAAAAAATAATTTTTTGAAAAATTTACAATAGAAAAGCTAAACTCGGCGTATTTAAAATTTGCGACAGTAAAAAATAAATCTTTGAAAAATTTACTATAGAAAAGCCAATCCTCGGCGTATTTAAAATTTGCGACAGTAAAAATAATTTTTTGAAAAATTTACAATAACAAAGGCAATACCTGGAGTATTTAAAATTTGCGACGGTAGAAAGTAATTTGTTGAAAAATTTACTATAGAAAAGGCAATCTTCGGCGTATTTTAAATTTTCGACAGTAAAATATTATTTTTTGAAAAATTTATGATAGAAAGGCCAAACCCGGTGTATTAGTAAAATATTATTTTTTGAAAAATTTACTATAGAAAACGCAATCCTCGGCGTAT
Organism: Dioctria rufipes; assembly: GCA_963924295.1. NCBI lineage: Eukaryota > Metazoa > Arthropoda > Insecta > Diptera > Asilidae > Dioctria > Dioctria rufipes. The sequence goes on along the minus strand of CAWUPM010001150.1, from coordinate 162,363 downwards.
TTAAAATTTGCGAATGTAATAAATTATTTTTTGAAAAATTTACTATAGAAAAGGCAATCCTCGGCGTATTTAAAATTTGCCACAGTAAAAAATTATTTTTTGAAATATTTACTATAGAAAAGGTAATCCTCGGCGTATTTAAACTTTGGGACAGTAAAAAATTTTTTTTTGAAAAACTTACAATAGAAAAGGCCACACTCGCGTATTCAAAATTTGCGACAGAAAAAATAATTTTTGAAAAAGTTTCTATAGAAAAGGCAATCCTCGGCGTATTTAAAATTTGCGACAGTAAAAAATAATTTTTTGAAAAATTTATTATAAAAAAGGCAATCCTCGGCGTATTTAAAATTGCCGACAGTAAAAAATTATTTTTTGAAAAATTTACAATAAAAAGGGCCATACTCACCTTATTTTAAATTTGCGACATTAAAAAATAATTTTTTGAAAAATTTACTATAGAAAAGGCAATTCTTGGCGTATTTAAAATTTGCGACAGTGAAAAATAATTTTTTGAAAAATTTACTATAGAAAAGGCCATACTCGCCGTATTCAAAATTTGCGAAAATCAAAATTCTTTTTTGAAAAATTTACTATAGAAAAGGCAATCCTCGGCGTACTTAAAATTTGCGACAGTAAAAAAATATTTTTTGAAATATTTACTAGAGAAAAGGCAATCCTCGGCGTATTTAAAATTTGCGACACCAAAAAATTATTTTTTGAAAAATTTACTATAGAATAGTTCATACTCGCCCTTTTTAAAATTTGCGACAGAATAAAATAATTTTGTGAAAAATTTACTATAGAAAAGGCAATTCTCGTCGTATTTAAAATTTGCGACAGAAAAAATAATTTTTTGAAAAATTTACTATAGAAATGGCAATCCTCGGCGTATTTAAAATCCGACAGTAAAAGATTATTTTTTGAAAAATTTACTATAGAAAAGTTCATACTGGCCGTATTTAAAATTTGCTACAGTAGAAAAAAAAAATTTTGAAAAACTTACTATAGAAAAGACCATACTCGCCGTATTTAAAATTTGCGACAGATAAAAATAATTTTTTGAAAAATTTACTATAGAAAAGGCAATTCTCGTCGTATTTAAAATATGCGACAGAAAAAATAATTTTTTGAAAAATTTACTATAGAAATGGCAATCCTCGGCGTATTTAAAATCCGACAGTAAAAGATTATTTTTTGAAAAATTTACTATAGAAAAGTTCATACTGGCCGTATTTAAAATTTGCGACAGTAAAAATAATTTTCTGAAAAAATTTACAATAGAAAAGGCAATCCCTGGGGTATTTAAAATTTGCGACGGTAGAAAATAATTTGTTGGAAAATTTTCTATAGAAAAGTTCAAACCCGCCGTATTCAAAATTTGCGTCAGAAAAAATAGTATTTTGAAAAATTTACTATAGAAAAGGCAATCCTCGGCATATTTAAAACTTGCGAAGGTAAAATTTATTTTTTGAAAAATTTACTATAGAAAAGGCAATCCTCGGCGTATTTAAAATTTGCGACAGTAAAAATAATTGCTTGAAAAATTAACAATGGAAAAGACAATACCTGGCGTATTTAAAATTTCCGAGGGTAGAAAATAATTTGTTGGAAAATTTACTATAGAAAAGGCAATCCTCGGCGTATTTTAAATTTTCGACAGTAAAATATTATTTTTTGAATAATTTACTATAGAAAGGGCCATACTCACCTTATTTTGAATTTGCGACATTAAAAATTAATTTTTTGAAAAATTTACTATAGAAAAGGCAATCCTTGGCGTATTTAAAATTTGCGACAGTGAAAAATAATTTTTTGAAAAATTTACTATAGAAAAGGCCATACTCGGCGTATTTAAAATTTGCGACAGTAAAAATAATTGCTTGAAAAATTTACAATGGAAAAGACAATACCTGGCGTATTTAAAATTTGCGAGGGTAGAAAATAATTTGTTGGAAAATTTACTATAGAAAAGGCAATCCTCGGCGTATTTAAAATTGCCGACAGTAAAAAATTATTTTTTGAAAAATTTACAATAAAAAGGGCCATACTCACCTTATTTTAAATTTGCGACATTAAAAAATAATTTTTTGAAAAATTTACTATAGAAAAGGCAATCCTTGGCGTATTTAAAATTTGCGACAGTGAAAAATAATTTTTTGAAAAATTTACTATAGAAAAGGCCATACTCGCCGTATTCAAAATTTGCGAAAATCAAAATTCTTTTTTGAAAAATTTACTATAGAAAAGGCAATCCTCGGCGTACTTAAAATTTGCGACAGTAAAAAAATATTTTTTGAAATATATACTAGAGAAAAGGCAATCCTCGGCGTATTTAAAATTTGCGACACCAAAAAATTATTTTTTGAAAAATTTACTATAGAATAGTTCATACTCGCCCTTTTTAAAATTTGCGACAGAATAAAATAATTTTGTGAAAAATTTACTATAGAAAAGGCAATTCTCGTCGTATTTAAAATTTGCGACAGAAAAAATAATTTTTTGAAAAATTTACTATAGAAATGGCAATCCTCGGCGTATTTAAAATCCGACAGTAAAAGATTATTTTTTGAAAAATTTACTATAGAAAAGTTCATACTGGCCGTATTTAAAATTTGCTACAGTAGAAAAAAAAAATTTTGAAATACTTACTATAGAAAAGACCATACTCGCCGTATTTAAAATTTGCGACAGATAAAAATAATTTTTTGAAAAATTTACTATAGAAAAGGCAATTCTCGTCGTATTTAAAATATGCGACAGAAAAAATAATTTTTTGAAAAATTTACTATAGAAATGGCAATCTTCGGCGTATTTAAAATCCGACAGTAAAAGATTATTTTTTGAAAAATTTACTATAGAAAAGTTCATACTGGCCGTATTTAAAATTTGCGACAGTAAAAATAATTTTCTGAAAAAATTTACAATAGAAAAGGCAATCCCTGGGGTATTTAAAATTTGCGACGGTAGAAAATAATTTGTTGGAAAATTTTCTATAGAAAAGTTCAAACCCGCCGTATTCAAAATTTGCGTCAGAAAAAATAGTATTTTGAAAAATTTACTATAGAAAAGGCAATCCTCGGCATATTTAAAACTTGCGAAGGTAAAATTTATTTTTTGAAAAATTTACTATAGAAAAGGCAATCCTCGGCGTATTTTAAATTTGCGACAGTAAAAATAATTGCTTGAAAAATTAACAATGGAAAAGACAATACCTGGCGTATTTAAAATTTCCGAGGGTAGAAAATAATTTGTTGGAAAATTTACTATAGAAAAGGCAATCCTCGGCGTATTTTAAATTTTCGACAGTAAAATATTATTTTTTGAATAATTTACTATAGAAAGGGCCATACTCACCTTATTTTGAATTTGCGACATTAAAAATTAATTTTTTGAAAAATTTACTATAGAAAAGGCAATCCTTGGCGTATTTAAAATTTGCGACAGTGAAAAATAATTTTTTGAAAAATTTACTATAGAAAAGGCCATACTCGGCGTATTTAAAATTTGCGACAGTAAAAATAATTGCTTGAAAAATTTACAATGGAAAAGACAATACCTGGCGTATTTAAAATTTGCGAGGGTAGAAAATAATTTGTTGGAAAATTTACTATAGAAAAGGCAATCTTCGGCGTATTTTAAATTTTCGACAGTAAAATATTATTTTTTGAATAATTTACTATAGAAAGGGCCATACTCACCTTATTTTAAATTTGCGACATTAAAAATTATTTTTTTGAAAAATTTACTATAGAAAAGGCAATCCTTGGCGTATTTAAAATTTGCGACAGTAAAAAATAATTTTTTGAAAAATTTACTATAGAAAAGGCCATACTCGCCGTATTCAAAATTTGCGAAAATTAAAATTCTTTTTTGAAAAATTTACTATAGAAAAGGCAATCCTCGGCGTACTTAAAATTTGCGACAGTAAAAAAATATTTTTTGAAATATTTACTAGAGGAAAGGCAATCCTCGGCGTATTTAAAATTTGCGACACCAAAAAATTATTTTTTGAAAAATTTACTATAGAATAGTTCATATTCGCCCTTTTTAAAATTTGCGACAAAATAAAATAATTTTGTGAAAAATTTACTATAGAAAAGGCAATTCTCGTCGTATTTAAAATTTGCGACATAAAAATAATTTTTTGAAAAATTTACTATAGAAATGGCAAGCCTCGGCGTATTTAAAATCCGACAGTAAAAGATTATTTTTTGAAAAATTTACTACATAAAAGTTCAAACTGGCCGTATTTAAAATTTGCGACAGAAAAAAATAATTTTTTGAAAAATTTACTATAGAAAAGGCAATTCTCGTCGTATTTAAAATTTGCGACAGAAAAAATAATTTTTTGAAAAATTTATAATAGAAAAGGCAATCCTCGGCGTATTTAAAATTTGCGACAGTAAAAAATAATTTTTTGAAAAATTTACTATAGAAAAGACAATTCTCGGGGCATTTAAAATTTGCGAAAATAAAAATTATTTTTTGAAAAATTTACTATAGAAAAGGGAATCTTCGGCGTAATTAAAATTTGCGACGGTAAAAAAAATTTTTTGAAAAATTTAGTTTAGAAAAGTAATCCTCGGAGTTTTTAAAATTTGCGACAGTTAAAAATAATTTTTTGAAAAATTTACTATAAAAAAAGCCATACTCGCCGCATTTAAAATTTGCGACAGCAAAAAATAATTTTCTGAAAAATTACAATAGAAAAGGTAATCCTCGGCCTATTTAAAATTTACGACAGTAAAAATAATTTTTTTAAAAAATTTACAATAGAAAAGGCAATCCCTGGGGTATTTAAAATTTGCGACGGTATAAAATAATTTGTTGGAAAATTTTCTATAGAAAAGGTCAAACCCGCCGTATTTAAAATTTGCGACAGAAAAAAATAGTATTTTGAAAAATTTACTATAGAAAAGGCAATCCTCGGCATATTTAAAACTTGCGAAGGTAAAATTTATTTTTTGAAAAATTTACTATTGAAAAGGCAATCCTCGGCGTATTTAAAATCCGACAGTAAAAGATTATTTTTTGAAAAATTTACTATAGAAAAGTTCATACTGGCCGTATTTAAAATTTGCGACAGTAAAAATAATTTTCTGAAAAAATTTACAATAGAAAAGGCAATCCCTGGGGTATTTAAAATTTGCGACGGTAGAAAATAATTTGTTGGAAAATTTTCTATAGAAAAGTTCAAACCCGCCGTATTCAAAATTTGCGTCAGAAAAAATAGTATTTTGAAAAATTTACTATAGAAAAGGCAATCCTCGGCATATTTAAAACTTGCGAAGGTAAAATTTATTTTTTGAAAAATTTACTATAGAAAAGGCAATCCTCGGCGTATTTAAAATTTGCGACAGTAAAAATAATTGCTTGAAAAATTAACAATGGAAAAGACAATACCTGGCGTATTTAAAATTTCCGAGGGTAGAAAATAATTTGTTGGAAAATTTACTATAGAAAAGGCAATCCTCGGCGTATTTTAAATTTTCGACAGTAAAATATTATTTTTTGAATAATTTACTATAGAAAGGGCCATACTCACCTTATTTTGAATTTGCGACATTAAAAATTAATTTTTTGAAAAATTTACTATAGAAAAGGCAATCCTTGGCGTATTTAAAATTTGCGACAGTGAAAAATAATTTTTTGAAAAATTTACTATAGAAAAGGCCATACTCGGCGTATTTAAAATTTGCGACAGTAAAAATAATTGCTTGAAAAATTTACAATGGAAAAGACAATACCTGGCGTATTTAAAATTTGCGAGGGTAGAAAATAATTTGTTGGAAAATTTGCTATAGAAAAGGCAATCCTCGGCGTATTTTAAATTTTCGACAGTAAAATATTATTTTTTGAATAATTTACTATAGAAAGGGCCATACTCACCTTATTTTAAATTTGCGACATTAAAAATTATTTTTTTGAAAAATTTACTATAGAAAAGGCAATCCTTGGCGTATTTAAAATTTGCGACAGTAAAAAATAATTTTTTGAAAAATTTACTATAGAAAAGGCCATACTCGCCGTATTCAAAATTTGCGAAAATTAAAATTCTTTTTTGAAAAATTTACTATAGAAAAGGCAATCCTCGGCGTACTTAAAATTTGCGACAGTAAAAAAATATTTTTTGAAATATTTACTAGAGGAAAGGCAATCCTCGGCGTATTTAAAATTTGCGACACCAAAAAATTATTTTTTGAAAAATTTACTATAGAATAGTTCATATTCGCCCTTTTTAAAATTTGCGACAAAATAAAATAATTTTGTGAAAAATTTACTATAGAAAAGGCAATTCTCGTCGTATTTAAAATTTGCGACATAAAAATAATTTTTTGAAAAATTTACTATAGAAATGGCAATCCTCGGCGTATTTAAAATCCGACAGTAAAAGATTATTTTTTGAAAAATTTACTACAGAAAAGTTCAAACTGGCCGTATTTAAAATTTGCAACAGTAAAAAAAAAAATTTTGAAAAACTTACTATAGAAAAGACCATACTCGCCGTATTTAAAATTTGCGACAGATAAAAATAATTTTTTGAAAAATTTACTATAGAAAAGGCAATTCTCGGCGCATTTAAAATTTGCGAAAATAAAAATTATTTTTTGAAAAATTTACTATAGAAAAGGGAATCTTCGTCGTAATTAAAATTTGCGACGGTAAAAAATAATTTTTTGAAAAATTTAGTATAGAAAAGTAATCCTCGGAGTTTTTAAAATTTGCGACATTTTAAAATAATTTTTTGAAAAATTTACTATAAAAAAGGCCATACCCGCCGCATTTAAAATTTGCGACAGAAAAAAATAATTTTTTGAAAAATTTACTATAGAAAAGGCAATTCTCGTCGTATTTAAAATTTGCGACAGAAAAAATAATTTTTTGAAAAATTTATAATAGAAAAGGCAATCCTCGGCGTATTTAAAATTTGCGACAGTAAAAAATAATTTTTTGAAAAATTTACTATAGAAAAGACAATTCTCGGGGCATTTAAAATTTGCGAAAATAAAAATTATTTTTTGAAAAATTTACTATAGAAAAGGGAATCTTCGGCGTAATTAAAATTTGCGACGGTAAAAAAAAATTTTTGAAAAATTTAGTTTAGAAAAGTAATCCTCGGAGTTTTTAAAATTTGCGACAGTTAAAAATAATTTTTTGAAAAATTTACTATAAAAAAAGCCATACTCGCCGCATTTAAAATTTGCGACAGCAAAAAATAATTTTCTGAAAAATTACAATAGAAAAGGTAATCCTCGGCCTATTTAAAATTTACGACAGTAAAAATAATTTTTTTAAAAAATTTACAATAGAAAAGGCAATCCCTGGGGTATTTAAAATTTGCGACGGTATAAAATAATTTGTTGGAAAATTTTCTATAGAAAAGGTCAAACCCGCCGTATTTAAAATTTGCGACAGAAAAAAATAGCATTTTGAAAAATTTACTATAGAAAAGGCAATCCTCGGCATATTTAAAACTTGCGAAGGTAAAATTTATTTTTTGAAAAATTTACTATTGAAAAGGCAATCCTCGGCGTAATTAAAATTTGCGACAGTAAAAAATAATTTTTTGAAAAATTTACTATAGAAAAACAATCCTCGGCGTTTTTAAAGTTTGCCATATTTGAAAATAATTTTTAAAAAAATTTATTATAGAAAAGGCCATACTCGCCGTATTTAAAAGTGGCGACAGAAAAAAATAATTTTTGGAAAAGTTTACAATAGAAGAGGCAATATTCGGCGTATTTAAAATTTGCTACAGTAAAAAATATTTTTTTGCAAAATTTACTATAGAAAAGGCAATCCTCGGCGTATTTAAAATTTGCGACAGTAAAAATAATTGCTTGAAAAATTTACAATGGAAAAGACAATACCTGGCGTATTTAAAATTTGCGAGGGTAGAAAATAATTTGTTGAAAAATTTACTATAGAAAAGGCAATCTTCGGCGTATTTTAAATTTTCGACAGTAAAATATTATTTTTTGAAAAATTTATGATAGAAAGGCCAAACCCGGTGTATTAGTAAAAAATTATTTTTTGAAAAATTTACTATAGAAAACGCAATCCTCGGCGTATTTAAAATTTGCGAATGTAATAAATTATTTTTTGAAAAATTTACTATAGAAAAGGCAATCCTCGGCGTATTTAAAATTTGCCACAGTAAAAAATTATTTTTTGATATATTTACTATAGAAAAGGTAATCCTCGGCGTATTTAAAATTTGGGACAGTAAAAAATTTTTTTTTGAAAAACTCACAATAGAAAAGGCCACACTCGCGTATTCAAAATTTGCGACAGAAAAAATAATTTTTGAAAAAGTTTCTATAGAAAAGGCAATCCTCGGCGTATTTAAAATTTGCGACAGTAAAAAATAATTTTTTGAAAAATCTACTATAAAAAAGGCAATCCTCGGCGTATTTAAAATTGCCGACAGTAAAAAATTATTTTTTGAAAAATTTACAATAAAAAGGGCCATACTCACCTTATTTTAAATTTGCGACATTAAAAAATAATTTTTTGAAAAATTTACTATAGAAAAGGCAATCCTTGGCGTATTTAAAATTTGCGACAGTAAAAAATAATTTTTTGAAAAATTTACTATAGAAAAGGCCATACTCGTCGTATTCAAAATTTGCGAAAATCAAAATTCTTTTTTGAAAAATTTACTATAGAAAAGGCAATCCTCGGCGTACTTAAAATTTGCGACAGTAAAAAAATATTTTTTGAAATATTTACTAGAGAAAAGGCAATCCTCGGCGTAATTAAAATTTGCGACAGCAAAAAATTATTTTTTGAAAAATTTACTATAGAATAGTTCATACTCGCCCTTTTTAAAATTTGCGACAGAATAAAATAATTTTGTGAAAAATTTACTATAGAAAAGGCAATTCTCGTCGTATTTAAAATTTGCGACAGAAAAAATAATTTTTTGATAAATTTACTATAGAAATGGCAATCCTCGGCGTATTTAAAATCCGACAGTAAAAGATTATTTTTTGAAAAATTTACTATAGAAAAGTTCATACTGGCCGTATTTAAAATTTGCGACAGTAAAAATAATTTTCTGAAAAAATTTACAATAGAAAAGGCAATCCCTGGGGTATTTAAAATTTGCGACGGTAGAAAATAATTTGTTGGAAAATTTTCTATAGAAAAGTTCAAACCCGCCGTATTCAAAATTTTAGTCAGAAAAAAACAGTATTTTGAAAAATTTACTATAGAAAAGGCAATCCTCGGCATATTTAAAACTTGCGAAGGTAAAATTTATTTTTTGAAAAATTTACTATTGAAAAGGCAATCCTCGGCGTAATTAAAATTTGCGACAGTAAAAAATAATTTTTTGAAAAATTTACTATAGAAAAACAATCCTCGGCGTTTTTAAAGTTTGCCATATTTGAAAATAATTTTTTAAAAAATTTATTATAGAAAAGGCCATACTCGCCGTATTTAAAAGTGGCGACAGAAAAAAATAATTTTTGGAAAAGTTTACAATAGAAGAGGCAATATTCGGCGTATTTAAAATTTGCTACAGTAAAAAATAATTTTTTGCAAAATTTACTATAGAAAAGGCAATCCTCGGCGTATTTAAAATTTGCGACAGTAAAAATAATTGCTTGAAAAATTTACAATGGAAAAGACAATACCTGGCGTATTTAAAATTTGCGAGGGTAGAAAATAATTTGTTGGAAAATTTACTATAGAAAAGGCAATCCTCGGCGTATTTTAAATTTTCGACAGTAAAATATTATTTTTTGAATAATTTACTCTAGAAAGGGCCATACTCACCTTATTTTAAATTTGCGACATTAAAAATTATTTTTTTGAAAAATTTACTATAGAAAAGGCAATCCTTGGCGTATTTAAAATTTGCGACTGTAAAAAATAATTTTTTGAAAAATTTACTATAGAAAAGGCCGTACTCGCCGTATTCAAAATTTGCGAAAATTAAAATTCTTTTTTGAAAAATTTACTATAGAAAAGGCAATCCTCGGCGTACTTAAAATTTGCGACAGTAAAAAAATATTTTTTGAAATATTTACTAGAGAAAAGGCAATCCTCGGCGTATTTAAAATTTGCGACACCAAAAAATTATTTTTTGAAAAATTTACTATAGAATAGTTCATACTCGCCCTTTTTAAAATTTGCGACAGAATAAAATAATTTTGTGAAAATTTTACTATAGAAAAGGCAATTCTCGTCGTATTTAACATTTGCGACAGAAAAAATAATTTTTTGAAAAATTTACTATAGAAATGGCAATCCTCGGCGTATTTAAAATCCGACAGTAAAAGATTATTTTTTGAAAAATTTACTATAGAAAAGTTCAAACTGGCCGTATTTAAAATTTGCAACAGTAAAAAAAAAATTTTTGAAATACTTACTATAGAAAAGACCATACTCGCCGTATTTAAAATTTGCGACAGATAAAAATAATTTTTTGAAAAATTTACTATAGAAAATGCAATTCTCGGCGCATTTAAAATTTGCGAAAATAAAAATTATTTTTTGAAAAATTTACTATAGAAAAGGGAATCTTCGTCGTAATTAAAATTTGCGACGGTAAAAAATAATTTTTTGAAAAATTTAGTATAGAAAAGTAATCCTCGGAGTTTTTAAAATTTGCGACATTTTAAAATAATTTTTTGAAAAATTTACTATAAAAAAGGCCATACCCGCCGCTTTTAAAATTTGCGACAGAAAAAAATAATTTTTTGAAAAATTTACTATTGAAAAGGCAATTCTCGTCGTATTTAAAATTTGCGACAGAAAAAATAATTTTTTGAAAAATTTATAATAGAAAAGGCAACCTCGGCGTATTTAAAATTTGCGACAGTAAAAAATAATTTTTTGAAAAATTTACTATAGAAAAGACAATTCTCGGGGCATTTAAAATTTGCGAAAATAAAAATTATTTTTTGAAAAATTTACTATAGAAAAGGGAATCTTCGGCGTAATTAAAATTTGCGACGGTAAAAAAAAATTTTTGAAAAATTTAGTTTAGAAAAGTAATCCTCGGAGTTTTTAAAATTTGCGACAGTTAAAAATAATTTTTTGAAAAATTTACTATAAAAAAAGCCATACTCGCCGCATTTAAAATTTGCGACAGGAAAAAATAATTTTCTGAAAAATTACAATAGAAAAGGTAATCCTCGGCGTATTTAAAATTTGCGACAATAACAAATAATATTTTGAAAAATTTACTATAGAAAAGGCAATCCTTGGCGTATTTAAAATTTGCGACAGTAAAAAATAATTTTTTGAAAAATTTACTATAGAAAAGGCCATACTCGTCGTATTCAAAATTTGCGAAAATCAAAATTCTTTTTTGAAAAATTTACTATAGAAAAGGCAATCCTCGGCGTACTTAAAATTTGCGACAGTAAAAAAATATTTTTTGAAATATTTACTAGAGAAAAGGCAATCCTCGGCGTAATTAAAATTTGCGACAGCAAAAAATTATTTTTTGAAAAATTTACTATAGAATAGTTCATACTCGCCCTTTTTAAAATTTGCGACAGAATAAAATAATTTTGTGAAAAATTTACTATAGAAAAGGCAATTCTCGTCGTATTTAAAATTTGCGACAGAAAAAATAATTTTTTGATAAATTTACTATAGAAATGGCAATCCTCGGCGTATTTAAAATCCGACAGTAAAAGATTATTTTTTGAAAAATTTACTATAGAAAAGTTCATACTGGCCGTATTTAAAATTTGCGACAGTAAAAATAATTTTCTGAAAAAATTTACAATAGAAAAGGCAATCCCTGGGGTATTTAAAATTTGCGACGGTAGAAAATAATTTGTTGGAAAATTTTCTATAGAAAAGTTCAAACCCGCCGTATTCAAAATTTTAGTCAGAAAAAAACAGTATTTTGAAAAATTTACTATAGAAAAGGCAATCCTCGGCATATTTAAAACTTGCGAAGGTAAAATTTATTTTTTGAAAAATTTACTATTGAAAAGGCAATCCTCGGCGTAATTAAAATTTGCGACAGTAAAAAATAATTTTTTGAAAAATTTACTATAGAAAAACAATCCTCGGCGTTTTTAAAGTTTGCCATATTTGAAAATAATTTTTTAAAAAATTTATTATAGAAAAGGCCATACTCGCCGTATTTAAAAGTGGCGACAGAAAAAAATAATTTTTGGAAAAGTTTACAATAGAAGAGGCAATATTCGGCGTATTTAAAATTTGCTACAGTAAAAAATAATTTTTTGCAAAATTTACTATAGAAAAGGCAATCCTCGGCGTATTTAAAATTTGCGACAGTAAAAATAATTGCTTGAAAAATTTACAATGGAAAAGACAATACCTGGCGTATTTAAAATTTGCGAGGGTAGAAAATAATTTGTTGGAAAATTTACTATAGAAAAGGCAATCCTCGGCGTATTTTAAATTTTCGACAGTAAAATATTATTTTTTGAATAATTTACTCTAGAAAGGGCCATACTCACCTTATTTTAAATTTGCGACATTAAAAATTATTTTTTTGAAAAATTTACTATAGAAAAGGCAATCCTTGGCGTATTTAAAATTTGCGACTGTAAAAAATAATTTTTTGAAAAATTTACTATAGAAAAGGCCGTACTCGCCGTATTCAAAATTTGCGAAAATTAAAATTCTTTTTTGAAAAATTTACTATAGAAAAGGCAATCCTCGGCGTACTTAAAATTTGCGACAGTAAAAAAATATTTTTTGAAATATTTACTAGAGAAAAGGCAATCCTCGGCGTATTTAAAATTTGCGACACCAAAAAATTATTTTTTGAAAAATTTACTATAGAATAGTTCATACTCGCCCTTTTTAAAATTTGCGACAGAATAAAATAATTTTGTGAAAATTTTACTATAGAAAAGGCAATTCTCGTCGTATTTAACATTTGCGACAGAAAAAATAATTTTTTGAAAAATTTACTATAGAAATGGCAATCCTCGGCGTATTTAAAATCCGACAGTAAAAGATTATTTTTTTGAAAAATTTACTATAGAAAAGTTCAAACTGGCCGTATTTAAAATTTGCAACAGTAAAAAAAAAATTTTTGAAATACTTACTATAGAAAAGACCATACTCGCCGTATTTAAAATTTGCGACAGATAAAAATAATTTTTTGAAAAATTTACTATAGAAAATGCAATTCTCGGCGCATTTAAAATTTGCGAAAATAAAAATTATTTTTTGAAAAATTTACTATAGAAAAGGGAATCTTCGTCGTAATTAAAATTTGCGACGGTAAAAAATAATTTTTTGAAAAATTTAGTATAGAAAAGTAATCCTCGGAGTTTTTAAAATTTGCGACATTTTAAAATAATTTTTTGAAAAATTTACTATAAAAAAGGCCATACCCGCCGCTTTTAAAATTTGCGACAGAAAAAAATAATTTTTTGAAAAATTTACTATTGAAAAGGCAATTCTCGTCGTATTTAAAATTTGCGACAGAAAAAATAATTTTTTGAAAAATTTATAATAGAAAAGGCAACCTCGGCGTATTTAAAATTTGCGACAGTAAAAAATAATTTTTTGAAAAATTTACTATAGAAAAGACAATTCTCGGGGCATTTAAAATTTGCGAAAATAAAAATTATTTTTTGAAAAATTTACTATAGAAAAGGGAATCTTCGGCGTAATTAAAATTTGCGACGGTAAAAAAAATTTTTTGAAAAATTTAGTTTAGAAAAGTAATCCTCGGAGTTTTTAAAATTTGCGACAGTTAAAAATAATTTTTTGAAAAATTTACTATAAAAAAAGCCATACTCGCCGCATTTAAAATTTGCGACAGGAAAAAATAATTTTCTGAAAAATTACAATAGAAAAGGTAATCCTCGGCGTATTTAAAATTTGCGACAATAACAAATAATATTTTGAAAAATTTACTATAGAAAAGGCAATCCTCGGCCTATTTAAAATTTACGACAGTAAAAATAATTTTTTGAAAAAATTTACAATAGAAAAGGCAATCCCTGGGGTATTTAAAATTTGCGACGGTATAAAATAATTTGTTGGAAAATTTTCTATAGAAAAGGTCAAACCCGCCGTATTTAAAATTTGCGACAGAAAAAAATAGTATTTTGAAAAATTTACTATTGAAAAGGCAATCCTCGGCGTAATTAAAATTTGCGACAGTGAAAAATAATTTTTTGAAAAATTTACTATAGAAAAACAATCCTCGGCGTTTTTAAAGTTTGCCATATTTGAAAATAATTTTTTAAAAAATTTATTATAGAAAAGGCCATACTCGCCGTATTTAAAAGTGGCGACAGAAAAAAATAATTTTTGGAAAAGTTTACAATAGAGGAGGCAATATTCGGCGTATTTAAAATTTGCTACAGTAAAAAATAATTTTTTGCAAAATTTACTATAGAAAAGGCAATCCTCGGCGTATTTAAAATTTGCGACAGTAAAAATAATTGCTTGAAAAATTTACAATGGAAAAGACAATACCTGGCGTATTTAAAATTTCCGAGGGTAGAAAATAATTTGTTGGAAAATTTACTATAGAAAAGGCAATCCTCGGCGTATTTTAAATTTTCGACAGTAAAATATTATTTTTTGAATAATTTACTATAGAAAGGGCCATACTCACCTTATTTTAAATTTGCGACATTAAAAATTAATTTTTTGAAAAATTTACTATAGAAAAGGCAATCCTTGGCGTATTTAAAATTTGCGACAGTAAAAAATAATTTTTTGAAAAATTTACTATAGAAAAGGCCATACTCGCCGTATTCAAAATTTGCGAAAATTAAAATTCTTTTTTGAAAAATTTACTATAGAAAAGGCAATCCTCGGCGTACTTAAAATTTGCGACTGTAAAAAAATATTTTTTGAAATATTTCCTAGAGAAAAGGCAATACTCGGCGTATTTAAAATTTGCGACCCCAAAAAATTATTTTTTGAAAAATTTACTATAGAATAGTTCATACTCGCCCTTTTTAAAATTTGCGACAGAATAAAATAATTTTGTGAAAAATTTACTATAGAAAAGGCAATTCTCGTCGTATTTAAAATTTGCGACAGAAAAAATAATTTTTTGAAAAATTTACTATAGAAATGGCAATTCTCGGCGTATTTAAAATCCGACAGTAAAAGATTATTTTTTGAAAAATTTACTATAGAAAAGTTCATACTGGCCGTATTTAAAATTTGCTACAGTAAAAAAAAAATTTTGAAAAACTTACTATAGAAAAGACCATACTCGCCGTATTTAAAATTTGCGACAGATAAAAATAATTTTTTGAAAAATTTACTATAGAAAAGGCAATTCTCGGCGCATTTAAAATTTGCGAAAATAAAAATTATTTTTTGAAAAATTTACTATAGAAAAGGGAATCTTCGTCGTAATTATAATTTGCGACGGTAAAAAATAATTTTTTGAAAAATTTAGTATAGAAAAGTAATCCTCGGAGTTTTTAAAATTTGCGACAGTTAAAAATAATTTTTTGGAAAATTTACTATAAAAAAAGCCATACTCGCCGCATTTAAAATTTGCGACAGGAAAAAATAATTTTCTGAAAAATTACAATAGAAAAGGTAATCCTCGGCGTATTTAAAATTTGCGAAAATAACAAATAATATTTTGAAAAATTTACTATAGAAAAGGCAATCCTCGGCCTATTTAAAATTTACGACAGTAAAAATAATTTTTTGAAAAAATTTAAAATAGAAAAGGCAATCCCTGGGGTATTTAAAATTTGCGACGGTATAAAATAACTTGTTGGAAAATTTTCTATAGTAAAGGTCAAACCCGCCGTATTTAAAATTTGCGACAGAAAAAAACAGTATTTTGAAAAATTTACTATAGAAAAGGCAATCCTCGGCATATTTAAAACTTGCGAAGGTAAAATTTATTTTTTGAAAAATTTACTATAGAAAAGTAATCCTCGGAGTTTTTAAAATTTGCGACATTTTAAAATAATTTTTTGAAAAATTTACTATAAAAAAGGCCATACCCGCCGCATTTAAAATTTGCGACAGAAAAAAATAATTTTTTGAAAAATTTACTATAGAAAAGGCAATTCTCGTCGTATTTAAAATTTGCGACAGAAAAAATAATTTTTTGAAAAATTTATAATAGAAAAGGCAATCCTCGGCGTATTTAAAATTTGCGACAGTAAAAAATAATTGTTTGAAAAATTTACTATAGAAAAGACAATTCTCGGGGCATTTAAAATTTGCGAAAATAAAAATTATTTTTTGAAAAATTTACTATAGAAAAGGGAATCTTCGGCGTAATTAAAATTTGCGACGGTAAAAAAATTTTTTTGAAAAATTTAGTTTAGAAAAGTAATCCTCGGAGTTTTTAAAATTTGCGACAGTTAAAAATAATTTTTTGGAAAATTTACTATAAAAAAAGCCATACTAGCCGCATTTAAAATTTGCGGCAGGAAAAAATAATTTTCTGAAAAATTACAATAGAAAAGGTAATCCTCGGCGTATTTAAAATTTGCGAAAATAACAAATAATATTTTGAAAAAATTACTATAGAAAAGGCAATCCTCGGCCTATTTAAAATTTACGACAGTAAAAATAATTTTTTGAAAAAATTTACAATAGAAAAGGCAATCCCTGGGGTATTTAAAATTTGCGACGGTATAAAATAATTTGTTGGAAAATTTTCTATAGTAAAGGTCAAACCCGCCGTATTTAAAATTTGCGACAAAAAAAAATAGTATTTTGAAAAATTTACTATAGAAAAGGCAATCCTCGGCATATTTAAAACTTGCGAAGGTAAAATTTATTTTTTGAAAAATTTACTATTGAAAAGGCAATCCTCGGCGTAATTAAAATTTGCGACAGTAAAAAATAATTTCTTGAAAAACTTACTATAGAAAAGACCATACTCGCTGTATTTAAAATTTGCGACAGATAAAAATAATTTTTTGAAAAATTTACTATAGAAAAGGGCGTAATTAAAATTTGCGACGGTAAAAAATAATTTTTTGAAAAATTTACTATAGAAAAACAATCCTCGGCGTTTTTAAAGTTTGCCATATTTGAAAATAATTTTTAAAAAAATTTATTATAGAAAAGGCCATACTCGCCGTATTTAAAAGTGGCGACAGAAAAAAATAATTTTTGGAAAAGTTTACAATAGAAGAGGCAATATTCGGCGTATTTAAAATTTGCTACAGTAAAAAATATTTTTTTGGAAAATTTACTACAGAAAAGGCAATCCTCGGCGTATTTTAAATTTTCGACAGTAAAATATTATTTTTTGAATAATTTACTATAGAAAGGCCATACTCGGTGTATTTAAAATTTGCGACAGTAAAAAATTATTTTTTGAAAAATTTACTATAGAAAAGGCAATCCCCGGCGTATTTAAAATTTGCGACAGTAAAAATTTTTTTTTTTGAAATACTTACTATAGAAAAGGCAATCCTCGGCGTTTTTAAAATTTGCGAGATTTAAAAATAATTTTTTGAAAAATTTACTATAGAAAAGGCCATTCTCGCCGTATTTAAAATTTGCGACAGAAAAAAATAATTTTTTGAAAAGTTTAGAATAGAAAAGGCAATCCTCGGCGTAATTAAAATTTGCGACATTAAAAGATAATTTTTGAAAAATGTACTATAGAAAAGGTAATCCTCGGCGTATTTTAAATTTTCGACATAAAAATATTATTTTTTGAAAAATTTACTATAGAAAGGCCAAACTCGGTGTATTTAAAATTTGCGACAGTAAAAAATTATTTTTTGAAAAATTTACTATAGAAAATGCAATCCTCGGCGTATTTAAAATTTGCGACTGTAATAAATTATTTTTTGAAACATTTACTATAGAAAAGGCAATCCTCGGCGTATTTAAAATTTGCGACATTAAAAAATCGTTTTTTGAAAAATTTACAATAGAAAAGGCCACACTCGCGTATTCAAAATTTGCGACAGTGAAAATAATTTTTTGAAAAATTTACTATAGAAAAGGCAATCCTCGGCGTATTTAAAATTTGCGACAGTAAAAGATAATTTTTGAAAAATTTACTATAAAAAAGGCAATCCTCGCCGTATTTAAAATTTTCGACAGTACAATATTATTGTTTGAATAATTTACTATAGAAAGGCCATACTCGGTGTATTTAAAATTTGCGACAGTAAAAAATTATTTTTTGAAAAATTTACTATAGAAAATGCAATCCTCGGCGTATTTAAAATTTGCGAATGTAATAAATTATTTTTTGAAAAATTTACTATAGAAAAGGCAATCCTCGGCGTATTTAAAATTTGCCACAGTAAAAAATTATTTTTTGAAATATTTACTATAGAAAAGGCAATCCTCGGCGTATTTAAAATTGCCGACAGTAAAAAATTATTTTATGAAAAATTTACAATAGAAAGGGCCATACTCACCTTATTTTAAATTTGCGACATTAAAAAATAATTTTTTGAAACATTTACTATAGAAAAGGCAATCCTTGGCGTATTTAAAATTTGCGACAGTAAAAAATAATTTTTTGAAAAATTTACTATAGAAAAGGCCATACTCGTCGTATTCAAAATTTGCGCAAATCAAAATTCTTTTTTGAAAAATTTACTATAGAAAAGGCAATCCTCGGCGTACTTAAAATTTGCGACAGTAAAAAAATATTTTTTGAAATATTTACTAGAGAAAAGGCAAACCTCGGCGTATTTAAAATTTGCGACAGCAAAAAATAATTTTTTGAAAAATTTACTATAGAATAGTTCATACTCGCCCTTTTTAAAATTTGCGACAGAATAAAATAATTTTTTGAAAAATTTACTATAGAAATGGCAATCCTCGGCGTATTTAAAATACGACAGTAAAAGATTATTTTTTGAAAAATTTACTATAGTAAATTTCATACTGGCCGTATTTAAAATTTGCTACAGTAAAAAAAAAATTTTTGAAAAACTTACTATAGAAAAGACCATACTCGCTGTATTTAAAATTTGCGACAGATAAAAATAATTTTTTGAAAAATTTACTATAGAAAAGGGCGTAATTAAAATTTGCGACGGTAAAAAATAATTTTTTGAAAAATTTAATATAGAAAAACAATCCTCGGCGTTTTTAAAGTTTGCCATATTTGAAAATAATTTTTTAAAAAATTTATTATAGAAAAGGCCATACTCGCCGTATTTAAAAGTGGCGACAGAAAAAAATAATTTTTGGAAAAGGTTACAATAGAAGAGGCAATATTCGGCGTATTTAAAATTTGCTACAGTAAAAAATAATTTTTTGCAAAATTTACTATAGAAAAGGCAATCTTCGGCGTATTTAAAATTTGCGACAGTAAAAGTAATTGCTTGAAAAATTAACAATGGAAAAGACAATACCTGGCGTATTTAAAATTTGCGAGGGTAGAAAATAATTTGTTGGAAAATTTACTATAGAAAAGGCAATCCTCGGCGTATTTTAAATTTTCGACAGTAAAATATTATTTTTTGAATAATTTACTATAGAAAGGCCATACTCGGTGTATTTAAAATTTGCGACAGTAAAAAATTATTTTTTGAAAAATTTACTATAGAAAAGGCAATCCCCGGCGTATTTAAAATTTGCGACAGTAAAAAATTTTTTTTTTGAAATACTTACTATAGAAAAGGCAATCCTCGGCGTTTTTACAATTTGCGAGAGTTAAAAATAATTTTTTGAAAAATTTACTATAGAAAAGGCCATTCTCGCCGTAGTTAAAATTTGCGACAGAAAAAAATAATTTTTTGAAAAGTTTAGAATAGAAAAGGCAATCCTCGGCGTATTTAAAATTTGCGACAGTAAAAGATAATTTTTGAAAAATTTACTATAGAAAAGGCAATCCTCGGCGTATTTTAAATTTTCGACATAAAAAATAATTTTTTGAAAAGTTTAGAATAGAAAAGGCAATCCTCGGCGTATTTAAAATTTGCGACAGTAAAAAATTATTTTTTGAAAAATTTACTATAGAAAATGCAATCCTCGGCGTATTTAAAATTTGCGACTGTAATAAATTATTTTTTGAAACATTTACTATAGAAAAGGCAATCCACGGCGTATTTAAAATTTGCGAGAGTAAAAAATTATTTTTTGAAATACTTACTATAGAAAAGGTAATCCTAGGGGTATCTAAAATTTGCGAACGTAAAAAATAATTTTTCGAAAAATTTACTATAGAAAAGGCAATCCTCGGCGTATTTAAAATTTGCGACAGTGAAAATAATTTTTTTAAAAATTTACTATAGAAAAGGCAATCCTCGGCGTATTTAAAATTTGCGAATGTAAAAAATAATTTTTCAAAAAAATTACTATAGAAAAGGCCACACTCGCGTATTCAAAATTTGCGACAGAAAAAATAACTTTTTGAAAAATTTACTATAGAAAAGGCAATCGTCGGCGTATTTAAAATTTGGGACAGTAAAAAATTAGTTTTTGAAAAATTTGCTATAGAAAATGCAATCTTCGGCGTATTTAAAATTTGCGACTGTAATAAATTATTTTTTGAAAAATTTACTATAGAAAAGGCAAATCTCGGCGTATTTAAAATTTGCAATAGTAAAAAATTATTTTTTGAAATATTTACTATAGAAAAGGTAATCCTAGGCGTATCTAAAATTTGCGAACGTAAAAAATAATTTTTCGAAAAATTTACTATAGAAAAGGCAATCCCCGGCGTTTTTAAAGTTTGCCACATTTAAATATAATTTTTTGAAAAATATACTATAGACAAGGTCATACTCGCCGTATTTAAAATTTGCGACAGAAAAAAATAATTTTTTGAAAAGTTTAGAATAGAAAAGGCAATCCTCGGCGTATTTAAAATTTGCGACAGTAAAAGATAATTTTTGAAAAATTTACTATAGAAAAGGCAATCCTCGGCGTATTTTAAATTTTCGACATAAAAAAATAATTTTTTGAAAAGTTTAGAATAGAAAAGGCAATCCTCGGCGTATTTAAAATTTGCGACAGTAAAAAATTATTTTTTGAAAAATTTACTATAGAAAATGCAATCCTCGGCGTATTTAAAATTTGCCACAGTAAAAAATTATTTTTTGAAAAATTTACTATAGAAAAGGCAATCCCCGGCGTATTTAAAATTTGCGACAGTAAAAAATTTTTTTTTGAAATACTTACTATAGAAAAGGTAATCCTCGGCGTTTTTACAATTTGCGAGAGTTAAAAATAATTTTTTGAAAAACTTACTATAGAAAAGGCCATTCTCGCCGTATTTAAAATTTGCGACAGAAAAAAATAATTTTTTGAAAGTTTAGAATAGAAAAGGCAATCCTCGGCGTATTTAAAATTTGCGACAGTAAAAGATAATTTTTGAAAAATTTACTATAGAAAAGGCAATCCTCGGCGTATTTTAAATTTTCGACATAGAAATATTATTTTTTGAAAAATTTATTATAGAAAGGCCAAACGCGGTGTATTTAAAATTTGCGACAGTAAAAAATTATTTTTTGAAAAATTTACTATAGAAAATGCAATCCTCGGCGTATTTAAAATTTGCGACTGTAATAAATTATTTTTTGAAACATTTACTATAGAAAAGGCAATTATCGGCGTATTTAAAATTTGCGAGAGTAAAAAATTATTTTTTGAAATACTTACTATAGAAAAGGTAATCCTAGGGGTATCTAAAATTTGCGAACGTAAAAAATAATTTTTCGAAAAATTTACTATAGAAAAGGCAATCCTCGGCGTATTTAAAATTTGCGACAGTAGAAAATAATTTTTTGAAAAATTTACTATAGAGAAGGCAATACTCGTCGTATTTAAAATTTGCGACAATAAAAAATAATTTTTTGAGAGCGTATTTAAAATTTGCGAAAGCAAAAAATTATTTTTTGAAAAATTTACTATAGAAAAGGCCATTCTCGCCGTATATAAAATTTGCGACAGAAAAAAATAATTTTTTGAAAAGTTTACAATAGAAAAGGCAATCCTCGGCGTATTTAAAATTTGCGACAGTAAAAGATAATTTTTGAAAAATTTACTATAAAAAAGGCAATCCTCGCCGTATTTAAAATTTTTGACAGTACAATATTATTGTTTGAATAATTTACTATAGAAAGGCCATACTCGCTGTATTTAAAATTTGCGACAGTAAAAAATTGTTTTTTGAAAAATTTACTATAGAAAAGGCAATCCTCGGCATATTTAAAATTTGCGACAGTGAAAATAATTTTTTGAAAAATTTACTATAGAAAAGGCAATCCTCGACGTATTTAAAATTTGCGAAGGTAAAAAATAATTTTTCAAAATAATTACTATAGAAAAGGCCACACTCGCGTATTCAAAATTTGTGACAGAAAAAATAATTTTTTGAAAAATTTACTATAGAAAAGGCAATCCTCGGCGTATTTATAATTTGCGACATTAAAAAATCATTTTTTGAAAAATTTACAATAGAAAAGCCCACCCTCGCGTATTCAAAATTTGCGACAGAAAAAATAATTTTTGAAAAAGTTTCTATAGAAAAGGCAATCCTCGGCGTATTTAAAATTTGCGACAGTGAAAATAATTTTTTGAAAAATTTACTATATAAAAGGCAATCCTCGGCGTATTTAAAATTTGCGAATGTAAAAAATGATTTTTCAAAAAAATTACTATAGAAAAGGCCACACTCGCGTATTCAAAATTTGCGACAGAAAAAATAACTTTTTGAAAAATTTACTATAGAAAAGGCAATCGTCGGCGTATTTAAAATTTGGGACAGTAAAAAATTAGTTTTCGAAAAATTTGCAATAGAAAATGCAATCCTCGGCGTATTTAAAATTTGCGACTGTAATAAATTATTTTTTGAAAAATTTACTATAGAAAAGGCAAATCTCGGCGTATTTAAAATTTGCGATAGTAAAAAATTATTTTTTGAAATATTTACTATAGAAAAGGTAATCCTAGGCGTATCTAAAATTTGCGAACGTAAAAAATAATTTTTCGAAAAATTTACTATAGAAAAGGGAATCTTCTTCGTAATTAAAATTTGCGACGGTAAAAAGTAATTTTTTGAAAAATTTAGTATAGAAAAGTAATCCTCGGAGTTTTTAAAATTTGCGACATTTTAAAATAATTTTTTGAAAAATTTACTATAAAAAAGGCCATACCCGCCGCATTTAAAATTTGCGACAGAAAAAAATAATTTTTTGAAAAATTTACTATAGAAAAGGCAATTCTCGTCGTATTTAAAATTTGCGACAGAAAAAATAATTTTTTGAAAAATTTATAATAGAAAAGGCAATCCTCGGCGTATTTAAAATTTGCGACAGATAAAAATAATTTTTTGCAAAATTTACTATAGAAAAGGCAATTCTCGGCGCATTTAAAATTTGCGAAAATAAAAATTACTTTTTGAAAAATTTACTATAGAAAAGGGAATCTTCGGCGTAATTAAAATTTGCGACGGTAAAAAAAATTGTTTGAAAAATTTAGTTTAGAAAAGTAATCCTCGGAGTTTTTAAAATTTGCGACAGTTAAAAATAATTTTTTGAAAAATTTACTATAAAAAAAGCCATACTCGCCGCATTTAAAATTTGCGACAGCAAAAAATAATTTTCTGAAAAATTACAATAGAAAATGTAATCCTCGGCGTATTTAAAATTTGCGACAATAACAAATAATATTTTGAAAAATTTACTATAGAAAAGGCAATCCTCGGCCTATTTAAAATTTACGACAGTAAAAATAATTTTTTGAAAAAATTTACAATAGAAAAGGCAATCCCTGGGGTATTTAAAATTTGCGACGGTATAAAATAATTTGTTGGAAAATTTTCTATAGAAAAGGTCAAACCCGCCGTATTTAAAATTTGCGACAGAAAAAAATAGTATTTTGAAAAATTTACTATAGAAAAGGCAATCCTCGGCATATTTAAAACTTGCGAAGGTAAAATTTATTTTTTGAAAAATTTACTATTGAAAAGGCAATCCTCGGCGTAATTAAAATTTGCGACAGTAAAAAATAATTTTTTGAAAAATTTACTATAGAAAAACAATCCTCGGCGTTTTTAAAGTTTGCCATATTTGAAAATAATTTTTAAAAAAATTTATTATAGAAAAGGCCATACTCGCCGTAATTAAAAGTGGCGACAGAAAAAAATAATTTTTGGAAAAGTTTACAATAGAAGAGGCAATATTCGGCGTATTTAAAATTTGCTACAGTAAAAAATATTTTTTTGCAAAATTTACTATAGAAAAGGCAATCCTCGGCGTATTTAAAATTTGCGACAGTAAAAATAATTGCTTGAAAAATTTACAATGGAAAAGACAATACCTGGCGTATTTAAAATTTGCGAGGGTAGAAAATAATTTGTTGAAAAATTTACTATAGAAAAGGCAATCTTCGGCGTATTTTAAATTTTCGACAGTAAAATATTATTTTTTGAAAAATTTATGATAGAAAGGCCAAACCCGGTGTATTAGTAAAAAATTATTTTTTGAAAAATTTACTATAGAAAACGCAATCCTCGGCGTATTTAAAATTTGCGAATGTAATAAATTATTTTTTGAAAAATTTACTATAGGAAAGGCAATCCTCGGCGTATTTAAAATTTGCCACAGTAAAAAATTATTTTTTGATATATTTACTATAGAAAAGGTAATCCTCGGCGTATTTAAAATTTGGGACAGTAAAAAATTTTTTTTTGAAAAACTCACAATAGAAAAGGCCACACTCGCGTATTCAAAATTTGCGACAGAAAAAATAATTTTTGAAAAAGTTTCTATAGACAAGGCAATCCTCGGCGTATTTAAAATTTGCGACAGTAAAAAATAATTTTTTGAAAAATTTACTATAAAAAAGGCAATCCTCGGCGTATTTAAAATTGCCGACAGTAAAAAATTATTTTTTGAAAAATTTACAATAAAAAAGGCCATACTCACCTTATTTTAAATTTGCGACATTAAAAAATAATTTTTTGAAAAATTTACTATAGAAAAGGCAATCCTTGGCGTATTTAAAATTTGCGACAGTAAAAAATAATTTTTTGAAAAATTTACTATAGAAAAGGCCATACTCGTCGTATTCAAAATTTGCGAAAATCAAAATTCTTTTTGAAAAGTTTACTATAGAAAAGGCAATCCTCGGCGTACTTAAAATTTGCGACAGTAAAAAAATATTTTTTGAAATATTTACTAGAGAAAAGGCAATCCTCGGCGTAATTAAAATTTGCGACAGCAAAAAATTATTTTTTGAAAAATTTACTATAGAATAGTTCATACTCGCCCTTTTTAAAATTTGCGACAGAATAAAATAATTTTGTGAAAAATTTACTATAGAAAAGGCAATTCTCGTCGTATTTAAAATTTGCGACAGAAAAAATAATTTTTTGAAAAATTTACTATAGAAATGGCAATCCTCGGCGTATTTAAAATCCGACAGTAAAAGATTATTTTTTGAAAAATTTACTATAGAAAATTTCATACTGGCCGTATTTAAAATTTGCGACAGTAAAAATAATTTTCTGAAAAAATTTACAATAGAAAAGGCAATCCCTGGGGTATTTAAAATTTGCGACGGTAGAAAATAATTTGTTGGAAAATTTTCTATAGAAAAGTTCAAACCCGCCGTATTCAAAATTTGCGTCAGAAAAAAATAGTATTTTGAAAAGTTTACTATAGAAAAGGCAATCCTCGGCATATTTAAAACTTGCGAAGGTAAAATTTATTTTTTGAAAAATTTACTATTGAAAAGGCAATCCTCGGCGTAATTAAAATTTGCGACAGTAAAAAATAATTTTTTGAAAAATTTACTATAGAAAAACAATCCTCGGCGTTTTTAAAGTTTGCCATATTTGAAAATAATTTTTTAAAAAATTTATTATAGAAAAGGCCATACTCGCCGTATTTAAAAGTGGCGACAGAAAAAAATAATTTTTGGAAAAGTTTACAATAGAAGAGGCAATATTCGGCGTATTTAAAATTTGCGACAGTAAAAAATAATTTTTTGAAAAATTTACTATAGAAAAGGCCATACTCGCCGTATTCAAAATTTGCGAAAATTAAAATTCTTTTTTGAAAAATTTACTATAGAAAAGGCAATCCTCGGCGTACTTAAAATTTGCGACAGTAAAAAAATATTTTTTGAAATATTTACTAGAGAAAAGGCAATCCTCGGCGTATTTAAAATTTGCGACACCAAAAAATTATTTTTTGAAAAATTTACTATAGAATAGTTCATACTCGCCCTTTTTAAAATTTGCGACAGAATAAAATAATTTTGTGAAAAATTTACTATAGAAAAGGCAATTCTCGTCGTATTTAAAATTTGGGACAGAAAAAATAATTTTTTGAAAAATTTACTATAGAAATGGCAATCCTCGGCGTATTTAAAATCCGACAGTAAAAGATTATTTTTTGAAAAATTTACTATAGAAAAGTTCAAACTGGCCGTATTTAAAATTTGCAACAGTAAAAAAAAAAATTTTGAAATACTTACTATAGAAAAGACCATACTCGCCGTATTTAAAATTTGCGACAGATAAAAATAATTTTTGGAAAAATTTACTATAGAAAAGGCAATTCTCGGCGCATTTAAAATTTGCGAAAATAAAAATAATTATTTGAAAAATTTACTATAGAAAAGGGAATCTTCGTCGTAATTAAAATTTGCGACGGTAAAAAATAATTTTTTGAAAAATTTATAATAGAAAAGGCAATCCTCGGCGTATTTAAAATTTGCGACAGTAAAAAATAATTTTTTGAAAAATTTACTATAGAAAAGGCCATACTCGCCGTATTCAAAATTTGCGAAAATTAAAATTCTTTTTTGAAAAATTTACTATAGAAAAGGCAATCCTCGGCGTACTTAAAATTTGCGACAGTAAAAAAATATTTTTTTGAAATATTTACTAGAGAAAAGGCAATCCTCGGGCGTATTTAAAATTTGCGACACCAAAAAATTATTTTTTGAAAAAATTTACTATAGAATAGTTCATACTCGCCCTTTTTAAAATTTGCGACAGAATAAAATAATTTTGTGAAAAATTTACTATAGAAAAAGGCAATTCTCGTCGTATTTAAAATTTGCGACAGAAAAAATAATTTTTTGAAAAATTTACTATAGAAATGGCAATCCTCGGCGTATTTAAAATCCGACAGTAAAAGATTATTTTTTGAAAAATTTACTATAGAAAAGTTCATACTGGCCGTATTTAAAATTTGCTACAGTAAAAAAAAAAATTTTGAAAAACTTACTATAGAAAAGACCATACTCGCCGGTATTAAAATTTGCGACAGATAAAAATAATTTTTTGAAAAATTTACTATAGAAAAGGCAATTCTCGGCGCATTTAAAATTTGCGAAAATAAAAATTATTTTTTGAAAAATTTACTATAGAAAAGGGAATCTTCGTCGTAATTAAAATTTGCGACGGTAAAAAATAATTTTTTGAAAAATTTAGTATAGAAAAGTAATCCTCGGAGTTTTTAAAATTTGCGACATTTTAAAATAATTTTTTGAAAAATTTACTATAAAAAAGGCCATACCCGCCGCATTTAATATTTGCGACAGAAAAAAATAATTTTTTGAAAAAATTTACTATAGAAAAGGCAATTCTCGTCGTATTTAAAATTTGCGACAGAAAAAATAATTTTTTTGAAAAATTTATAATAGAAAAGGCAATCCTCGGCGTATTTAAAAATTTGCGACAGTAAAAAATAATTTTTTGAAAAATTTACTATAGAAAAGACAATTCTCGGGGCATTTAAAATTTGCGAAAATAAAAATTATTTTTTGAAAAATTTACTATAGAAAAGGGAATCTTCGGCGTAATTAAAATTTGCGACGGTAAAAAAAATTGTTTGAAAAATTTAGTTTAGAAAAGTAATCCTCGGAGTTTTTAAAATTTGCGACAGTTAAAAATAATTTTTTGAAAAATTTACTATAAAAAAAGCCATACTCGCCGCATTTAAAATTTGCGACAGGAAAAAATAATTTTCTGAAAAATTACAATAGAAAAGGTAATCCTCGGCGTATTTAAAATTTGCGACAATAACAAATAATATTTTGAAAAATTTACTATAGAAAAGTCAATCCTCGGCCTATTTAAAATTTACGACAGTAAAAATAATTTTTTGAAAAAATTTACAATAGAAAAGGCAATCCCTGGGGTATTTAAAATTTGCGACGGTATAAAATAATTTGTTGGAAAATTTTCTATAGAAAAGGTCAAACCCGCCGTATTTAAAAATTTGCGACAGAAAAAAATAGTATTTTGAAAAATTTACTATAGAAAAGGCAATCCTCGGCATATTTAAAACTTGCGAAGGTAAAATTTATTTTTTGAAAAATTTACTATTGAAAAGGCAATCCTCGGCGTAATTAAAATTTGCGACAGTAAAAAATAATTTTTTGAAAAATTTACTATAGAAAAACAAACCTCGGCGTTTTTAAAGTTTGCCGTATTTGAAAATAATTTTTAAAAAAATTTATTATAGAAAAGGCCATACTCGCCGTATTTAAAAGTGGCGACAGAAAAAAATAATTTTTGGAAAAGTTTACAATAGAAGAGGAAATATTCGGCGTATTTAAAATTTGCTACAGTAAAAAATATTTTTTTGCAAAATTTACTATAGAAAAGGCAATCCTCGGCGTATTTAAAATTTGCGACAGTAAAAATAATTGCTTGAAAAATTTACAATGTAAAAGACAATACCTGGCGTATTTAAAATTTGCGAGGGTAGAAAATAATTTGTTGGAAAATTTACTACAGAAAAGGCAATCCTCGGCGTATTTTAAATTTTCGACAGTAAAATATTATTTTTTGAATAATTTACTATAGAAAGGCCATACTCGGTGTATTTAAAATTTGCGACAGTAAAAAATTATTTTTTGAAAAATTTACTATAGAAAAGGCAATCCCCGGCGTATTTAAAATTTGCGACAGTAAAAATTTTTTTTTGAAATACTTACTATAGAAAAGGCAATCCTCGGCGTTTTTAAAATTTGCGAGATTTAAAAATATTTTTTGAAAAATTTACTATAGAAAAGGCCATTCTCGCCGTATTTAAAATTTGCGACAGAAAAAAATAATTTTTTGAAAAGTTTAGAATAGAAAAGGCAATCCTCGGCGTAATTAAAATTTGCGACATTAAAAGATAATTTTTGAAAAATTTACTATAGAAAAGGCAATCCTCGGCGTATTTTAAATTTTCGACATAAAAATATTATTTTTTGAAAAATTTACTATAGAAAGGCCAAACTCGGTGCATTTAAAACTTGCGACAGTAAAAAATTATTTTTTGAAAAATTTACTATAGAAAATGCAATCCTCGGCGTATTTAAAATTTGCGACTGTAATAAATTATTTTTTGAAACATTTACTATAGAAAAGGCAATCCTCGGCGTATTTAAAATTTGCGAGAGTAAAAAAATTATTTTTTGAAATACTTACTATAGAAAAGGTAATCCTAGGGGTATCTAAAATTTGCGAACGTAAAAAATGATTTTTCGAAAAATTTACTATAGAAAAGGCAATCCTCGGCGTATTTAAAATTTACGACAGTAAAAATAATTTTTTGAAAAAATTTACAATAGAAAAGGTAATCCCTGGCGTATTTAAAATTTGCGACGGTAGAAAATAATTTCTTGTAAAATTTTTTATAGAAAAGTTCAAACCCGCCGTATTTAAATTTGCGACAGAATAAAATAGTATTTTGAAAAATTTTCTATAAAAAAGGCAATCTTCGGCATATTTAAAATTTGCGACGGTAAAATTAATTTTTTGAAAAATTTACTATAAAAAGGCCATACTCGCCGCATTTAAAATTTGCGACAGAAAAACGAATTTCTTGAAAAATTACAATAGAAAAGGCAATCCTCGGCGTATTTAAAATTTGCGACAATAACAAATAATTTTTTGAAAAGTTTACTATAGAAAAGGCAAACCTCGGCCTATTTAAAATTTACGACAGTAAAAATAATTTTTTGAAAAAATTTACAATAGAAAAGGTAATCCCTGGCGTATTTAAAATTTGCGACGGTAGAAAATAATTTCTTGTAAAATTTTTTATAGAAAAGCTTAAACCCGCCGTATTTAAAATTTGCGACAGAATAAAATAGTGTTTTGAAAAATTTTCTATAAAAAAGGCAATCTTCGGCATATTTAAAATTTGCGACGGTAAAATTAATTTTTTGAAAAATTTACTATTGAAAAGGCAATACTCGGCGTAATTAAAATTTGCGACTGTAAAAAATAATTTTTTGAAAAATTTACTATAGAAAAACAATCGTCGGCGTTTTTAAAGTTTGCCACATTTGAAAATAATTTGTTGAAAAATTTATTATAGAAAAGGCCATACTCGCCGTATTTAAAAGTGGCGACAGAAAAAAATAATTTTTGGAAAAATTTACAATAGAAAAGGCAATACTCGGCGTATTTAAAATTTGCGACGGCAAAATTTATTTTTTGAAAAATTTACTATTGAAAAGGCAATACTCGGCGTATTTAAAATTTGCGATAGTAAAAAATAATTTTTTGAAAAATTTATTATAGAAAAGGCCATACTCGCCGTATTTAAAAGTGGCGACAGAAAAAAACAATTTTTTGAAAAATTTACTATAGAAAAGGCAATCCTCGGCATATTTAAAATTTGCGACGGCAAAATTTATTTTTTGAAAAATTTACTATTGAAAAGGCAATACTCGGCGTATTTAAAATTTGCGACAGTAAAAAATAATTTTTTGAAAAATTTACTATATAACAGGCAATCCTCGGCGTATTTAAAATTTGCGAACGTAAAAATAATTTTTCGAAAAATTTACTATAGAAAAGGCAATCCTCGCCGTATATAAAATTTGCTACAGAAAAAAATAATTTTTTGCCAAATTTACAATAGAAAAGGCAATCCTCGCCTTATTTAAAATTTGCGACAGTAAAAAGAATTTTTTGAAAAATTTACAATAGAAAAGGCAATACCTGGCGTATTTAAAATTTGCGAGGGTAGAATATTATTTGTGGAAAATTTACTATACAAAAGGCAATCTTCGGGGTATTTTAAATTTTCGACAGTAAAAATAATTTTTTGAAAAATTTTCAATAGAAAAGGCAATCCCTGGCGTATTTTAAATTTGCGACGGTACTATTGAAAAGGCAATACTCGGCGTATTTAAAATTTGCGACAGTAAAAAATAATTTTTTGAAAAATTTACTAGAGAAAAGGCAATCCTCGGCGTTTTTAAAGTTTGCCGCAGTTAAATATAATTTTTTGAAAAATTTACTATAGACAAGGTCATACTCGCCGTATTTAAAATTTGCGACAGAAAAAAATAATTTTTTGAAAAATTTACAATAGAAAAGCTATACTCGGCGTATTTAAAATTTGCGACAGTAAAAAATACTTCTTTGAAAAATTTACTATAGAAAAGCCAATCCTCGGCGTATTTAAAATTTGCGACAGTAAAAATAATTTTTTGAAAAATTTACAATAACAAAGGCAATACCTGGAGTATTTAAAATTTGCGACGGTAGAAAGTAATTTGTTGAAAAATTTAGTATAGAATAGGAAATCTTCGGCGTATGTTAAATTTTCGACAGTAAAATATTATTTTTTGAAAAATTTATGATAGAAAGGCCAAACCCGGTGTATTAGTAAAAAATTATTTTTTGAAAAATTTACTATAGAAAATGCAATCCTCGGCGTATTTAAAATTTGCGAATGTAATAAATTATTTTTTGAAAAATTTACTATAGAAAAGGCAATCCTCGGCGTATTTAAAATTTGCCACAGTAAAAAATTATTTTTTGAAATATTTACTATAGAAAAGGTAATCCTCGGCGTATTTAAAATTTGGGACAGCAAAAAATTTTTTTTTTTGAAAAACTTACAATAGAAAAGGCCACACTCGCGTATTCAAAATTTGCGACAGAAAAAATAATTTTTGAAAAAGTTTCTATAGAAAAGGCAATCCTCGGCGTATTTAAAATTTGCGACAGTAAAAAATAATTTTTTGAAAAATTTACTATAAAAAAGGCAATCCTCGGCGTATTTAAAATTGCCGACAGTAAAAAATTATTTTTTGAAAAATTTACAATAGAAAGGGCCATACTCACCTTATTTTAAATTTGCGACATTAAAAAATAATTTTTTGAAAAATTTACTATAGAAAAGGCAATCCTTGGCGTATTAAAAATTTGCGACAGTAAAAAATAATTTTTTGAAAAATTTACTATAGAAAAGGCCATACTCGTCGTATTCAAAATTTGCGAAAATCAAAATTCTTTTTTGAAAAATTTACTATAGAAATGGTAATCCTCGGCGTATTTAAAATTTGCGACAGCAAAAAATTATTTTTTGAAAAATTTACTATAGAAAAGGCAATTCTCGTCGTATTTAAAATTTGCGACAGAAAAAATAATTTTTTGAAAAATTTACTATAGAAATGGCAATACTCGGCGTATTTAAAATCCGACAGTAAAAGATTATTTTTTGAAAAATTTACTATAGAAAAGTTCATACTGGCCGTATTTAAAATTTGCTACAGTAAAAAAAAAAATTTTGAAATACTTACTATAGAAAAGACCATACTCGCCGTATTTAAAATTTGCGCCAGATAAAAATAATTTTTGGAAAAATTTACTATAGAAAAGGCAATTCTCGGCGCATTTAAAATTTGCGAAAATAAAAATTATTTTTTGAAAAATTTACTATAGAAAAGGGAATCTTCGTCGTAATTAAAATTTGCGACGGTAAAAAATAATTTTTTGAAAAATTTAGTATAGAAAAGTAATCCTCGGAGTTTTTAAAATTTGCGACATTTTAAAATAATTTTTTGAAAAATTTACTATAAAAAAGGCCATACCCGCCGCATTTAAAATTTGCGACAGAAAAAAATAATTTTTTGAAAAATTTACTATAGAAAAGGCAATTCTCGTCGTATTTAAAATTTGCGACAGAAAAAATAATTTTTTGAAAAATTTATAATAGAAAAGGCAATCCTCGGCGTATTTAAAATTTGCGACAGTAAAAAATAATTTTTTGAAAAATTTACTATAGAAAAGACAATTCTCGGGGCATTTAAAATTTGCGAAAATAAAAATTATTTTTTGAAAAATTTACTATAGAAAAGGGAATCTTCGGCGTAATTAAAATTTGCGACGGTAAAAAAAATTTTTTGAAAAATTTAGTTTAGAAAAGTAATCCTCGGAGTTTTTAAAATTTGCGACAGTTAAAAATAATTTTTTGAAAAATTTACTATAAAAAAAGCCATACTCGCCGCATATAAAATTTGCGACAGGAAAAAATAATTTTCTGAAAAATTACAATAGAAAAGGTAATCCTCGGCGTATTTAAAATTTGCGACAATAACAAATAATATTTTGAAAAATTTACTATAGAAAAGGCAATCCTCGGCCTATTTAAAATTTACGACAGTAAAAATAATTTTTTGAAAAAATTTACAATAGAAAAGGCAATCCCTGGGGTATTTAAAATTTGCGACGGTATAAAATAATTTGTTGGAAAATTTTCTATAGAAAAGGTCAAACACGCCGTATTTAAAATTTGCGACAGAAAAAAATAGTATTTTGAAAAATTTACTATAGAAAAGGCAATCCTCGGCATATTTAAAACTTGCGAAGGTAAAATTTATTTTTTGAAAAATTTACTATTGAAAAGGCAATCCTCGGCGTAGTTAAAATTTGCGACAGTAAAAAATAATTTTTTGAAAAATTTACTATAGAAAAGGCAATTCTCGGCGTATTTAAAATTTGCGAAAATAAAAATTATTTTTTGAAAAATTTACTATAGAAAAGGGAATCTTCGGCGTAATTAAAATTTGCGACGGTAAAAAATAATTTTTTGAAAAATTTAGTATAGAAAAGTAATCCTCGGAGTTTTTAAAATTTGCGACATTTTAAAATAATTTTTTGAAAAATTTACTATAAAAAAGGCCATACCCGCCGCATTTAAAATTTGCGACAGAAAAAAATAATTTTTTGAAAAATTTACTATAGAAAAGACTATTCTCGTCGTATTTAAAATTTGCGACAGAAAAAAATAATTTTTTGAAAAATTTATAATAGAAAAGGCAATCCTCGGCGTATTTAAAATTTGCGACAGTAAAAAATAATTTTTTGAAAAATTTACTATAGAAAAGACAATTCTCGGGGCATTTAAAATTTGCGAAAATAAAAATTATTTTTTGAAAAATTTACTATAGAAAAGGGAATCTTCGGCGTAATTAAAATTTGCGACGTTAAAAAAATTTTTTTGAAAAATTTAGTTTAGAAAAGTAATCCTCGGAGTTTTTAAAATTTGCGACAGTTAAAAATAATTTTATGAAAAATTTACTATAAAAAAAGCCATACTCGCCGCATTTAAAATTTGCGACAAGAAAAAATAATTTTCTGAAAAATTACAATAGAAAAGGTAATCCTCGGCGTATTTAAAATTTGCGACAATAACAAATAATATTTTGAAAAATTTACTATAGAAAAGGCAATCCTCGGCCTATTTAAAATTTACGACAGTAAAAATAATTTTTTGAAAAAATTTACAATAGAAAAGGCAATCCCTGTTGTATTTAAAATTTGCGACGGTAGAAAATAATTTGTTGGAAAATTTTCTATAGAAAAGGTCAAACCCGCCGTATTTAAAATTTGCGACAGAAAAAAATAGTATTTTGAAAAATTTGCTATAGAAAAGGCAATCCTCGGCATATTTAAAACTTGCGAAGGTACAATTTATTTTTTGAAAAATTTACTATTGAAAAGGCAATCCTCGGCGTAATTAAAATTTGCGACAGTAAAAAATAAATTTTTGATAAATTTACTATAGAAAAACAATCCTCGGCGTTTTTAAAGTTTGCCATATTTGAAAATAATTTTTTAAAAAATTTATTATAGAAAAGGCCATACTCGCCGTATTTAAAAGTGGCGACAGAAAAAAATAATTTTTGGAAATTTTACAATAGAAGAGGCAATATTCGGCGTATTTAAAATTTGCTACAGTAAAAAATAGTTTTTTGCAAAATTTACTATAGGAAAGTAATCCTCGGAGTTTTTAAAATTTGCGACATTTTAAAATAATTTTTTGAAAAATTTACTATAAAAAAGGCCATACCCGCCGCATTTAAAATTTGCGACAGAAAAAAATAATTTTTTGAATAATTTACTACAGAAAAGGCAATTCTCGTCGTATTTAAAATTTGCGACAGAAAAAATAATTTTTTGAAAAATTTATAATAGAAAAGGCAATTCTCGGCGCATTTAAAATTTGCGAAAATAAAAATAATTTTTTGAAAAATTTACTATAGACAAGGCAATCCTTGGCGTATTTAAAATTTGCGACAGTAAAAAATAATTTTTTGAAAAATTTACTATAGAAAAGGCCATACTCGTCGTATTCAAAATTTGCGAAAATCAAAATTCTTTTTTGAAAAATTTACAATAGAAATGGCAATCCTCGGCGTACTTAAAATTTGCGACAGTAAAAAAATATTTTTTGAAATATTTACTAGAGAAAAGGCAATCCTCGGCGTATTTAAAATTTGCGACAGCAAAAAATTATTTTTTGAAAAATTTACTATAGAAAAGGCAATTCTCGTCGTATTTAAAATTTGCGACAGAAAAAATAATTTTTTGAAAAATTTACTATAGAAATGGCAATACTCGGCGTATTTAAAATCCGACAGTAAAAGATTATTTTTTGAAAAATTTACTATAGAAAAGTTCAAACTGGCCGTATTTAAAATTTGCAACAGTAAAAAAAAAAATTTTGAAATACTTACTATAGAAAAGACCATACTCGCCGTATTTAAAATTTGCGCCAGATAAAAATAATTTTTGGAAAAATTTACTATAGAAAAGGCAATTCTCGGCGCATTTAAAATTTGCGAAAATAAAAATTATTTTTTGAAAAATTTACTATAGAAAAGGGAATCTTCGTCGTAATTAAAATTTGCGACGGTAAAAAATAATTTTTTGAAAAATTTAGTATAGAAAAGTAATCCTCGGAGTTTTTAAAATTTGCGACATTTTAAAATAATTTTTTGAAAAATTTACTATAAAAAAGGCCATACCCGCCGCATTTAAAATTTGCGACAGAAAAAAATAATTTTTTGAAAAATTTACTATAGAAAAGGCAATTCTCGTCGTATTTAAAATTTGCGACAGAAAAAATAATTTTTTGAAAAATTTATAATAGAAAAGGCAATCCTCGGCGTATTTAAAATTTGCGACAGTAAAAAATAATTTTTTGAAAAATTTACTATAGAAAAGACAATTCTCGGGGCATTTAAAATTTGCGAAAATAAAAATTATTTTTTGAAAAATTTACTATAGAAAAGGGAATCTTCGGCGTAATTAAAATTTGCGACGGTAAAAAAAATTTTTTGAAAAATTTAGTTTAGAAAAGTAATCCTCGGAGTTTTTAAAATTTGCGACAGTTAAAAATAATTTTTTGAAAAATTTACTATAAAAAAAGCCATACTCGCCGCATATAAAATTTGCGACAGGAAAAAATAATTTTCTGAAAAATTACAATAGAAAAGGTAATCCTCGGCGTATTTAAAATTTGCGACAATAACAAATAATATTTTGAAAAATTTACTATAGAAAAGGCAATCCTCGGCCTATTTAAAATTTACGACAGTAAAAATAATTTTTTGAAAAAATTTACAATAGAAAAGGCAATCCCTGGGGTATTTAAAATTTGCGACGGTATAAAATAATTTGTTGGAAAATTTTCTATAGAAAAGGTCAAACACGCCGTATTTAAAATTTGCGACAGAAAAAAATAGTATTTTGAAAAATTTACTATAGAAAAGGCAATCCTCGGCATATTTAAAACTTGCGAAGGTAAAATTTATTTTTTGAAAAATTTACTATTGAAAAGGCAATCCTCGGCGTAATTAAAATTTGCGACAGTAAAAAATAATTTTTTGAAAAATTTACTATAGAAAAACAATCCTCGGCGTTTTTAAAGTTTGCCATATTTGAAAATAATTTTTAAAAAAATTTATTATAGAAAAGGCCATACTCGCCGTATTTAAAAGTGGCGACAGAAAAAAATAATTTTTGGAAAAGTTTACAATAGAAGAGGCAATTTTCGGCGTATTTAAAATTTGCTACAGTAAAAAATATTTTTTTGCAAAATTTACTATAGAAAAGGCAATCCTCGGCGTATTTAAAATTTGCGACAGTAAAAATAATTGCTTGAAAAATTTACAATGGAAAAGACAATACCTGGCGTATTTAAAATTTGCGAGGGTAGAAAATAATTTGTTGAAAAATTTACTATAGAAAAGGCAATCTTCGGCGTATTCTAAATTTTCGACAGTAAAATATTATTTTTTGAAAAATTTATGATAGAAAGGCCAAACCCGGTGTATTAGTAAAAAATTATTTTTTGAAAAATTTACTATAGAAAACGCAATCCTCGGCGTATTTAAAATTTGCGAATGTAATAAATTATTTTTTGAAAAATTTACTATAGAAAGGCAATCCTCGGCGTATTTAAAATTTGGGACAGTAAAAAATTTTTTTTTGAAAAACTCACAATAGAAAAGGCCACACTCGCGTATTCAAAATTTGCGACAGAAAAAATAATTTTTGAAAAAGTTTCTATAGAAAAGGCAATCCTCGGCGTATTTAAAATTTGCGACAGTAAAAAATAATTTTTTGAAAAATTTACTATAAAAAAGGCAATCCTCGGCGTATTTAAAATTGCCGACAGTAAAAAATTATTTTTTGAAAAATTTACAATAAAAAGGGCCATACTCACCTTATTTTAAATTTGCGACATTAAAAAATAATTTTTTGAAAAATTTACTATAGAAAAGGCAATCCTTGGCGTATTTAAAATTTGCGACAGTAAAAAATAATTTTTTGAAAAATTTACTATAGAAAAGGCCATACTCGTCGTATTCAAAATTTGCGAAAATCAAAATTCTTTTTGAAAAATTTACTATAGAAAAGGCAATCCTCAGCGTACTTAAAATTTGCGACAGTAAAAAAATATTTTTTGAAATATTTACTAGAGAAAAGGCAATCCTCGGCGTAATTAAAATTTGCGACAGCAAAAAATTATTTTTTGAAAAATTTACTATAGAATAGTTCATACTCGCCCTTTTTAAAATTTGCGACAGAATAAAATAATTTTGTGAAAAATTTACTATAGAAAAGGCAATTCTCGTCGTATTTAAAATTTGCGACAGAAAAAATAATTTTTTGAAAAATTTACTATAGAAATGGCAATCCTCGGCGTATTTAAAATATTACAGTAAAAGATTATTTTTTGAAAAATTTACTATAGAAAAGTTCATACTGGCCGTATTTAAAATTTGCGACAGTAAAAATAATATTCTGAAAAAATTTACAATAGAAAAGGCAATCCCTGGGGTATTTAAAATTTGCGACGGTAGAAAATAATTTGTTGGAAAATTTTCTATAGAAAAGTTCAAACCCGCCGTATTCAAAATTTGCGTCAGAAAAAAATAGTATTTTGAAAAATTTACTATAGAAAAGGCAATCCTCGGCATATTTAAAACTTGCGAAGGTAAAATTTATTTTTTGAAAAATTTACTATTGAAAAGGCAATCCTCGGCGTAATTAAAATTTGCGACAGTAAAAAATAATTTTTTGAAAAATTTACTATAGAAAAACAATCCTCGGCGTTTTTAAAGTTTGCCATATTTGAAAATAATTTTTTAAAAAATTTATTATAGAAAAGGCCATACTCGCCGTATTTAAAAGTGGCGACAGAAAAAAATAATTTTTGGAAAAGTTTACAATAGAAGAGGCAATATTCGGCGTATTTAAAATTTGCTACAGTAAAAAATAATTTTTTGCAAAATTTACTATAGAAAAGGCAATCCTCGGCGTATTTAAAATTTGCGACAGTAAAAATAATTGCTTGAAAAATTTACAATGGAAAAGACAATACCTGGCGTATTTAAAATTTCCGAGGGTAGAAAATAATTTGTTGGAAAATTTACTATAGAAAAGGCAATCCTCGGCGTATTTTAAATTTTCGACAGTAAAATATTATTTTTTGAATAATTTACTATAGAAAGGGCCATACTCACCTTATTTTAAATTTGCGACATTAAAAATTAATTTTTTGAAAAATTTACTATAGAAAAGGCAATCCTTGGCGTATTTAAAATTTGCGACAGTAAAAAATAATTTTTTGAAAAATTTACTATAGAAAAGGCCATACTCGTCGTATTCAAAATTTGCGAAAATCAAAATTCTTTTTTGAAAAATTTACTATAGAAATGGTAATCCTCGGCGTACTTAAAATTTGCGACAGTAAAAAAATATTTTTTGAAATATTTACTAGAGAAAAGGCAATCCTCGGCGTATTTAAAATTTGCGACAGCAAAAAATTATTTTTTGAAAAATTTACTATAGAAAAGGCAATTCTCGTCGTATTTAAAATTTGCGACAGAAAAAATAATTTTTTGAAAAATTTACTATAGAAATGGCAATACTCGGCGTATTTAAAATCCGACAGTAAAAGATTATTTTTTGAAAAATTTACTATAGAAAAGTTCATACTGGCCGTATTTAAAATTTGCTACAGTAAAAAAAAAATGTTTGAAAAACTTACTATAGAAGAGACCATACTCGCCGTATTTAAAATTTGCGACAGATAAAAATAATTTTTTGAAAAATTTACTATAGAAAAGGCAATTCTCGGCGCATTTAAAATTTGCGACAGAAAAAATAATTTTTTGAAAAATTTACTATAGAAATGGCAATACTCGGCGTATTTAAAATCCGACAGTAAAAGATTATTTTTTGAAAAATTTACTATAGAAAAGTTCATACTGGCCGTATTTAAAATTTGCTACAGTAAAAAAAAAATTTTTGAAAAACTTACTATAGAAAAGACCATACTCGCCGTATTTAAAATTTGCGACAGATAAAAATAATTTTTTGAAAAATTTACTATAGAAAAGGCAATTCTCGGCGTATTTAAAATTTGCGAAAATAAAAATTATTTTTTGAAAAATTTACTATAGAAAAGGGAATCTTCGGCGTAATTAAAATTTGCGACGGTAAAAAATAATTTTTTGAAAAATTTAGTATAGAAAAGTAATCCTCGGAGTTTTTAAAATTTGCGACATTTTAAAATAATTTTTTGAAAAATTTACTATAAAAAAGGCCATACCCGCCGCATTTAAAATTTGCGACAGAAAAAAATAATTTTTTGAAAAATTTACTATAGAAAAGACTATTCTCGTCGTATTTAAAATTTGCGACAGAAAAAAATAATTTTTTGAAAAATTTATAATAGAAAAGGCAATCCTCGGCGTATTTAAAATTTGCGACAGTAAAAAATAATTTTTTGAAAAATTTACTATAGAAAAGACAATTCTCGGGGCATTTAAAATTTGCGAAAATAAAAATTATTTTTTGAAAAATTTACTATAGAAAAGGGAATCTTCGGCGTAATTAAAATTTGCGACGTTAAAAAAATTTTTTTGAAAAATTTAGTTTAGAAAAGTAATCCTCGGAGTTTTTAAAATTTGCGACAGTTAAAAATAATTTTATGAAAAATTTACTATAAAAAAAGCCATACTCGCCGCATTTAAAATTTGCGACAAGAAAAAATAATTTTCTGAAAAATTACAATAGAAAAGGTAATCCTCGGCGTATTTAAAATTTGCGACAATAACAAATAATATTTTGAAAAATTTACTATAGAAAAGGCAATCCTCGGCCTATTTAAAATTTACGACAGTAAAAATAATTTTTTGAAAAAAT
Organism: Dioctria rufipes; assembly: GCA_963924295.1. Taxonomy (NCBI): domain Eukaryota; kingdom Metazoa; phylum Arthropoda; class Insecta; order Diptera; family Asilidae; genus Dioctria; species Dioctria rufipes. Next base: position 121,721 of record CAWUPM010001150.1, on the reverse strand, counting down.
TTACAATAGAAAAGGCAATCCCTGGGGTATTTAAAATTTGCGACGGTAGAAAATAATTTGTTGGAAAATTTTCTATAGAAAAGGTCAAACCCGCCGTATTTAAAATTTGCGACAGAAAAAAATAGTATTTTGAAAAATTTGCTATAGAAAAGGCAATCCTCGGCATATTTAAAACTTGCGAAGGTACAATTTATTTTTTGAAAAATTTACTATTGAAAAGGCAATCCTCGGCGTAATTAAAATTTGCGACAGTAAAAAATAAATTTTTGATAAATTTACTATAGAAAAACAATCCTCGGCGTTTTTAAAGTTTGCCGTATTTGAAAATAATTTTTTAAAAAATTTATTATAGAAAAGGCCATACTCGCCGTATTTAAAAGTGGCGACAGAAAAAAATAATTTTTGGAAATTTTACAATAGAAGAGGCAATATTCGGCGTATTTAAAATTTGCTACAGTAAAAAATAGTTTTTTGCAAAATTTACTATAGGAAAGTAATCCTCGGAGTTTTTAAAATTTGCGACATTTTAAAATAATTTTTTGAAAAATTTACTATAAAAAAGGCCATACCCGCCGCATTTAAAATTTGCGACAGAAAAAAATAATTTTTTGAATAATTTACTACAGAAAAGGCAATTCTCGTCGTATTTAAAATTTGCGACAGAAAAAATAATTTTTTGAAAAATTTATAATAGAAAAGGCAATTCTCGGCGCATTTAAAATTTGCGAAAATAAAAATAATTTTTTGAAAAATTTACTATAGACAAGGCAATCCTTGGCGTATTTAAAATTTGCGACAGTAAAAAATAATTTTTTGAAAAATTTACTATAGAAAAGGCCATACTCGTCGTATTCAAAATTTGCGAAAATCAAAATTCTTTTTTGAAAAATTTACAATAGAAATGGCAATCCTCGGCGTACTTAAAATTTGCGACAGTAAAAAAATATTTTTTGAAATATTTACTAGAGAAAAGGCAATCCTCGGCGTATTTAAAATTTGCGACAGCAAAAAATTGTTTTTTGAAAAATTTACTATAGAAAAGGCAATTCTCGTCGTATTTAAAATTTGCGACAGAAAAAATAATTTTTTGAAAAATTTACTATAGAAATGGCAATACTCGGCGTATTTAAAATCCGACAGTAAAAGATTATTTTTTGAAAAATTTACTATAGAAAAGTTCAAACTGGCCGTATTTAAAATTTGCAACAGTAAAAAAAAAATTTTGAAATACTTACTATAGAAAAGACCATACTCGCCGTATTTAAAATTTGCGCCAGATAAAAATAATTTTTGGAAAAATTTACTATAGAAAAGGCAATTCTCGGCGCATTTAAAATTTGCGAAAATAAAAATTATTTTTTGAAAAATTTACTATAGAAAAGGGAATCTTCGTCGTAATTAAAATTTGCGACGGTAAAAAATAATTTTTTGAAAAATTTAGTATAGAAAAGTAATCCTCGGAGTTTTTAAAATTTGCGACATTTTAAAATAATTTTTTGAAAAATTTACTATAAAAAAGGCCATACCCGCCGCATTTAAAATTTGCGACAGAAAAAAATAATTTTTTGAAAAATTTACTATAGAAAAGGCAATTCTCGTCGTATTTAAAATTTGCGACAGAAAAAATAATTTTTTGAAAAATTTATAATAGAAAAGGCAATCCTCGGCGTATTTAAAATTTGCGACAGTAAAAAATAATTTTTTGAAAAATTTACTATAGAAAAGACAATTCTCGGGGCATTTAAAATTTGCGAAAATAAAAATTATTTTTTGAAAAATTTACTATAGAAAAGGGAATCTTCGGCGTAATTAAAATTTGCGACGGTAAAAAAAATTTTTTGAAAAATTTAGTTTAGAAAAGTAATCCTCGGAGTTTTTAAAATTTGCGACAGTTAAAAATAATTTTTTGAAAAATTTACTATAAAAAAAGCCATACTCGCCGCATATAAAATTTGCGACAGGAAAAAATAATTTTCTGAAAAATTACAATAGAAAAGGTAATCCTCGGCGTATTTAAAATTTGCGACAATAACAAATAATATTTTGAAAAATTTACTATAGAAAAGGCAATCCTCGGCCTATTTAAAATTTACGACAGTAAAAATAATTTTTTGAAAAAATTTACAATAGAAAAGGCAATCCCTGGGGTATTTAAAATTTGCGACGGTATAAAATAATTTGTTGGAAAATTTTCTATAGAAAAGGTCAAACACGCCGTATTTAAAATTTGCGACAGAAAAAAATAGTATTTTGAAAAATTTACTATAGAAAAGGCAATCCTCGGCATATTTAAAACTTGCGAAGGTAAAATTTATTTTTTGAAAAATTTACTATTGAAAAGGCAATCCTTGGCGTATTTAAAATTTGCGACATTAAAAAATAATTTTTTGAAAAATTTACTATAGAAAAGGCAATCCTTGGCGTATTAAAAATTTGCGACAGTAAAAAATAATTTTTTGAAAAATTTACTATAGAAAAGGCCATACTCGTCGTATTCAAAATTTGCGAAAATCAAAATTCTTTTTTGAAAAATTTACTATAGAAATGGTAATCCTCGGCGTACTTAAAATTTGCGACAGTAAAAAAATATTTTTTGAAATATTTACTAGAGAAAAGGCAATCCTCGGCGTATTTAAAATTTGCGACTGCAAAAAATTATTTTTTGAAAAATTTACTATAGAAAAGGCAATTCTCGTCGTATTTAAAATTTGCGACAGAAAAAATAATTTTTTGAAAAATTTACTATAGAAATGGCAATACTCGGCGTATTTAAAATCCGACAGTAAAAGATTATTTTTTGAAAAATTTACTATAGAAAAGTTCATACTGGCCGTATTTAAAATTTGCTACAGTAAAAAAAAAATGTTTGAAAAACTTACTATAGAAGAGACCATACTCGCCGTATTTAAAATTTGCGACAGATAAAAATAATTTTTTGAAAAATTTACTATAGAAAAGGCAATTCTCGGCGCATTTAAAATTTGCGACAGAAAAAATAATTTTTTGAAAAATTTACTATAGAAATGGCAATACTCGGCGTATTTAAAATCCGACAGTAAAAGATTATTTTTTGAAAAATTTACTATAGAAAAGTTCATACTGGCCGTATTTAAAATTTGCTACAGTAAAAAAAAAATTTTTGAAAAACTTACTATAGAAAAGACCATACTCGCCGTATTTAAAATTTGCGACAGATAAAAATAATTTTTTGAAAAATTTACTATAGAAAAGGCAATTCTCGGCGTATTTAAAATTTGCGAAAATAAAAATTATTTTTTGAAAAATTTACTATAGAAAAGGGAATCTTCGGCGTAATTAAAATTTGCGACGGTAAAAAATAATTTTTTGAAAAATTTAGTATAGAAAAGTAATCCTCGGAGTTTTTAAAATTTGCGACATTTTAAAATAATTTTTTGAAAAATTTACTATAAAAAAGGCCATACCCGCCGGATTTAAAATTTGCGACAGAAAAAAATAATTTTTTGAAAAATTTACTATAGAAAAGACTATTCTCGTCGTATTTAAAATTTGCGACAGAAAAAAATAATTTTTTGAAAAATTTATAATAGAAAAGGCAATCCTCGGCGTATTTAAAATTTGCGACAGTAAAAAATAATTTTTTGAAAAATTTACTATAGAAAAGACAATTCTCGGGGCATTTAAAATTTGCGAAAATAAAAATTATTTTTTGAAAAATTTACTATAGAAAAGGGAATCTTCGGCGTAATTAAAATTTGCGACGTTAAAAAAATTTTTTTGAAAAATTTAGTTTAGAAAAGTAATCCTCGGAGTTTTTAAAATTTGCGACAGTTAAAAATAATTTTATGAAAAATTTACTATAAAAAAAGCCAAAAAGCCATACTCGCCGCATTTAAAATTTGCGACAAGAAAAAATAATTTTCTGAAAAATTACAATAGAAAAGGTAATCCTCGGCGTATTTAAAATTTGCGACAATAACAAATAATATTTTGAAAAATTTACTATAGAAAAGGCAATCCTCGGCCTATTTAAAATTTACGACAGTAAAAATAATTTTTTGAAAAAATTTACAATAGAAAAGGCAATCCCTGGGGTATTTAAAATTTGCGACGGTAGAAAATAATTTGTTGGAAAATTTTCTATAGAAAAGGTCAAACCCGCCGTATTTAAAATTTGCGACAGAAAAAAATAGTATTTTGAAAAATTTGCTATAGAAAAGGCAATCCTCGGCATATTTAAAACTTGCGAAGGTACAATTTATTTTTTGAAAAATTTACTATTGAAAAGGCAATCCTCGGCGTAATTAAAATTTGCGACAGTAAAAAATAAATTTTTGATAAATTTACTATAGAAAAACAATCCTCGGCGTTTTTAAAGTTTGCCATATTTGAAAATAATTTTTTAAAAAATTTATTATAGAAAAGGCCATACTCGCCGTATTTAAAAGTGGCGACAGAAAAAAATAATTTTTGGAAATTTTACAATAGAAGAGGCAATATTCGGCGTATTTAAAATTTGCTACAGTAAAAAATAGTTTTTTGCAAAATTTACTATAGGAAAGTAATCCTCGGAGTTTTTAAAATTTGCGACATTTTAAAATAATTTTTTGAAAAATTTACTATAAAAAAGGCCATACCCGCCGCATTTAAAATTTGCGACAGAAAAAAATAATTTTTTGAATAATTTACTACAGAAAAGGCAATTCTCGTCGTATTTAAAATTTGCGACAGAAAAAATAATTTTTTGAAAAATTTATAATAGAAAAGGCAATTCTCGGCGCATTTAAAATTTGCGAAAATAAAAATAATTTTTTGAAAAATTTACTATAGACAAGGCAATCCTTGGCGTATTTAAAATTTGCGACAGTAAAAAATAATTTTTTGAAAAATTTACTATAGAAAAGGCCATACTCGTCGTATTCAAAATTTGCGAAAATCAAAATTCTTTTTTGAAAAATTTACAATAGAAATGGCAATCCTCGGCGTACTTAAAATTTGCGACAGTAAAAAAATATTTTTTGAAATATTTACTAGAGAAAAGGCAATCCTCGGCGTATTTAAAATTTGCGACAGCAAAAAATTATTTTTTGAAAAATTTACTATAGAAAAGGCAATTCTCGTCGTATTTAAAATTTGCGACAGAAAAAATAATTTTTTGAAAAATTTACTATAGAAATGGCAATACTCGGCGTATTTAAAATCCGACAGTAAAAGATTATTTTTTGAAAAATTTACTATAGAAAAGTTCAAACTGGCCGTATTTAAAATTTGCAACAGTAAAAAAAAAAATTTTGAAATACTTACTATAGAAAAGACCATACTCGCCGTATTTAAAATTTGCGCCAGATAAAAATAATTTTTGGAAAAATTTACTATAGAAAAGGCAATTCTCGGCGCATTTAAAATTTGCGAAAATAAAAATTATTTTTTGAAAAATTTACTATAGAAAAGGGAATCTTCGTCGTAATTAAAATTTGCGACGGTAAAAAATAATTTTTTGAAAAATTTAGTATAGAAAAGTAATCCTCGGAGTTTTTAAAATTTGCGACATTTTAAAATAATTTTTTGAAAAATTTACTATAAAAAAGGCCATACCCGCCGCATTTAAAATTTGCGACAGAAAAAAATAATTTTTTGAAAAATTTACTATAGAAAAGGCAATTCTCGTCGTATTTAAAATTTGCGACAGAAAAAATAATTTTTTGAAAAATTTATAATAGAAAAGGCAATCCTCGGCGTATTTAAAATTTGCGACAGTAAAAAATAATTTTTTGAAAAATTTACTATAGAAAAGACAATTCTCGGGGCATTTAAAATTTGCGAAAATAAAAATTATTTTTTGAAAAATTTACTATAGAAAAGGGAATCTTCGGCGTAATTAAAATTTGCGACGGTAAAAAAAATTTTTTGAAAAATTTAGTTTAGAAAAGTAATCCTCGGAGTTTTTAAAATTTGCGACAGTTAAAAATAATTTTTTGAAAAATTTACTATAAAAAAAGCCATACTCGCCGCATATAAAATTTGCGACAGGAAAAAATAATTTTCTGAAAAATTACAATAGAAAAGGTAATCCTCGGCGTATTTAAAATTTGCGACAATAACAAATAATATTTTGAAAAATTTACTATAGAAAAGGCAATCCTCGGCCTATTTAAAATTTACGACAGTAAAAATAATTTTTTGAAAAAATTTACAATAGAAAAGGCAATCCCTGGGGTATTTAAAATTTGCGACGGTATAAAATAATTTGTTGGAAAATTTTCTATAGAAAAGGTCAAACACGCCGTATTTAAAATTTGCGACAGAAAAAAATAGTATTTTGAAAAATTTACTATAGAAAAGGCAATCCTCGGCATATTTAAAACTTGCGAAGGTAAAATTTATTTTTTGAAAAATTTACTATTGAAAAGGCAATCCTTGGCGTATTTAAAATTTGCGACATTAAAAAATAATTTTTTGAAAAATTTACTATAGAAAAGGCAATCCTTGGCGTATTAAAAATTTGCGACAGTAAAAAATAATTTTTTGAAAAATTTACTATAGAAAAGGCCATACTCGTCGTATTCAAAATTTGCGAAAATCAAAATTCTTTTTTGAAAAATTTACTATAGAAATGGTAATCCTCGGCGTACTTAAAATTTGCGACAGTAAAAAAATATTTTTTGAAATATTTACTAGAGAAAAGGCAATCCTCGGCGTATTTAAAATTTGCGACAGCAAAAAATTATTTTTTGAAAAATTTACTATAGAAAAGGCAATTCTCGTCGTATTTAAAATTTGCGACAGAAAAAATAATTTTTTGAAAAATTTACTATAGAAATGGCAATACTCGGCGTATTTAAAATCCGACAGTAAAAGATTATTTTTTGAAAAATTTACTATAGAAAAGTTCATACTGGCCGTATTTAAAATTTGCTACAGTAAAAAAAAAATGTTTGAAAAACTTACTATAGAAGAGACCATACTCTCCGTATTTAAAATTTGCGACAGATAAAAATAATTTTTTGAAAAATTTACTATAGAAAAGGCAATTCTCGGCGCATTTAAAATTTGCGACAGAAAAAATAATTTTTTGAAAAATTTACTATAGAAATGGCAATACTCGGCGTATTTAAAATCCGACAGTAAAAGATTATTTTTTGAAAAATTTACTATAGAAAAGTTCATACTGGCCGTATTTAAAATTTGCTACAGTAAAAAAAAAATTTTTGAAAAACTTACTATAGAAAAGACCATACTCGCCGTATTTAAAATTTGCGACAGATAAAAATAATTTTTTGAAAAATTTACTATAGAAAAGGCAATTCTCGGCGTATTTAAAATTTGCGAAAATAAAAATTATTTTTTGAAAAATTTACTATAGAAAAGGGAATCTTCGGCGTAATTAAAATTTGCGACGGTAAAAAATAATTTTTTGAAAAATTTAGTATAGAAAAGTAATCCTCGGAGTTTTTAAAATTTGCGACATTTTAAAATAATTTTTTGAAAAATTTACTATAAAAAAGGCCATACCCGCCGCATTTAAAATTTGCGACAGAAAAAAATAATTTTTTGAAAAATTTACTATAGAAAAGACTATTCTCGTCGTATTTAAAATTTGCGACAGAAAAAAATAATTTTTTGAAAAATTTATAATAGAAAAGGCAATCCTCGGCGTATTTAAAATTTGCGACAGTAAAAAATAATTTTTTGAAAAATTTACTATAGAAAAGACAATTCTCGGGGCATTTAAAATTTGCGAAAATAAAAATTATTTTTTGAAAAATTTACTATAGAAAAGGGAATCTTCGGCGTAATTAAAATTTGCGACGTTAAAAAAATTTTTTTGAAAAATTTAGTTTAGAAAAGTAATCCTCGGAGTTTTTAAAATTTGCGACAGTTAAAAATAATTTTATGAAAAATTTACTATAAAAAAAGCCATACTCGCCGCATTTAAAATTTGCGACAAGAAAAAATAATTTTCTGAAAAATTACAATAGAAAAGGTAATCCTCGGCGTATTTAAAATTTGCGACAATAACAAATAATATTTTGAAAAATTTACTATAGAAAAGGCAATCCTCGGCCTATTTAAAATTTACGACAGTAAAAATAATTTTTTGAAAAAATTTACAATAGAAAAGGCAATCCCTGGGGTATTTAAAATTTGCGACGGTAGAAAATAATTTGTTGGAAAATTTTCTATAGAAAAGGTCAAACCCGCCGTATTTAAAATTTGCGACAGAAAAAAATAGTATTTTGAAAAATTTGCTATAGAAAAGGCAATCCTCGGCATATTTAAAACTTGCGAAGGTACAATTTATTTTTTGAAAAATTTACTATTGAAAAGGCAATCCTCGGCGTAATTAAAATTTGCGACAGTAAAAAATAAATTTTTGATAAATTTACTATAGAAAAACAATCCTCGGCGTTTTTAAAGTTTGCCATATTTGAAAATAATTTTTTAAAAAATTTATTATAGAAAAGGCCATACTCGCCGTATTTAAAAGTGGCGACAGAAAAAAATAATTTTTGGAAATTTTACAATAGAAGAGGCAATATTCGGCGTATTTAAAATTTGCTACAGTAAAAAATAGTTTTTTGCAAAATTTACTATAGGAAAGTAATCCTCGGAGTTTTTAAAATTTGCGACATTTTAAAATAATTTTTTGAAAAATTTACTATAAAAAAGGCCATACCCGCCGCATTTAAAATTTGCGACAGAAAAAAATAATTTTTTGAATAATTTACTACAGAAAAGGCAATTCTCGTCGTATTTAAAATTTGCGACAGAAAAAATAATTTTTTTAAAAATTTATAATAGAAAAGGCAATTCTCGGCGCATTTAAAATTTGCGAAAATAAAAATAATTTTTTGAAAAATTTACTATAGACAAGGCAATCCTTGGCGTATTTAAAATTTGCGACAGTAAAAAATAATTTTTTGAAAAATTTACTATAGAAAAGGCCATACTCGTCGTATTCAAAATTTGCGAAAATCAAAATTCTTTTTTGAAAAATTTACAATAGAAATGGCAATCCTCGGCGTACTTAAAATTTGCGACAGTAAAAAAATATTTTTTGAAATATTTACTAGAGAAAAGGCAATCCTCGGCGTATTTAAAATTTGCGACAGCAAAAAATTATTTTTTGAAAAATTTACTATAGAAAAGGCAATTCTCGTCGTATTTAAAATTTGCGACAGAAAAAATAATTTTTTGAAAAATTTACTATAGAAATGGCAATACTCGGCGTATTTAAAATCCGACAGTAAAAGATTATTTTTTGAAAAATTTACTATAGAAAAGTTCAAACTGGCCGTATTTAAAATTTGCAACAGTAAAAAAAAAAATTTTGAAATACTTACTATAGAAAAGACCATACTCGCCGTATTTAAAATTTGCGCCAGATAAAAATAATTTTTGGAAAAATTTACTATAGAAAAGGCAATTCTCGGCGCATTTAAAATTTGCGAAAATAAAAATTATTTTTTGAAAAATTTACTATAGAAAAGGGAATCTTCGTCGTAATTAAAATTTGCGACGGTAAAAAATAATTTTTTGAAAAATTTAGTATAGAAAAGTAATCCTCGGAGTTTTTAAAATTTGCGACATTTTAAAATAATTTTTTGAAAAATTTACTATAAAAAAGGCCATACCCGCCGCATTTAAAATTTGCGACAGAAAAAAATAATTTTTTGAAAAATTTACTATAGAAAAGGCAATTCTCGTCGTATTTAAAATTTGCGACAGAAAAAATAATTTTTTGAAAAATTTATAATAGAAAAGGCAATCCTCGGCGTATTTAAAATTTGCGACAGTAAAAAATAATTTTTTGAAAAATTTACTATAGAAAAGACAATTCTCGGGGCATTTAAAATTTGCGAAAATAAAAATTATTTTTTGAAAAATTTACTATAGAAAAGGGAATCTTCGGCGTAATTAAAATTTGCGACGGTAAAAAAAATTTTTTGAAAAATTTAGTTTAGAAAAGTAATCCTCGGTGTTTTTAAAATTTGCGACAGTTAAAAATAATTTTTTGAAAAATTTACTATAAAAAAAGCCATACTCGCCGCATATAAAATTTGCGACAGGAAAAAATAATTTTCTGAAAAATTACAATAGAAAAGGTAATCCTCGGCGTATTTAAAATTTGCGACAATAACAAATAATATTTTGAAAAATTTACTATAGAAAAGGCAATCCTCGGCCTATTTAAAATTTACGACAGTAAAAATAATTTTTTGAAAAAATTTACAATAGAAAAGGCAATCCCTGGGGTATTTAAAATTTGCGACGGTATAAAATAATTTGTTGGAAAATTTTCTATAGAAAAGGTCAAACACGCCGTATTTAAAATTTGCGACAGAAAAAAATAGTATTTTGAAAAATTTACTATAGAAAAGGCAATCCTCGGCATATTTAAAACTTGCGAAGGTAAAATTTATTTTTTGAAAAATTTACTATTGAAAAGGCAATCCTCGGCGTAATTAAAATTTGCAACAGTAAAAAATAATTTTTTGAAAAATTTACTATAGAAAAACAATCCTCGGCGTTTTTAAAGTTTGCCATATTTGAAAATAATTTTTAAAAAAATTTATTATAGAAAAGGCCATACTCGCCGTATTTAAAAGTGGCGACAGAAAAAAATAATTTTTGGAAAAGTTTACAATAGAAGAGGCAATATTCGGCGTATTTAAAATTTGCTACAGTAAAAAATATTTTTTTGCAAAATTTACTATAGAAAAGGCAATCCTCGGCGTATTTAAAATTTGCGACAGTAAAAATAATTGCTTGAAAAATTTACAATGGAAAAGACAATACCTGGCGTATTTAAAATTTGCGAGGGTAGAAAATAATTTGTTGAAAAATTTACTATAGAAAAGGCAATCTTCGGCGTATTCTAAATTTTCGACAGTAAAATATTATTTTTTGAAAAATTTATGATAGAAAGGCCAAACCCGGTGTATTAGTAAAAAATTATTTTTTGAAAAATTTACTATAGAAAACGCAATCCACGGCGTATTTAAAATTTGCGAATGTAATAAATTATTTTTTGAAAAATTTACTATAGAAAGGCAATCCTCGGCGTATTTAAAATTTGGGACAGTAAAAAATTTTTTTTTGAAAAACTCACAATAGAAAAGGCCACACTCGCGTATTCAAAATTTGCGACAGAAAAAATAATTTTTGAAAAAGTTTCTATAGAAAAGGCAATCCTCGGCGTATTTAAAATTTGCGACAGTAAAAAATAATTTTTTGAAAAATTTACTATAAAAAAGGCAATCCTCGGCGTATTTAAAATTGCCGACAGTAAAAAATTATTTTTTGAAAAATTTACAATAAAAAGGGCCATACTCACCTTATTTTAAATTTGCGACATTAAAAAATAATTTTTTGAAAAATTTACTATAGAAAAGGCAATCCTTGGCGTATTTAAAATTTGCGACAGTAAAAAATAATTTTTTGAAAAATTTACTATAGAAAAGGCCATACTCGTCGTATTCAAAATTTGCGAAAATCAAAATTCTTTTTGAAAAATTTACTATAGAAAAGGCAATCCTCAGCGTACTTAAAATTTGCGACAGTAAAAAAATATTTTTTGAAATATTTACTAGAGAAAAGGCAATCCTCGGCGTAATTAAAATTTGCGACAGCAAAAAATTATTTTTTGAAAAATTTACTATAGAATAGTTCATACTCGCCCTTTTTAAAATTTGCGACAGAATAAAATAATTTTGTGAAAAATTTACTATAGAAAAGGCAATTCTCGTCGTATTTAAAATTTGCGACAGAAAAAATAATTTTTTGAAAAATTTACTATAGAAATGGCAATCCTCGGCGTATTTAAAATATTACAGTAAAAGATTATTTTTTGAAAAATTTACTATAGAAAAGTTCATACTGGCCGTATTTAAAATTTGCGACAGTAAAAATAATATTCTGAAAAAATTTACAATAGAAAAGGCAATCCCTGGGGTATTTAAAATTTGCGACGGTAGAAAATAATTTGTTGGAAAATTTTCTATAGAAAAGTTCAAACCCGCCGTATTCAAAATTTGCGTCAGAAAAAAATAGTATTTTGAAAAATTTACTATAGAAAAGGCAATCCTCGGCATATTTAAAACTTGCGAAGGTAAAATTTATTTTTTGAAAAATTTACTATTGAAAAGGCAATCCTCGGCGTAATTAAAATTTGCGACAGTAAAAAATAATTTTTTGAAAAATTTACTATAGAAAAACAATCCTCGGCGTTTTTAAAGTTTGCCATATTTGAAAATAATTTTTTAAAAAATTTATTATAGAAAAGGCCATACTCGCCGTATTTAAAAGTGGCGACAGAAAAAAATAATTTTTGGAAAAGTTTACAATAGAAGAGGCAATATTCGGCGTATTTAAAATTTGCTACAGTAAAAAATAATTTTTTGCAAAATTTACTATAGAAAAGGCAATCCTCGGCGTATTTAAAATTTGCGACAGTAAAAATAATTGCTTGAAAAATTTACAATGGAAAAGACAATACCTGGCGTATTTAAAATTTCCGAGGGTAGAAAATAATTTGTTGGAAAATTTACTATAGAAAAGGCAATCCTCGGCGTATTTTAAATTTTCGACAGTAAAATATTATTTTTTGAATAATTTACTATAGAAAGGGCCATACTCACCTTATTTTAAATTTGCGACATTAAAAATTAATTTTTTGAAAAATTTATTATAGAAAAGGCAATCCTTGGCGTATTTAAAATTTGCGACAGTAAAAAATAATTTTTTGAAAAATTTACTATAGAAAAGGCCATACTCGCCGTATTCAAAATTTGCGAAAATTAAAATTCTTTTTTGAAAAATTTACTATAGAAAAGGCAATCCTCGGCGTACTTAAAATTTGCGACAGTAAAAAAATATTTTTTGAAATATTTACTAGAGAAAAGGCAATCCTCGGCGTATTTAAAATTTGCGACACCAAAAAATTATTTTTTGAAAAATTTACTATAGAATAGTTCATACTCGCCCCTTTTAAAATTTGCGACAGAATAAAATAATTTTGTGAAAAATTTACTATAGAAAAGGCAATTCTCGTCGTATTTAAAATTTGCGACAGAAAAAATAATTTTTTGAAAAATTTACTATAGAAATGGCAATCCTCGGCGTATTTAAAATCCGACAGTAAAAGATTATTTTTTGAAAAATTTACTATAGAAAAGTTCATACTGGCCGTATTTAAAATTTGCTACAGTAAAAAAAAAAAATTTGAAAAACTTACTATAGAAAAGACCATACTCGCCGTATTTAAAATTTGCGACAGATAAAAATAATTTTTTGAAAAATTTACTATAGAAAAGGCAATTCTCGGCGCATTTAAAATTTGCGAAAATAAAAATTATTTTTTGAAAAATTTACTATAGAAAATGGAATCTTCGTCGTAATTAAAATTTGCGACGGTAAAAAATAATTTTTTGAAAAATTTAGTATAGAAAAGTAATCCTCGGAGTTTTTAAAATTTGCGACATTTTAAAATAATTTTTTGAAAAATTTACTATAAAAAAGGCCATACCCGCCGCATTTAAAATTTGCGACAGAAAAAAATAATTTTTTGAAAAATTTACTATAGAAAAGGCAATTCTCGTCGTATTTAAAATTTGCGACAGAAAAAATAATTTTTTGAAAAATTTATAATAGAAGAGGCAATCCTCGGCGTATTTAAAATTTGCGACAGTAAAAAATAATTTTTTGAAAAATTTACTATAGAAAAGACAATTCTCGGGGCATTTAAAATTTGCGAAAATAAAAATTATTTTTTGAAAAATTTACTATAGAAAAGGGAATCTTCGGCGTAATTAAAATTTGCGACGGTAAAAAAAATTTTTTGAAAAATTTAGTTTAGAAAAGTAATCCTCGGAGTTTTTAAAATTTGCGACAGTTAAAAATAATTTTTTGAAAAATTTACTATAAAAAAAGCCATACTCGCCGCATTTAAAATTTGCGACAGGAAAAAATAATTTTCTGAAAAATTACAATAGAAAAGGTAATCCTCGGCGTATTTAAAATTTGCGACAATAACAAATAATATTTTGAAAAATTTACTATAGAAAAGGCAATCCTCGGCCTATTTAAAATTTACGACAGTAAAAATAATTTTTTGAAAAAATTTACAATAGAAAAGGCAATCCCTGGGGTATTTAAAATTTGCGACGGTATAAAATAATTTGTTGGAAAATTTTCTATAGAAAAGGTCAAACCCGCCGTATTTAAAATTTGCGACAGAAAAAAATAGTATTTTGAAAAATTTACTATAGAAAAGGCAATCCTCGGCATATTTAAAACTTGCGAAGGTAAAATTTATTTTTTGAAAAATTTACTATTGAAAAGGCAATCCTCGGCGTAATTAAAATTTGCGACAGTAAAAAATAATTTTTTGAAAAATTTACTATAGAAAAACAATCCTCGGCGTTTTTAAAGTTTGCCATATTTGAAAATAATTTTTAAAAAAATTTATTATAGAAAAGGCCATACTCGCCGTATTTAAAAGTGGCGACAGAAAAAAATAATTTTTGGAAAAGTTTACAATAGAAGAGGCAATATTCGGCGTATTTAAAATTTGCTACAGTAAAAAATATTTTTTTGCAAAATTTACTATAGAAAAGGCAATCCTCGGCGTATTCAAAATTTGCGACAGTAAAAATAATTGCTTGAAAAATTTACAATGGAAAAGACAATACCTGGCGTATTTAAAATTTGCGAGGGTAGAAAATAATTTGTTGAAAAATTTACTATAGAAAAGGCAATCTTCGGCGTATTTTAAATTTTCGACAGTAAAATATTATTTTTTGAAAAATTTATGATAGAAAGGCCAAACCCGGTGTATTAGTAAAAAATTATTTTTTGAAAAATTTACTATAGAAAACGCAATCCTCGGCGTATTTAAAATTTGCGAATGTAATAAATTATTTTTTGAAAAATTTACTATAGAAAAGGCAATCCTCGGCGTATTTAAAATTTGCCACAGTAAAAAATTATTTTTTGATATATTTACTATAGAAAAGGTAATCCTCGGCGTATTTAAAATTTGGGACAGTAAAAAATTTTTTTTTGAAAAAATCACAATAGAAAAGGCCACACTCGCGTATTCAAAATTTGCGACAGAAAAAATAATTTTTGAAAAAGTTTCTATAGAAAAGGCAATCCTCGGCGTATTTAAAATTTGCGACAGTAAAAAATAATTTTTTGAAAAATTTACTATAAAAAAGGCAATCCTCGGCGTATTTAAAATTGCCGACAGTAAAAAATTATTTTTTGAAAAATTTACAATAAAAAGGGCCATACTCACCTTATTTTAAATTTGCGACATTAAAAAATAATTTTTTGAAAAATTTACTATAGAAAAGGCAATCCTTGGCGTATTTAAAATTTGCGACAGTAAAAAATAATTTTTTGAAAAATTTACTATAGAAAAGGCCATACTCGTCGTATTCAAAATTTGCGAAAATCAAAATTCTTTTTGAAAAATTTACTATAGAAAAGGCAATCCTCGGCGTACTTAAAATTTGCGACAGTAAAAAAATATTTTTTGAAATATTTACTAGAGAAAAGGCAATCCTCGGCGTAATTAAAATTTGCGACAGCAAAAAATTATTTTTTGAAAAATTTACTATAGAATAGTTCATACTCGCCCTTTTTAAAATTTGCGACAGAATAAAATAATTTTGTGAAAAATTTACTATAGAAAAGGCAATTCTCGTCGTATTTAAAATTTGCGACAGAAAAAATAATTTTTTGAAAAATTTACTATAGAAATGGCAATCCTCGGCGTATTTAAAATATTACAGTAAAAGATTATTTTTTGAAAAATTTACTATAGAAAAGTTCATACTGGCCGTATTTAAAATTTGCGACAGTAAAAATAATATTCTGAAAAAATTTACAATAGAAAAGGCAATCCCTGGGGTATTTAAAATTTGCGACGGTAGAAAATAATTTGTTGGAAAATTTTCTATAGAAAAGTTCAAACCCGCCGTATTCAAAATTTGCGTCAGAAAAAAATAGTATTTTGAAAAATTTACTATAGAAAAGGCAATCCTCGGCATATTTAAAACTTGCGAAGGTAAAATTTATTTTTTGAAAAATTTACTATTGAAAAGGCAATCCTCGGCGTAATTAAATTTGCGACAGTAAAAAATAATTTTTTGAAAAATTTACTATAGAAAAACAATCCTCGGCGTTTTTAAAGTTTGCCATATTTGAAAATAATTTTTTAAAAAATTTATTATAGAAAAGGCCATACTCGCCGTATTTAAAAGTGGCGACAGAAAAAAATAATTTTTGGAAAAGTTTACAATAGAAGAGGCAATATTCGGCGTATTTAAAATTTGCTACAGTAAAAAATAATTTTTTGCAAAATTTACTATAGAAAAGGCAATCCTCGGCGTATTTAAAATTTGCGACAGTAAAAATAATTGCTTGAAAAATTTACAATGGAAAAGACAATACCTGGCGTATTTAAAATTTCCGAGGGTAGAAAATAATTTGTTGGAAAATTTACTATAGAAAAGGCAATCCTCGGCGTATTTTAAATTTTCGACAGTAAAATATTATTTTTTGAATAATTTACTATAGAAAGGGCCATACTCACCTTATTTTAAATTTGCGACATTAAAAATTAATTTTTTGAAAAATTTACTATAGAAAAGGCAATCCTTGGCGTATTTAAAATTTGCGACAGTAAAAAATAATTTTTTGAAAAATTTACTATAGAAAAGGCCATACTCGCCGTATTCAAAATTTGCGAAAATTAAAATTCTTTTTTGAAAAATTTACTATAGAAAAGGCAATCCTCGGCGTACTTAAAATTTGCGACAGTAAAAAAATATTTTTTGAAATATTTACTAGAGAAAAGGCAATCCTCGGCGTATTTAAAATTTGCGACACCAAAAAATTATTTTTTGAAAAATTTACTATAGAATAGTTCATACTCGCCCTTTTTAAAATTTGCGACAGAATAAAATAATTTTGTGAAAAATTTACTATAGAAAAGGCAATTCTCGTCATATTTAAAATTTGCGACAGAAAAAATAATTTTTTGAAAAATTTACTATAGAAATGGCAATCCTCGGCGTATTTAAAATCCGACAGTAAAATATTATTTTTTGAAAAATTTACTATAGAAAAGTTCATACTGGCCGTATTTAAAATTTGCTACAGTAAAAAAAAAAATTTTGAAAAACTTACTATAGAAAAGACCATACTAGCCGTATTTAAAATTTGCGACAGATAAAAATAATTTTTTGAAAAATTTACTATAGAAAAGGCAATTCTCGGCGCATTTAAAATTTGCGAAAATAAAAATTATTTTTTGAAAAATTTACTATAGAAAAGGGAATCTTCGTCGTAATTAAAATTTGCGACGGTAAAAAAATAATTTTTTGAAAAATTTAGTATAGAAAAGTAATCCTCGGAGTTTTTAAAATTTGCGACATTTTAAAATAATTTTTTGAAAAATATACTATAAAAAAGGCCATACCCGCCGCATTTAATATTTGCGACAGAAAAAAATAATTTTTTGAAAAATTTACTATAGAAAAGGCAATTCTCGTCGTATTTAAAATTTGCGACAGAAAAAATAATTTTTTGAAAAATTTATAATAGAAAAGGCAATCCTCGACGTATTTAAAATTTGCGACAGTAAAAAATAATTTTTTGAAAAATTTACTATAGAAAAGACAATTCTCGGGGCATTTAAAATTTGCGAAAATAAAAATTATTTTTTGAAAAATTTACTATAGAAAAGGGAATCTTCGGCGTAATTAAAATTTGCGACGGTATAAAAAATTTTTTTGAAAAATTTAGTTTAGAAAAGTACTCCTCGGAGTTTTTAAAATTTGCGACAGTTAAAAATAATTTTTTGAAAAATTTACTATAAAAAAAGCCATACTCGCCGCATTTAAAATTTGCGACAGGAAAAAATAATTTTCTGAAAAATTACAATAGAAAAGGTAATCCTCGGCGTATTTAAAATTTGCGACAATAACAAATAATATTTTGAAAAATTTACTATAGAAAAGGCAATCCTCGGCCTATTTAAAATTTACGACAGTAAAAATAATTTTTTGAAAAAATTTACAATAGAAAAGGCAATCCCTGGGGTATTTAAAATTTGCGACGGTATAAAATAATTTGTTGGAAAATTTTCTATAGAAAAGGTCAAACCCGCCGTATTTAAAATTTGCGACAGAAAAAAATAGTATTTTGAAAAATTTACTATAGAAAAGGCAATCCTCGGCATATTTAAAACTTGCGAAGGTAAAATTTATTTTTTGAAAAATTTACTATTGAAAAGGCAGTCCTCGGCGTAATTAAAATTTGCGACAGTAAAAAATAATTTTTTGAAAAATTTACTATAGAAAAACAAACCTCGGCGTTTTTAAAGTTTGCCATATTTGAAAATAATTTTTAAAAAAATTTATTATAGAAAAGGCCATACTCGCCGTATTTAAAAGTGGCGACAGAAAAAAATAATTTTTGGAAAAGTTTACAATAGAAGAGGCAATATTCGGCGTATTTAAAATTTGCTACAGTAAAAAATATTTTTTTGCAAAATTTACTATAGAAAAGGCAATCCTCGGCGTATTTAAAATTTGGACAGTAAAGATAATTGCTTGAAAAATTTACAATGTAAAAGACAATACCTGGCGTATTTAAAATTTGCGAGGGTAGAAAATAATTTGTTGGAAAATTTACTACAGAAAAGGCAATCCTCGGAGTATTTTAAATTTTCGACAGTAAAATATTATTTTTTGTATAATTTACTATAGAAAGGCCATACTCGGTGTATTTAAAATTTGCGACAGTAAAAAATTATTTTTTGAAAAATTTACTATAGAAAAGGCAATCCCCGGCGTATTTAAAATTTGCGACAGTAAAAATTTTTTTTTTGAAATACTTACTATAGAAAAGACAATCCTCGGCGTTTTTAAAATTTGCGAGATTTAAAAATAATTTTTTGAAAAATTTACTATAGAAAAGGCCATTCTCGCCGTATTTAAAATTTGCGACAGAAAAAAATCATTTTTTGAAAAGTTTAAAATAGAAAAGGCAATCCTCGGCGTAATTAAAATTTGCGACATTAAAAGATAATTTTTGAAAAATTTACTATAGAAAAGGCAATCCTCGGCGTATTTTAAATTTTCGACATAAAAATATTATTTTTTGAAAAATTTACTATAGAAAGGCCAAACTCGGTGTATTTAAAATTTGCGACAGTAAAAAATTATTTTTTGAAAAATTTACTATAGAAAATGCAATCCTCGGCGTATTTAAAATTTGCGACTGTAATAAATTATTTTTTGAAACATTTACTATAGAAAAGGCAATCCTCGGCGTATTTAAAATTTGCGAGAGTAAAAAACTATTTTTTGAAATACTTACTATAGAAAAGGTAATCCTAGGGGTATCTAAAATTTGCGAACGTAAAAAATGATTTTTCGAAAAATTTACTATAGAAAAGGCAATCCTCGGCGTATTTAAAATTTGCGACAGTAGAAAATAATTTTTTTAAAAATTTACTATAGAGAAGGCAATACTCGTCGTATTTAAAATTTGCGAAAATAAAAAATAATTTTTTGAGACATTTACTATAGAAAAGGCAATCCTCGGCGTATTTAAAATTTGCGACATTAAAAAATAATTTTTTGAAAAATTTACTCTAGAAAGGGCCATACTCACCGTATTTTAAATTTTCGACAGTAAAAAATAATTTTTTGAAAAATTTGCTATAGAAAAGCTATACTCGCCGTATTTAAAATTTGCGAAAATAGAAATTATTTTTTGAAAAATTTACTATAGAAAAGGCAATCCACGGCGTATTTAAAATTTGCGACAATAACAAATAATTTTTTGAAAAGTTTACTATAGAAAAGGCAATCCTCGGCCTATTTAAAATTTACGATAGTAAAAATAATTTTTTGAAAAAATTTACAATAGAAAAGGTAATCCCTGGCGTATTTAAAATTTGCGATGGTAGAAAATAATTTCTTGTAAAATTTTTTATAGAAAATTTCAAACCCGCCGTATTTAAATTTGCGACAGAATAATGAAAAATTTTCTATAAAAAAGGCAATCTTCGGCATATTTAAAATTTGCGACGGTAAAATTAATTTTTTGAAAAATTTACTATAAAAAGGCCATACTCGCCGCATTTAAAATTTGCGACAGAAAAACGAATTTCTTGAAAAATTACAATAGAAAAGGCAATCCTCGGCATATTTAAAATTTGCGACAATAACAAATAATTTTTTGAAAAGTTTACTATAGAAAAGGCAAACCTCGGCCTATTTTAAATTTACGACAGTAAAAATAATTTTTTGAAAAAATTTACAATAGAAAAGGTAATCCCTGGCGTATTTAAAATTTGCGACGGTAGAAAATAATTTCTTGTAAAATTTTTTATAGAAAAGCTTAAACCCGCCGTATTTAAAATTTGCGACAGAATAAAATAGTATTTTGAAAAATTTTCTATAAAAAAGGCAATCTTCGGCATATTTAAAATTTGCGACGGTAAAATTAATTTTTTGAAAAATTTACTATTGAAAAGGCAATACTCGGCATAATTAAAATTTGCGACTGTAAAAAATAATTTTTTGAAAAATTTACTATAGAAAAACAATCGTCGGCGTTTTTAAAGTTTGCCACATTTGAAAATAATTTTTTGAAAAATTTATTATAGAAAAGGCCATACTCGCCGTATTTAAAAGTGGCGACAGAAAAAAATAATTTTTGGAAAAATTTGCAATAGAAAAGGCAATACTCGGCGTATTTAAAATTTGCGACGGCAAAATTTATTTTTTGAAAAATTTACTATTGAAAAGGCAATACTCGGCGTATTTAAAATTTGCGACAGTAAAAAATAATTTTTTGAAAAATTTATTATAGAAAAGGCCATACTCGCCGTATTTAAGAGTGGCGACAGAAAAAAACAATTTTTTGAAAAATTTACTATAGAAAAGGCAATCCTCGGCATATTTAAAATTTGCGACGGCAAAATTTATTTTTTGAAAAATTTACTATTGAAAAGGCAATACTCGGCGTATTTAAAATTTGCGACAGTAAAAAATAATTTTTTGAAAAATTTACTATATAACAGGCAATCCTCGGCGTATTTAAAATTTGCGAACGTAAAAATAATTTTTCGAAAAATTTACTATAGAAAAGGCAATCCTCGCCGTATATAAAATTTGCTACAGAAAAAAATAATTTTTTGCCAAATTTACAATAGAAAAGGCAATCCTCGCCTTATTTAAAATTTGCGACAGTAAAAAGAATTTTTTGAAAAATTTACAATAGAAAAGGCAATACCTGGCGTATTTAAAATTTGCGAGGGTAGAAAATTATTTGTGGAAAATTTACTATACAAAAGGCAATCTTCGGGGTATTTTAAATTTTCGACAGTAAAAATAATTTTTTGAAAAATTTTCAATAGAAAAGGCAATCCCTGGCGTATTTTAAATTTGCGACGGTACTATTGAAAAGGCAATACTCGGCGTATTTAAAATTTGCGACAGTAAAAAATAATTTTTTGAAAAATTTACTAGAGAAAAGGCAATCCTCGGCGTTTTTAAAGTTTGCCGCAGTTAAATATAATTTTTTGAAAAATTTACTATAGACAAGGTCATACTCGCCGTATTTAAAATTTGCGACAGAAAAAAATAATTTTTTGAAAAATTTACAATTGAAAAGCTATACTCGGCGTATTTAAAATTTGCGACAGTAAAAAATACTTCTTTGAAAAATTTACTATAGAAAAGCCAATCCTCGGCGTATTTAAAATTTGCGACAGTAAAAATAATTTTTTGAAAAATTTACAATAACAAAGGCAATACCTGGAGTATTTAAAATTTGCGACGGTAGAAAGTAATTTGTTGAAAAATTTACTATAGAAAAGGAAATCTTCGGCGTATTTTAAATTTTCGACAGTAAAAAATTATTTTTTGAAAAATTTACTATAGAAAATGCAATCCTCGGCGTATTTAAAATTTGCAAATGTAATAAATTATTTTTTGAAAAATGTACTATAGAAAAGGCAATCCTCGGCGTATTTAAAATTTGCCACAGTAAAAAATTATTTTTTGAAATATTTACTATAGAAAAGGTAATCCTCGGCGTATTTAAAATTTGGGACAGCAAATAATTTTTTTTTTTGAAAAACTTACAATAGAAAAGGCCACACTCGCGTATTCAAAATTTGCGACAGAAAAAATAATTTTTGAAAAAGTTTCTATAGAAAATGCAATCCTCGGCGTATTTAAAATTTGCGACAGTAAAAAATAATTTTTTGAAAAATTTACTAAAAAAAGGCAATCCTCGGCGTATTTAAAATTGCCGACAGTAAAAAATTATTTTTTGAAAAATTTACAATAGAAAGGGCCATACTCACCTTATTTTAAATTTGCGACATTAAAAAATAATTTTTTGAAAAATTTACTATAGAAAAGTCAATCCTTGGCGTATTTAAAATTTGCGACAGTAAAAAATAATTTTTTGAAAAATTTACTATAGAAAAGGCCATACTCGTCGTATTCAAAATTTGCGAAAATCAAAATTCGTTTTTGAAAAATTTACTATATAAATGGCAATCCTCGGCGTACTTAAAATTTGCGACAGTAAAAAAATATTTTTTGAAATATTTACTAGAGAAAAGGCAATCCTCGGCGTATTTAAATTTGCGACAGCAAAAAATTATTTTTGAAAAATTTACTATAGAAAAGGCAATTCTCGTCGTATTTAAAATTTGCGACAGAAAAAATAATTTTTTGAAAAATTTACTATAGAAATGGCAATGCTCGGCGTATTTAAAATCCGACAGTAAAAGATTATTTTTTGAAAAATTTACTATAGAAAAGTTCATACTGGCCGTATTTAAAATTTGCTACAGTAAAAAAAAAAATTTTGAAAAACTTACTATAGAAAAGACCATACTCGCCGTATTTAAAATTTGCGACAGATAAAAATAATTTTTTGAAAAATTTACTATAGAAAAGGCAATTCTCGGCGCATTTAAAATTTGCGACAGAAAAAATAATTTTTTGAAAAATTTACTATAGAAATGGCAATACTCGGCGTATTTAAAATCCGACAGTAAAAGATTATTTTTGAAAAATTTACTATAGAAAAGTTCATACTGGCCGTATTTAAAATTTGCTACAGTAAAAAAAAATTTTTTGAAAAACTTACTATAGAAAAGACCATACTCGCCGTATTTAAATTTGCGACAGATAAAAATAATTTTTTGAAAAATTTACTGTAGAAAAGGCAATTCTCGGCGTATTTAAAATTTGCGAAAATAAAAATTATTTTTTGAAAAATTTACTATAGAAAAGGGAATCTTCGGCGTAATTAAAATTTGCGACGGTAAAAAATAATTTTTGAAAAATTTAGTATAGAAAAGTAATCCTCGGAGTTTTTAAAATTTGCGACATTTTAAAATAATTTTTTGAAAAATTTACTATAAAAAAGGCCATACCCGCCGCATTTAAAATTTGCGACAGAAAAAAATTATTTTTGAAAAATTTACTATAGAAAATGCAATCCTCGGCGTATTTAAAATTTGCGACTGTAATAAATTATTTTTTGAAAAATTTACTATAGAAAAGACTATTCCCGTCGCATTTAAAATTTGCGACAGAAAAAAATAATTTTTTGAAAAATTTATAATAGAAAAGGCAATCCTCGGCGTATTTAAAATTTGCGACAGTAAAAAATAATTTTTTGAAAAATTTACTATAGAAAAGACAATTCTCGGGGCATTTAAAATTTGCGAAAATAAAAATTATTTTTTGAAAAATTTTACTATAGAAAAGGGAATCTTCGGCGTAATTAAAATTTGCGACGGTAAAAAAAATTTTTTGAAAAATTTAGTTTAGAAAAGTAATCCTCGGAGTTTTTAAAATTTGCGACAGTTAAAATAATTTTATGAAAAATTTACTATAAAAAAAGCCATACTCGCCGCATTTAAAATTTGCGACAAGAAAAAATAATTTTCTGAAAAATTACAATAGAAAAGGTAATCCTCGGCGTATTTAAAATTTGCGACAATAACAAATAATATTTTGAAAAACTTACTATAGAAAAGGCAATCCTCGGCCTATTTAAAATTTACGACAGTAAAAATAATTTTTTGAAAAAATTTACAATAGAAAAGGCAATCCCTGGGGTATTTAAAATTTGCGACGGTAGAAAATAATTTGTTGGAAGATTTTCTATAGAAAAGGTCAAACCCGCCGTATTTAAAATTTGCGACAGAAAAAAATAGTATTTTGAAAAATTTACTATAGAAAAGGCAATCCTCGGCATATTTAAAACTTGCGAAGGTACAATTTATTTTTTGAAAAATTTACTATTGAAAAGGCAATCCTCGGCGTAATTAAAATTTGCGACAGTAAAAAATAATTTTTTGAAAAATTTACTATAGAAAAACAATCCTCGGCGTTTTTAAAGTTTGCCATATTTGAAAATAATTTTTTAAAAAATTTATTATAGAAAAGGCCATACTCGCCGTATTTAAAAGTGGCGACAGAAAAAAATAATTTTTGGAAATTTTACAATAGAAGAGGCAATATTCGGCGTATTTAAAATTTGCTACAGTAAAAAATAGTTTTTTGCAAAATTTACTATAGAAAAGGCAATCCTCGGCGTATTTAAAATTTGCGACAGTAAAAATATTTGCTTGAAAAAATTTACAATGGAAAAGACAATACCTGGCGTATTTAAAATTTGCGAGGGTAGAAAATAATTTGTTGGAAAACTTACTATAGAAAAGGCAATCCTCGGCGTATTATAAATTTTTTGACAGTCAAATATTATTTTTTGAATAATTTACTATAGAAAGGCCATACTCGGTGTATTTAAAATTTGCGACAGTAAAAAATTATTTTTTGAAAAATTTACTATAGAAAAGGCAATCCCCGGCGTATTTAAAATTTGCGGCAGTAAAAATTTTTTTTTTGAAATACTTACTATAGAAAAGGCAATCCTCGGCGTTTTTAAAATTTGCGAGAGTTAAAAAATAATTTTTTGAAAAATTTACTATAGAAAAGGCCATTCTCGCCGTATTTAAAATTTGCGACAGAAAAAAATAATTTTTTGAAAAATTTACTATAGAAAAGGCAATCCTCGGCGTATTTTAAATTTTCGACATAAAAATATTATTTTTTGAAAAATTTACTATAGAAAGGCCAAACTCGGTGTATTTAAAATTTGCGACAGTAAAAAATTATTTTTTGAAAAATTTACTATAGAAAATGCAATCCTCGGCGTATTTAAAATTTGCGACTGTAATAAATTATTTTTTGAAACATTTACTATAGAAAAGGCAATCCTCGGCGTATTTAAAATTTGCGAGAGTAAAAAATTATTTTTTGAAATACTTACTATAGAAAAGGTAATCCTAGGGGTATCTAAAATTTGCGAACGTAAAAAATAATTTTTCGAAAAATTTACTATAGAAAAGGCAATCCTCGGCGTATTTAAAATTTGCGACAGTAGAAAATAATTGTTTGAAAAATTTACTATAGAGAAGGCAATACTCGTCGTATTTAAAATTTGCGACAATAAAAAATAATTTTTTGAGACATTTACAATAGAAAAGGCAATCCTCGGCGTATTTAAAATTTGCGACATTAAAAAATTATTTTTTGAAAAATTTACTATAGAAAGGGCCATACTCACCGTATTTTAAATTTGCGACAGTAAAAAATAATTTTTTGAAAAATTTACTATAGAAAAGCTATACTCGCCGTATTTAAAATTTGCGAAAATAGAAATTATTTTTTGAAAAATTTACTATAGAAAAGGCAATTCTCGGCGCATTTAAAATTTGCGAAAATAAAAATTATTTTTTGAAAAATTTACTATAGAAAAGGGAATCTTCGTCGTAATTAAAATTTGCGACGGTAAAAAATAATTTTTTGAAAAATTTAGTATAGAAAAGTAATCCTCGGAGTTTTTAAAATTTGCGACATTTTAAAATAATTTTTTGAAAAATTTACTATAAAAAAGGCCATACCCGCCGAATTTAAAATTTGCGACAGAAAAAAATAATTTTTTGAAAAATTTACTATAGAAAAGGCAATTCTCGTCGTATTTAAAATTTGCGACAGAAAAAATAATTTTTTGAAAAATTTATAATAGAAAAGGCAATCCTCGGCGTATTTAAAATTTGCGACAGTAAAAAATAATTTTTTGAAAAATTTACTATAGAAAAGACAATTCTAGGGGCATTTAAAATTTGCGAAAATGAAAATTATTTTTTGAAAAATTTACTATAGAAAAGGGAATCTTCGGCGTAATTAAAATTTGCGACGGTAAAAAAAATTTTTTGAAAAATTTAGTTTAGAAAAGTAATCCTAGGAGTTTTTAAAATTTGCGACAGTTAAAAATAATTTTTTGAAAAATTTACTATAAAAAAAGCCATACTCGCCGCATTTAAAATTTGCGACAGGAAAAAATAATTTTCTGAAAAATTACAATAGAAAAGGTAATCCTCGGCGTTTTTAAAATTTGCGACAATAACAAATAATATTTTGAAAAATTTACTATATAAAAGGCAATCCTCGGCCTATTTAAAATTTACGACAGTAAAAATAATTTTTTGAAAAAATTTACAATAGAAAAGGCAATCCCTGGGGTATTTAAAATTTGCGACGGTATAAAATAATTTCTTGAAAAATTTTTTATAGAAAAGGTCAAACCCGCCGTATTTAAAATTTGCGACAGAATAAAATAGTATTTTGAAAAATTTTCTATAAAAAAGGCAATCTTCGGCATATTTAAAATTTGCGACGATAAAATTAATTTTTTGAAAAATTTACTATAAAAAACAATCGTCGGCGTTTTTAAAGTTTGCCACATTTGAAAATAATTTTTTGAAAAATTTATTATAGAAAAGGCCATACTCGCCGTATTTAAAAGTGGCGACAGAAAAAAATAATTTTTGGAAAAATTTGCAACAGAAAAGCCAATACTCGGCGTATTTAAAATTTGCTACAGTAAAAAATAATTTTTTGCAAAATTTACTATAGAAAAGGCAATCCTCGGCGTATTTAAAATTTGCGACAGTAAAAATAATTGTTTGAAAAATTTACAATAGAAAAGGCAATACCTGGCGTATTTAAAATTTGCGAGGGTAGAAAATAATTTGTTGGAAAATTTACTATAGAAAAGGCAATCTTCGGGGTATTTTAAATTTTCGACAGTAAAAATAATTTTTTGAAAAATTTTCAATAGAAAAGGCATTCCCTGGCGTATTTAAAATTTGCGACGGTAGAAAATAATTTGTTGTAAAATTTACTAGAGAAAAGGTCATACTCGCCGTATTTAAAATTTGCGACAGAAAAAAACAATTTTTTGAAAAATTTACTATAGAAAAGGCAATCCTCGGCATATTTAAAATTTGCGACGGCAAAATTTATTTTTTGAAAAATTTACTATTGAAAAGGCAATATTCGGCGTATTTAAAATTTGCGACAGTAAAAAATAATTTTTTGAAAAATTTACTATATAACAGGCAATCGTCGGCGTATTTAAAATTTGCGAACGTAAAAATAATTTTTCGAAAAATTTACTATAGAAAAGGTAATCCTCGCCGTATATAAAATTTGCTACAGAAAAAAATAATTTTTTGCCAAATTTACAATAGAAAAGGCAATCCTCGCCTTATTTAAAATTTGCGACAGTAAAAATAATTTTTTGAAAAATTTACAATAGAAAAGGCAATACCTGGCGTATTTAAAATTTGCGAGGGTAGAAAATTATTTGTTGGAAAATTTACTATACAAAAGGCAATCTTCGGGGTATTTTAAATTTTCGACAGTAAAAATAATTTTTTGAAAAATTTTCAATAGAAAAGGCAATCCCTGGCGTATTGTAAATTTGCGACGGTACTATTGAAAAGGCAATACTCGGCGTATTTAAAATTTGCGACAGTAAAAAATAATTTTTTGAAAAATTTACTAGAGAAAAGGCAATCCTCGGCGTTTTTAAAGTTTGCCGCAGTTAAATATAATTTTTTGAAAAATTTACTATAGACAAGGTCATACTCGCCGTATTTAAAATTTGCGACAGAAAAAAATAATTTTTTGAAAAATTTACAATAGAAAAGCTATACTCGGCGTATTTAAAATTTGCGACAGTAAAAAATTCTTCTTTGAAAAATTTACTATAGAAAAGCCAATCCTCGGCGTATTTAAAATTTGCGACAGTAAAAATAATTTTTTGAAAAATTTACAATAACAAAGGCAATACCTGGAGTATTTAAAATTTGCGACGGTAGAAAGTAATTTGTTGAAAAATTTACTATAGAAAAGGAAATCTTCGGCGTATTTTAAATTTTCGACAGTAAAATATTATTTTTTGAAAAATTTATGATAGAAAGGCCAAACCCGGTGTATTAGTAAAAAATTATTTTTTGAAAAATTTACTATAGAAAATGCAATCCTCGGCGTATTTAAAATTTGCTACATTAAAAAATAATTTTTTGCAAAATTTACTATAGAAAAGGCAATCTTCGGCGTATTTAAAATTTGCGACAGTAAAAGTAATTGCTTGAAAAATTTACAATGGAAAAGACAATACCTGGCGTATTTAAAATTTGCGAGGGTAGAAAATAATTTGTTGGAAAATTTACTATAGAAAAGGCAATCCTCGGCGTATTTTAAATTTTCGACAGTAAAATATTATTTTTTGAATAATTTACTATAGAAAGGCCATACTCGGTGTATTTAAAATTTGCGACAGTAAAAAATTATTTTTTGAAAAATTTACTATAGAAAAGGCAATCCCCGGCGTATTTAAAATTTGCGACAGTAAAAATAATTTTTTGAAAAATTTACTATAGAAAAGGCAATCCTCGGCGTATTTAAAATTTGCGACATTAAAAAATCATTTTTTGAAAAATTAACAATAGAAAATGCCACACTCGCGTATTCAAAATTTGCGACAGAAAAAATAATTTTTGAAAAAGTTTCTATAGAAAAGGCAATCCTCGGCGTATTTAAAATTTGCGACAGTGAAAATAATTTTTTGAAAAATTTACTATAGAAAAGGCAATCCTCGGCGTATTTAAAATTTGCGAATGTAAAAAATAATTTTTCAAAAAAATTACTATAGAAAAGCCCACACTCGCGTATTCAAAATTTGCGACAGAAAAAATAACTTTTTGAAAAATTTACTATAGAAAAGGCAATCGTCGGCGTATTTAAAATTTGGGACAGTAAAAAATTAGTTTTTGAAAAATTTGCTATAGAAAATGCAATCCTCGGCGTATTTAAAATTTGCGACTGTAATAAATTATTTTTTGAAAAATTTACTATAGAAAAGGCAAATCTCGGCGTATTTAGAATTTGCGATAGTAAAAAATCATTTTTTGAAATATTTACTATAGAAAAGGTAATCCTAGGCGTATCTAAAATTTGCGAACGTAAAAAATAATTTTTCGAAAAATTTACTATAGAAAAGGCAATCCCCGGCGTTTTTAAAGTTTGCCACATTTAAATATAATTTTTTGAAAAATTTACTATAGACAAGGTCATACTCGCCGTATTTAAAATTTGCGACAGAAAAAAATAATTTTTTGAAAAATTTACAATAGAAAAGCTAAACTCGGCGTATTTAAAATTTGCGACAGTAAAAAATACTTCTTTGAAAAATTTACTATAGAAAAGCCAATCCTCGTCGTATTTAAAATTTGCGACAGTAAAAATAATTTTTTGAAAAATTTACAATAACAAAGGCAATACCTGGAGTATTTAAAATTTGCGACGGTAGAAAGTAATTTGTTGAAAAATTTACTATAGAAAAGGCAATCTTCGGCGTATTTTAAATTTTCGACAGTAAAATATTACTTTTTGAAAAATTTATGATAGAAAGGCCAAACCCGGTGTATTAGTAAAAAATTATTTTTTGAAAAATTTACTATAGAAAATGCAATCCTCGGCGTATTTAAAATTTGCGAATGTAATAAATTATTTTTTGAAAAATTTACTATAGAAGAGGCAATCCTCGGCGTATTTAAAATTTGCCACAGTAAAAAACTATTTTTTGAAATATTTACTATAGAAAAGGTAATCCTCGGCGTATTTAAAATTTGGGACAGTAAAAAATTTTTTTTTGAAAAACTTACAATAGAAAAGGCCACACTCGCGTATTCAAAATTTGCGACAGAAAAAATAATTTTTGAAAAAGTTTCTATAGAAAAGGCAATCCTCGGCGTATTTAAAATTTGCGACAGTAAAAGATAATTTTTGAAAAATTTACTATAGAAAAGGCAATCCTCGGCGTATTTTAAATTTTCGACATAAAAATATTATTTTTTGAAAAATTTACTATAGAAAGGCCAAACTCGGTGTATTTAAAATTTGCGACAGTAAAAAATTATTTTTTGAAAAATTTACTATAGAAAATGCAATCCTCGGCGTATTTAAAATTTGCGACTGTAATAAATTATTTTTTGAAACATTTACTATAGAAAAGGCAATCCTCGGCGTATTTAAAATTTTCGAGAGTAAAAAATTATTTTTTGAAATACTTACTATAGAAAAGGTAATCCTAGGGGTACCTAAATTTGCGAACGTAAAAAATAATTTTTCGAAAAATTTACTATAGAAAAGGCAATCCTCGGCGTATTTAAAATTTGCGACAGTAGAAAACAATTTTTTGAAAAATTTACTATAGAGAAGGCAATACTCGTCGTATTTAAAATTTGCGACAATAAAAAATAATTTTTTGAGACATTTACTATAGAAAAGGCAATCCTCGGCGTATTTAAAATTTGCGACATTAAAAAATTATTTTTTGAAAAAATTACTATAGAAGGGGCCATACTCACCGTATTTTAAATTTGCGACAGTAAGAAATAATTTTTTGAAAAATTTACAATAGAAAAGCTATCCTCCCCGTATTTAAAATTTACGAAAATAGAAATAATTTTTTGAAAAATTTACTATAGAAAAGGCAATCCACGGCGTATTTAAAATTTGCGACTGTACAAAATTATTGTTTGATAAATTTACTATAGAAAGGGCAATCCTCGGCGCATTTAAAATTTGCGAAAGTAAAAAATTATTTTTTGAAAAATTTACTATAGAAAAGGCCATTCTCGCCGTATTTAAAATTTGCGACAGAAAAAAATAATTTTTTGAAAAGTTTACAATAGAAAAGGCAATCCTCGGCGTATTTAAAATTTGCGACAGTAAAAGATAATTTTTGAAAAATTTACTATAAAAAAGGCAATCCTCGGCGTATTTAAAATTTTCGACAGTACAATATTGTTGTTTGAATAATTTACTATAGAAAGGCCATACTCGGTGTATTTAAAATTTGCGACAGTAAAAAATTATTTTTTGAAAAATTTACTATAGAAAAGGCAATCCTCGGCGTATTTAAATTTTGCGACAGTGAAAATAATTTTTTGAAAAATTTACTATAGAAAAGGCAATCCTCGGCGTATGTAAAATTTGCGAATGTAAAAAATAATTTTTCAAAAAATTTACTATAGAAAAGGCCACACTCGCGTATTCAAAATTTGTGACAGAAAAAATAATTTTTTGAAAAATTTACTATAGAAAAGGCAATCCTCGGCGTGTTTAATATTTGGGACAGTAAAAAATTATTTTTTGAAAAATTTACAATAGAAAAGGCCACACTCGCATATTCAAAATTTGCGACAGAAAGAATAATTTTTGAAAAAGTTTCTATAGAAAAGGCAATCCTCGGCGTATTTAAAATTTACGACAGTGAAAATAATTTTTTGAAAAATTTACTATAGAAAAGGCAATCCTCGGCGTATTTAAAATTTGCGAAGGTAAAAAATAATTTTTCAAAAAAATTACTATAGAAAAGGCCACACTCGCGTATTCAAAATTTGCGACAGAAAAAATAATTTTTTGAAAAATTTACTATAGAAAAGGCAATCCTCGGCGTATTTAAAATTTGCGACATTAAAAAATTATTTTTTGAAAAATTTACAATAGAAAAGGCCACACTCGCGTATTCAAAATTTGCGACAGAAAAAATAATTTTAGAAAAAGTTTCAATAGAAAAGGCAATCCTCGGCGTATTTAAAATTTGCGACAGTGAAAATAATTTTTTGAAAAATTTATTATAGAAAAGGCAATCCTTGGCGTATTTAAAATTTGCGAATGTAAAAAATAGTTTTTCAAAAAAATTACTATAGAAAAGGCCACACTCGCGTATTCAAAATTTGCGACAGAAAAAATAATTTTTTGAAAAATTTACTATAGAAAAGGCAATCCTCGGCGTATTTAAAATTTGCGACATTAAAAAATAATTTTTCAAAAAAATTACAATAGAAAAGGCCACACTCGCGTATTCAAAATTTGCGACAGAAAAAATAATTTTAGAAAAAGTTTCAATAGAAAAGGCAATCCTCGGCGTATTTAAAATTTGCGACTGTAATAAATTATTTTTTGAAAAATTTACTATAGAAAAGGCAAATCTCGGCGTATTTAAAATTTGCGATAGTAAAAAATTATTTTTTGAAATATTTACTATAGAAAAGGTAATCCTAGGCGTATCTAAAATGTGCGAAAGTAAAAAATAATTTTTCGAAAAATTTACTATTGAAAAGGCAATCCCCGGCGTTTTTAAAGTTTGCCACAGTTAAATATAATTTTTTGAAAAATTTACTATAGACAAGGTCATACTCGCCGTATTTAAAATTTGCGACAGAAAAAAATAATTTTTTGAAAAATTTACATTAGAAAAGCTAAACTCGGCGTATTTAAAATTTGCGACAGTAAAAAATAAATCTTTGAAAAATTTACTGTAGAAAAGCCAATCCTCGGCGTATTTAAAATTTGCGACAGTAAAAATAATTTTTTGAAAAATTTACAATAACAAAGGCAATACCTGGAGTATTTAAAATTTGCGACGGTAGAAAGTAATTTGTTGAAAAATTTACTATAGAAAAGGCAATCTTCGGCGTATTTTAAATTTTCGACAGTAAAATATTATTTTTTGAAAAATTTATGATAGAAAGGCCAAACCCGGTGTATTAGTAAAAAATTATTTTTTGAAAAATTTACTATAGAAAACGCAATCCTCGGCGTATTAAAAATTTGCTAATGTAATAAATTATTTTTTGAAAAATTTACTATAGAAAAGGCAATCCTCGGCGTATTTAAAATTTGCCACAGTAAAAAATTATTTTTTGAAATATTTACTATAGAAAAGGTAATCCTCGGCGTATTTAAAATTTGGGACAGTAAAAATTTTTTTTTTGAAAAACTTACAATAGAAAAGGCCACACTCGCGTATTCAAAATTTGCGACAGAAAAAATTATTTTTGAAAAAGTTTCTATAGAAAAGGCAATCCTCGGCGTATTTAAAATTTGCGACAGTAAAAAATAATTTTTTGAAAAATTTACTATAAAAAAGGCAATCCTCGGCGTATTTAAAATTGCCGACAGTAAAAAATTATTTTTTGAAAAATTTACAATAAAAAGGGCTATACTCACCTTATTTTAAATTTGCGACATTAAAAAATAATTTTTTGAAAAATTTACTATAGAAAAGGCAATCCTTGGCGTATTTAAAATTTGCGACAGTAAAAAATTATTTTTTGAAAAATTTACTATAGAAAAGGCCATACTCGCCGTATTCAAAATTTGCGAAAATCAAAATTCTTTTTTGAAAGATTTACTATAGAAAAGGCAATCCTCGGCGTACTTAAAATTTGCGACAGTAAAAAAATATTTTTTGAAATATTTACTAGAGAAAAGGCAATCCTCGGCGTAATTGAAATTTGCGACAGCAAAAAATTATTTTTTGAAAAATTTACTATAGAATAGTTCATACTCGCCCTTTTTAAAATTTGCGACAGGATAAAATAATTTTGTGAAAAATTTACTATAGAAAAGGCAATTCTCGTCGTATTTAAAATTTGCGACAGAAAAAATTATTTTTTGAAAAATTTACTATAGAAATGGCAATCCTCGGCGTATTTAAAATCCGACAGTAAAAGATTATTTTTTGAAAAATTTACTATAGAAAAGTTCATACTGGCCGTATTTAAAATTTGCTACAGTAAAAAAAAAAATTTTGAAAAACTTACTATAGAAAAGACCATACTCGCCGTATTTAAAATTTGCGACAGATAAAAATAATTTTTTGAAAAATTTACTATAGAAAAGGCAATTCTCGGCGCATTTAAAATTTGCGAAAATAAAAATTATTTTTTGAAAAATTTACTATAGAAAAGGGAATCTTCGGCGTAATTAAAATTTTGCGACGGTAAAAAATAATTTTTTGAAAAATTTAGTATAGAAAAGTAATTCTCGGAGTTTTTAAAATTTGCGACATTTTAAAATAATTTTTTGAAAAATTTACTATAAAAAAGGCAATTCTCGTCGTATTTAAAATTGCGACAGAAAAAATAATTTTTTGAAAAATTTATAATAGAAAAGGCAATCCTCGGCCTATTTAAAATTTGCGACAGTAAAAAATAATTTTTTGAAAAATTTACTATAGAAAAGGCAATTCTCGGGGCATTTAAAATTTGCGAAAATAAAAATTATTTTTTGAAAAATTTACTATAGAAAAGGGAATCTTCGTCGTAATTAAAATTTGCGACGGTAAAAAAATTTTTTGAAAAATTTACTATATAAAAGGTAATCCTGGGCATATTTAAAACTTGCGAAGGTAAAATTTATTTTTTGAAAAATTTACTATTGAAAAGGCAATCCTCGGCGTAATTAAAATTTGCGACAATAAAAAATTATTTTATGAAAAATTTACTATAGAAAAACAATCCTCGGCGTTTTTAAAGTTTGCCATATTTGAAAAAAAATTTTAAAAAATTTATTATAGAAAAGGCCATACCCGCCGTATTTAAAAGTGGCGACAGAAAAAAATAATTTTTGGAAAAGTTTACAATAGAAGAGGCAATATTCGGCGTATTTAAAATTTGGTACAGTAAAAACTAATTTTTGGCAAAATTTACTATAGAAAAGGCAATCCTCGGCGTATTTAAAATTTGCGACAGTAAAAATAATTGCTTGAAAAATTTACAATGGAAAAACAATAACTGGCGTATTTAAAATTTGCGAGGGTAGAAAATAATTTGTTGGAAAATTTACTATAGAAAAGGCAATCCTCGGCGTATTTTAAATTTTCGACAGTAAAATATTATTTTTTGAATAATTTACTATAGAAAAGGCAATCCCCGACGTATTTAAAATTTGCGACAGTAAAAATTTTTTTTTTGAAATACTTACTATAGAAAAGGCAATCCTCGGCGTTTTTAAAATTTGCGAGAGTTAAAAATAATTTTTTGAAAAATTTACTATAGAAAAGGCCATTCTCGAAGTATTTAAAATTTGCGACAGAAAAAAATAATTTTTTGAAAAGTTTAGAATAGAAAAGGCAATCCTCGGCGTATTTAAAATTTGCGACAGTAAAAGATAATTTTTGAAGAATTTACTATAGAAAAGGCAATCCTCGGGGTATTTTAAATTTTCGACATTAAAATATTATTTTTTGAAAAATTTACTATAGAAAGACCAAACCCGGTGTATTTAAAATTTGCGACAGTAAAAAATAATTTTTTGAAAAATTTACTATAGAAAAGGCAATTCTCGTCGTATTTAAAATTGCGACAGGAAAAATAATTTTTTGAAAAATTTGTAATAGAAAAGGCAATCCTCGGCCTATTTAAAATTTGCGACAGTAAAAAATAATTTTTTGAAAAATTTACTATAGAAAAGGCAATTCTCGGGGCATTTAAAATTTGCGAAAATAAAAATTATTTTTTGAAAAATTTACTATAGAAAAGGGAATCTTCGGCGTATTTAAAATTTGCGACGGTAAAAAAAATTTTTTGAAAAATTTACTATAGAAAAGGTAATCCTCGGCATATTTAAAACTTGCGAAGGTAAAATTTATTTTTTGAAAAATTTACTATTGAAAAGGCAATCCTCGGCGTAATTAAAATTTGCGACAATAAAAAATTATTTTATGAAAAATTTACTATAGAAAAACAATCCTCGGCGTTTTTAAAGTTTGCCATATTTGAAAAAAAATTTTAAAAAATTTATTATAGAAAAGGCCATACCCGCCGTATTTAAAAGTGGCGACAGAAAAAAATAATTTTTGGAAAAGTTTACAATAGAAGAGGCAATATTCGGCGTATTTAAAATTTGGTACAGTAAAAACTAATTTTTGGCAAAATTTACTATAGAAAAGGCAATCCTCGGCGTATTTAAAATTTGCGACAGTAAAAATAATTGCTTGAAAAATTTACAATGGAAAAACAATAACTGGCGTATTTAAAATTTGCGAGGGTAGAAAATAATTTGTTGGAAAATTTACTATAGAAAAGGCAATCCTCGGCGTATTTTAAATTTTCGACAGTAAAATATTATTTTTTGAATAATTTACTATAGAAAAGGCAATCCCCGACGTATTTAAAATTTGCGACAGTAAAAATTTTTTTTTTGAAATACTTACTATAGAAAAGGCAATCCTCGGCGTTTTTAAAATTTGCGAGAGTTAAAAATAATTTTTTGAAAAATTTACTATAGAAAAGGCCATTCTCGAAGTATTTAAAATTTGCGACAGAAAAAAATAATTTTTTGAAAAGTTTAGAATAGAAAAGGCAATCCTCGGCGTATTTAAAATTTGCGACAGTAAAAGATAATTTTTGAAGAATTTACTATAGAAAAGGCAATCCTCGGGGTATTTTAAATTTTCGACATTAAAATATTATTTTTTGAAAAATTTACTATAGAAAGACCAAACCCGGTGTATTTAAAATTTGCGACAGTAAAAAATAATTTTTTGAAAAATTTACTATAGAAAAGGCAATTCTCGTCGTATTTAAAATTGCGACAGGAAAAATAATTTTTTGAAAAATTTGTAATAGAAAAGGCAATCCTCGGCCTATTTAAAATTTGCGACAGTAAAAAATAATTTTTTGAAAAATTTACTATAGAAAAGGCAATTCTCGGGGCATTTAAAATTTGCGAAAATAAAAATTATTTTTTGAAAAATTTACTATAGAAAAGGGAATCTTCGGCGTATTTAAAATTTGCGACGGTAAAAAAAATTTTTTGAAAAATTTACTATAGAAAAGGTAATCCTCGGCATATTTAAAACTTGCGAAGGTAAAATTTATTTTTTGAAAAATTTACTATTGAAAAGGCAATCCTCGGCGTAATTAAAATTTGCGACAATAAAAAATAATTTTTTGAAAAATTTACTATAGAAAAACAATCCTCGGCGTTTTTAAAGTTTGCCATATTTGAAAAAAAATTTTAAAAAATTTATTATAAAAAAGGCCATACTCGCCGTATTTAAAAGTGGCGA
This sequence comes from Dioctria rufipes, assembly GCA_963924295.1. NCBI lineage: Eukaryota > Metazoa > Arthropoda > Insecta > Diptera > Asilidae > Dioctria > Dioctria rufipes. The sequence goes on along the minus strand of CAWUPM010001150.1, from coordinate 84,401 downwards.
CAGAAAAAAATAATTTTTGGAAAAGTTTACAATAGAATAGGCAATATTCGGCGTATTTAAAATTTGGTACAGTAAAAACTAGTTTTTGGCAAAATTTACTATAGAAAAGGCAATCCTCGGCGTATTTAAAATTTGCGACAGTAAAAATAATTGCTTGAAAAATTTACAATGGAAAAACAATAACTGGCGTATTTAAAATTTGCGAGGGTAGAAAATAATTTGTTGGAAAATTTACTATAGAAAAGGCAATCCTCGGCGTATTTTAAATTTTCGACAGTAAAATATTATTTTTTGAATAATTTACTATAGAAAAGGCAATCCCCGACGTATTTAAAATTTGCGACAGTAAAAAATTTTTTTTTGAAATACTTACTATAGAAAAGGCAATCCTCGGCATTTTTAAAATTTGCGAGAGTTAAAAATAATTTTTTGAAAAATTTACTATAGAAAAGGCCATTCTCGAAGTATTTAAAATTTGCGACAGAAAAAAATAATTTTTTGAAAAGTTTAGAATAGAAAAGGCAATCCTCGGCGTATTTAAAATTTGCGACAGTAAAAGATAATTTTTGAAAAATTTACTATAGAAAAGGCAATCCTCGGGGTATTTTAAATTTTCGACATTAAAATATTATTTTTTGAAAAATTTACTATAGAAAGACCAAACCCGGTGTATTTAAAATTTGCGACGGTAAAAAATAATTTTTTGAAAAATTTACTATAGAGAAGGCAATACTCGTCGTATTTAAAATTTGCGACAATAAAAAATAATTTTTTGAGACATTTACTATAGAAAAGGCAATCCTCGGCGTATTTAAAATTTGCGACATTAAAAAATTATTTTATGAAAAATTTACTATAGAAAGGGCCATACTCACCGTATTTTAAATTTGCGACAGTAAAAAATAATTTTTTGAAAAATTTACTATAGAAAAGCTATACTCGCCGTATTTAAAATTTGCGAAAATAGAAATTATTTTTTGAAAAATTTACTATAGAAAAGGCAATCCACGGCGTATTTAAAATTTGCGACAGTACAAAATTATTTTTTGATAAATTTACTATAGAAAAGGCAATCCTCGGCGTATTTAAAATTTGCGAAACTAAAAAATTATTTTTTGAAAAATTTACTATAGAAAAGGCAATCCTCGGCGTACTTAAAATTTGCGACAGTAAAAAAATATTTTTTGAAATATTTACTAGAGAAAAGGCAATCCTCGGCGTAATTGAAATTTGCGACAGCAAAAAATTATTTTTTGAAAAATTTACTATAGAAATGGCAATCCTCGGCGTATTTAAAATCCGACAGTAAAAGATTATTTTTTGAAAAATTTACTATAGAAAAGTTCATACTGGCCGTATTTAAAATTTGCTACAGTAAAAAAAAAAATTTTGAAAAACTTACTATAGAAAAGACCATACTCGCCGTATTTAAAATTTGCGACATTAAAAAATAATTTTTCAAAAAAATTACAATAGAAAAGGCCACACTCGCGTATTCAAAATTTGCGACAGAAAAAATAATTTTAGAAAAAGTTTCAATAGAAAAGGCAATCCTCGGCGTATTTAAAATTTGCGACTGTAATAAATTATTTTTTGAAAAATTTACTATAGAAAAGGCAAATCTCGGCGTATTTAAAATTTGCGATAGTAAAAAATTATTTTTTGAAATATTTACTATAGAAAAGGTAATCCTAGGCGTATCTAAAATGTGCGAAAGTAAAAAATAATTTTTCGAAAAATTTACTATAGAAAAGGCAATCCCCGGCGTTTTTAAAGTTTGCCACAGTTAAATATAATTTTTTGAAAAATTTACTATAGACAAGGTCATACTCGCCGTATTTAAAATTTGCGATAGAAAAAAATAATTTTTTGAAAAATTTACATTAGAAAAGCTAAACTCGGCGTATTTAAAATTTGCGACAGTAAAAAATAAATATTTGAAAAATTTACTGTAGAAAAGCCAATCCTCGGCGTATTTAAAATTTGCGACAGTAAAACTAATTTTTTGAAAAATTTACAATAACAAAGGCAATACCTGGAGTATTTAAAATTTGCGACGGTAGAAAGTAATTTGTTGAAAAATTTACTATAGAAAAGGCAATCTTCGGCGTATTTTAAATTTTCGACAGTAAAATATTATTTTTTGAAAAATTTATGATAGAAAGGCCAAACCCGGTGTATTAGTAAAAAATTATTTTTTGAAAAATTTACTATAGAAAACGCAATCCTCGGCGTATTAAAAATTTGCTAATGTAATAAATTATTTTTTGAAAAATTTACTATAGAAAAGGCAATCCGCGGCGTATTTAAAATTTGCCACAGTAAAAAATTATTTTTTGAAATATTTACTATAGAAAAGTTAATCCTCGGCGTATTTAAAATTTGGGACAGTAAAAAATTTTTTTTTGAAAAACTTACAATTGAAAAGGCCACACTCGCGTATTCAAAATTTGCGACAGAAAAAATAATTTTTGAAAAAGTTTCTATAGAAAAGGCAATCCTCGGCGTATTTAAAATTTGCGACAGTAAAAAATAATTTTTTGAAAAATTTACTATAAAAAAGGCAATCCTCGGCGTATTTAAAATTGCCGACAGTAAAAAATTATTTTTTGAAAAATTTACAATAAAAAGGGCTATACTCACCTTATTTTAAATTTGCGACATTAAAAAATAATTTTTTGAAAAATTTACTATAGAAAAGGCAATCCTTGGCGTATTTAAAATTTGCGACAGTAAAAAATTATTTTTTGAAAAATTTACTATAGAAAAGGCCATACTCGCCGTATTCAAAATTTGCGAAAATCAAAATTCTTTTTTGAAAGATTTACTATAGAAAAGGCAATCCTCGGCGTACTTAAAATTTGCGACAGTAAAAAAATATTTTTTGAAATATTTACTAGAGAAAAGGCAATCCTCGGCGTAATTGAAATTTGCGACAGCAAAAAATTATTTTTTGAAAAATTTACTATAGAATAGTTCATACTCGCCCTTTTTAAAATTTGCGACAGAATAAAATAATTTTGTGAAAAATTTACTATAGAAAAGGCAATTCTCGTCGTATTTAAAATTTGCGACAGAAAAAATTATTTTTTGAAAAATTTACTATAGAAATGGCAATCCTCGGCGTATTTAAAATCCGACAGTAAAAGATTATTTTTTGAAAAATTTACTATAGAAAATTTCATACTGGCCGTATTTAAAATTTGCTACAGTAAAAAAAAAAATTTTGAAAAACTTACTATAGAAAAGACCATACTCGCCGTATTTAAAATTTGCGACAGATAAAAATAATTTTTTGAAAAATTTACTATAGAAAAGGCAATTCTCGGCGCATTTAAAATTTGCGAAAATAAAAATTATTTTTTGAAAAATTTACTATAGAAAAGGGAATCTTCGGCGTAATTAAAATTTTGCGACGGTAAAAAATAATTTTTTGAAAAATTTAGTATAGAAAAGTAATCCTCGGAGTTTTTAAAATTTGCGACATTTTAAAATAATTTTTTGAAAAATTTACTATAAAAAAGGCAATTCTCGTCGTATATAAAATTGCGACAGAAAAAATAATTTTTTGAAAAATTTATAATAGAAAAGGCAATCCTCGGCCTATTTAAAATTTGCGACAGTAAAAAATAATTTTTTGAAAAATTTACTATAGAAAAGGCAATTCTCGGGGCATTTAAAATTTGCGAAAATAAAAATTATTTTTTGAAAAATTTACTATAGAAAAGGGAATCTTCGGCGTAATTAAAATTTGCGACGGTAAAAAAATTTTTTGAAAAATTTACTATAGAAGAGGTAATCCTCGGCATATTTAAAACTTGCGAAGGTAAAATTTATTTTTTGAAAAATTTACTATTGAAAAGGCAATCCTCGGCGTAATTAAAATTTGCGACAATAAAAAATAATTTTATGAAAAATTTACTATAGAAAAACAATCCTCGGCGTTTTTAAAGTTTGCCATATTTGAAAAAAAATTTTAAAAAATTTATTATAGAAAAGGCCATACTCGCCGTATTTAAAAGTGGCGACAGAAAAAATAATTTTTGGAAAAGTTTACAATAGAAGAGGCAATATTCGGCGTATTTAAAATTTGGTACAGTAAAAACTAATTTTTGGCAAAAAAAAGGCCATACTCGCCGTATTTAAAAGTGGCGACAGAAAAAAATAATTTTTGGAAAAGTTTACAATAGAATAGGCAATATTCGGCGTATTTAAAATTTGGTACAGTAAAAACTAGTTTTTGGCAAAATTTACTATAGAAAAGGCAATCCTCGGCGTATTTAAAATTTGCGACAGTAAAATATTATTTTTTGAATAATTTACTATAGAAAAGGCAATCCCCGACGTATTTAAAATTTGCGACAGTAAAAATTTTTTTTTTTGAAATACTTACTATAGAAAAGGCAATCCTCGGCGTTTTTAAAATTTGCGAGAGTTAAAAATAATTTTTTGAAAAATTTACTATAGAAAAGGCCATTCTCGAAGTATTTAAAATTTGCGACAGAAAAAAATAATTTTTTGAAAAGTTTAGAATAGAAAAGGCAATCCTCGGCGTATTTAAAATTTGCGACAGTAAAAGATAATTTTTGAAGAATTTACTATAGAAAAGGCAATCCTCGGGGTATTTTAAATTTTCGACATTAAAATATTATTTTTTGAAAAATTTACTATAGAAAGACCAAACCCGGTGTATTTAAAATTTGCGACAGTAAAAAATAATTTTTTGAAAAATTTACTATGGAAAAGGCAATTCTCGTCGTATTTAAAATTGCGACAGGAAAAATAATTTTTTGAAAAATTTGTAATAGAAAAGGCAATCCTCGGCCTATTTAAAATTTGCGACAGTAAAAAATAATTTTTTGAAAAATTTACTATAGAAAAGGCAATTCTCGGGGCATTTAAAATTTGCGAAAATAAAAATTATTTTTTGAAAAATTTACTATAGAAAAGGGAATCTTCGGCGTATTTAAAATTTGCGACGGTAAAAAAAAATTTTTTGAAAAATTTACTATAGAAAAGGTAATCCTCGGCATATTTAAAACTTGCGAAGGTAAAATTTATTTTTTGAAAAATTTACTATTGAAAAGGCAATCCTCGGCGTAATTAAAATTTGCGACAATAAAAAATAATTTTTTGAAAAATTTACTATAGAAAAACAATCCTCGGCGTTTTTAAAGTTTGCCATATTTGAAAAAAAATTTTAAAAAATTTATTATAAAAAAGGCCATACTCGCCGTATTTAAAAGTGGCGACAGAAAAAATAATTTTTGGAAAAGTTTACAATAGAATAGGCAATATTCGGCGTATTTAAAATTTGGTACAGTAAAAACTAGTTTTTGGCAAAATTTACTATAGAAAAGGCAATCTCGGCGTATTTAAAATTTGCGACAGTAAAAATAATTGCTTGAAAAATTTACAATGGAAAAAACAATAACTGGCGTATTTAAAATTTGCGAGGGTAGAAAATAATTTGTTGGAAAATTTACTATAGAAAAGGCAATCCTCGGCGTATTTTAAATTTTCGACAGTAAAATATTATTTTTTGAATAATTTACTATAGAAAAGGCAATCCCCGACGTATTTAAAATTTGCGACAGTAAAAAATTTTTTTTTTGAAATACTTACTATAGAAAAGGCAATCCTCGGCGTTTTTAAAATTTGCGAGAGTTAAAAATAATTTTTTGAAAAATTTACTATAGAAAAGGCCATTCTCGAAGTATTTAAAATTTGCGACAGAAAAAAATAATTTTTTGAAAAGTTTAGAATAGAAAAGGCAATCCTCGGCGTATTTAAAATTTGCGACAATAAAAGATAATTTTTGAAAAATTTACTATAGAAAAGGCAATCCTCGGGGTATTTTAAATTTTCGACATTAAAATATTATTTTTTGAAAAATTTACTATAGAAAGACCAAACCCGGTGTATTTAAAATTTGCGACGGTAAAAAATAATATTTTGAAAAATTTTCTATAGAGAAGGCATACTCGTCGTATTTAAAATTTGCGACAATAAAAAATAATTTTTTGAGACATTTACTATAGAAAAGGCAATCCTCGGCGTATTTAAAATTTGCGACATTAAAAAATTATTTTATGAAAAATTTACTATAGAAAGGGCCATACTCACCGTATTTAAATTTGCGACAGTAATAAAATAATTTTTTGAAAAATTTACTATAGAAAAGCTATACTCGCCGTATTTAAAATTTGCGAAAATAGAAATTATTTTTTGAAAAATTTACTATAGAAAAGGCAATCCACGGCGTATTTAAAATTTGCGACAGTACAAAATTATTTTTTGATAAATTTACTATAGAAAAGGCAATCCTCGGCGTATTTAAAATTTGCGAAACTAAAAAATTATTTTTTGAAAAATTTACTATAGAAAAGGCAATCCTCGGCGTACTTAAAATTTGCGACAGTAAAAAAATATTTTTTGAAATATTTACTAGAGAAAAGGCAATCCTCGGCGTAATTGAAATTTGCGACAGCAAAAAATTATTTTTTGAAAATTTACTATAGAATAGTTCATACTCGCCCTTTTTAAAATTTGCGACAGAATAAAATAATTTTGTGAAAAATTTACTATAGAAAAGGCAATTCTCGTCGTATTTAAAATTTGCGACAGAAAAAATTATTTTTTGAAAAATTTACTATAGAAATGGCAATCCTCGGCATATTTAAAATCCGACAGTAAAAGATTATTTTTTGAAAAATTTACTATAGAAAAGTTCATACTGGCCGTATTTAAAATTTGCTACAGTAAAAAAAAAATTTTGAAAAACTTACTATAGAAAAGACCATACTCGCCGTATTTAAAATTTGCGACAGATAAAAATAATTTTTTGAAAAATTTACTATAGAAAAGGCAATTCTCGGCGCATTTAAAATTTGCGAAAATAAAAATTATTTTTTGAAAAATTTACTATAGAAAAGGGAATCTTCGGCGTAATTAAAATTTTGCGACGGTAAAAAATAATTTTTTGAAAAATTTAGTATAGAAAAGTAATCCTCGGAGTTTTTAAAATTTGCGACATTTTAAAATAATTTTTTGAAAAATTTACTATAAAAAAGGCCATACCCGCCGCATTTAAAATTTGCGACAGAAAAAAAATAATTTTTTGAAAAATTTACTATAGAAAAGGTAATCCTCGGCATATTTAAAACTTGCGAAGGTAAAATTTATTTTTTGAAAAATTTACTATTGAAAAGGCAATCCTCGGCGTAATTAAAATTTGCGACAATAAAAAATAATTTTATGAAAAATTTACTATAGAAAAACAATCCTCGGCGTTTTTAAAGTTTGCCATATTTGAAAAAAAAATTTAAAAAATTTATTATAGAAAAGGCCATACTCGCCGTATTTAAAAGTGGCGACAGAAAAAAATAATTTTTGGAAAAGTTTACAATAGAAGAGGCAATATTCGGGCCGTATTTAAAATTTGGTACAGTAAAAACTAATTTTTGGCAAAATTTACTATAGAAAAGGCAATCCTCGGCGTATTTAAAATTTGCGACAGTAAAAATAATTGCTTGAAAAATTTACAATGGAAAAACAATAACTGGCGTATTTAAAATTTGCGAGGGTAGAAAATAATTTGTTGGAAAATTTACTATAGAAAAGGCAATCCTCGGCGTATTTTAAATTTTCGACAGTAAAATATTATTTTTTGAATAATTTACTATAGAAAAGGCAATCCCCGACGTATTTAAAATTTGCGACAGTAAAAATTTTTTTTTTGAAATACTTACTATAGAAAAGGCAATCCTCGGCGTTTTTAAAATTTGCGAGAGTTAAAAATAATTTTTTGAAAAATTTACTATAGAAAAGGCCATTCTCGAAGTATTTAAAATTTGCGACAGAAAAAAATAATTTTTTGAAAAGTTTAGAATAGAAAAGGCAATCCTCGGCGTATTTAAAATTTGCGACAGTAAAAGATAATTTTTGAAGAATTTACTATAGAAAAGGCAATCCTCGGGGTATTTTAAATTTTCGACATTAAAATATTATTTTTTGAAAAATTTACTATAGAAAGACCAAACCCGGTGTATTTAAAATTTGCGACAGTAAAAAATAATTTTTTGAAAAATTTACTATAGAAAAGGCAATTCTCGTCGTATTTAAAATTGCGACAGGAAAAATAATTTTTTGAAAAATTTATAATAGAAAAGGCAATCCTCGGCCTATTTAAAATTTGCGACAGTTAAAAATAATTTTTTGAAAAATTTACTATAGAAAAGGCAATTCTCGGGGGCATTTAAAATTTGCGAAAATAAAAAATTATTTTTTGAAAAATTTACTATAGAAAAGGGAATCTTCGGCGTATTTAAAATTTGCGACGGTAAAAAAAATTTTTTGAAAAATTTACTATAGAAAAGGTAATCCTCGGCATATTTAAAACTTGCGAAGGTAAAATTTATTTTTTGAAAAATTTACTATTGAAAAGGCAATCCTCGGCGTAATTAAAATTTGCGACAATAAAAAATAATTTTTTGAAAATTTACTATAGAAAAAACAATCCTCGGCGTTTTTAAAGTTTGCCATATTTGAAAAAAAATTTTAAAAAATTTATTATAAAAAAGGCCATACTCGCCGTATTTAAAAGTGGCGACAGAAAAAAAATAATTTTTGGAAAAGTTTACAATAGAAGAGGCAATATTCGGCGTATTTAAAATTTGGTACAGTAAAAACTAATTTTTGGCAAAATTTACTATAGAAAAGGCAATCCTCGGCGTATTTAAAATTTGCGACAGTAAAAATAATTGCTTGAAAAATTTACAATGGAAAAACAATAACTGGCGTATTTAAAATTTGCGAGGGTAGAAAATAATTTGTTGGAAAATTTACTATAGGAAAGGCAATCCTCGGCGTATTTTAAATTTTCGACAGTAAAATATTATTTTTTGAATAATTTACTATAGAAAAGGCAATCCCCGACGTATTTAAAATTTGCGACAGTAAAAAATTTTTTTTTGAAATACTTACTATAGAAAAGGCAATCCTCGGCGTTTTTAAAATTTGCGAGAGGTAAAAATAATTTTTTGAAAAATTTACTATAGAAAAGGCCATTCTCGAGGTATTTAAAATTTGCGACAGAAAAAAACAATTTTTTGAAAAGTTTAGAATAGAAAAGGCAATCCTCGGCGTATTTAAAATTTGCGACAGTAAAAGATAATTTTTGAAAAATTTACTATAGAAAAGGCATTCCTCGGCGTATTTTAAATTTTCGACATTAAAATATTATTTTTTGAAAAATTTACTATAGAAAGGCCAACCTCGGTGTATTTAAAATTTGCGACAGTAAAAAAATTATTTTTTGAAAAAATTTACTATAGAAAATGCAATCCTCGGCGTATTTAAAATTTGCGACTGTAATAAATTATTTTTTGAAAAATTTACTATAGAAAAGGCAATCCTCGGCGTATTTAAAATTTGCGAGAGTAAAAAAATTATTTTTTGATATACTTACTATAGAAAAGGTAATCCTAGGGGTATCTAAAATTTGCGAACGTAAAAAATAATTTTTCGAAAAATTTACTATAGAAAATGCAATCCTCGGCGTATTTAAAATTTGCGACAGTAGAAAATAATTTTTTGAAAAATTTACTATAGAGAAGGCAATCCTCGGCGTATTTAAAATTTGCGACATTAAAAAATTATTTTATGAAAAATTTACTATAGAAAAGGCAATCCTCGGCGTATTTAAAATTTGCGACAGCAAAAAATTATTTTTTGAAAAATTTACAATAGAAAAGGCCACACTCGGCGTATTCAAAATTTGCGACAGAAAGAATAATTTTTGAAAAAGTTTCTATAGAAAAGGCAATCCTCGGCGTATTTAAAATTTGCGACAGTACAAAATTATTTTTTGATAAATTTACTATAGAAAAGGCAATCCTCGGCGATTTAAAATTTGCGAAAGTAAAAAATTATTTTTTGAAAAATTTTCTATAGAAAAGGCCATTCTCGCCGTATTTAAAATTTGCGACAGAAAAAAATAATTTTTTGAAATGTTTACAATAGAAAAGGCAATCCTCGGCGTATTTAAAATTTGCGACAGTAAAAGATAATTTTTGAAAAATTTACTATAAAAAAGGCAATCCTCGGCGTATTTAAAATTTTCGACAGTACAGTATTATTGTTTGAATAATTTACTATAGAAAGGCCATACTCGGTGTATTTAAAATTTGCGACAGTAAAAAATTATTTTTTGAAAAATTTACTATAGAAAGGGCAATCCTCGGCGTATTTAAAATTTGCGACAGTGAAAATAATTTTTTGAAAAATTTACTATAGAAAAGGCAATCCTCGGCGTATGTAAAATTTGCGAATGTAAAAAATAATTTTTCAAAAAATTTACTATAGAAAAGGCCACACTCGCGTATTCAAAATTTGCGACAGTAAAAACAATTTTTTGAAAAATTTACTATAGAAAAGGCAATCCTCGGCGTATTTAAAATTTGGGACAGTAAAAAATTATTTTTTGAAAAATTTACAATAGAAAAGGCCACACTCGCGTATTCAAAATTTGCGACAGAAAGAATAATTTTTGAAAAAGTTTCTATAGAAAAGGCAATCCTCGGCGTATTTAAAATTTGCGACAGTGAAAATAATTTTTTGAAAAATTTACTATAGAAAAGGCAATCCTCGGCGTATTTAAAATTTGCGAAGGTAAAAAATAATTTTCCAAAAAAATTACTATAGAAAAGGCCACACTCGCGTATTCAAAATTTGCGACAGAAAAAATAATTTTTTGAAAAATTTACTATAGAAAAGGCAACCCTCGTCGTATTTAAAATTTGCGACAATAAAAAATAATTTTTTGAGACATTTAATATAGAAAAGGCAATCCTCGGCGTATTTAAAATTTGCGACATTAAAAAATTATTTTATGAAAAATTTACTATAGAAAAGGCAAACCTCGGCGTATTTAAAATTTGTGACAGCAAAAAATTATTTTTTGAAAAATTTACAATAGAAAAGGCCACACTCGCGTATTTAAAATTTGCGAAAATAGAAATTATTTTTTGAAAAATTTACTATAGAAAAGGCAATCCACGGCGTATTTAAAATTTGCGACAGTAAAAAATTATTTTTTGAAAAATTTACTATAGAAAGGGCAATCCTCGGCGTATTTAAATTTGCGACAGTGAAAATAATTTTTTGAAAAATTTACTATAGAAAAAGGCAATCCCTCGGCGGTATGTAAAATTTGCGAATGTAAAAAATAATTTTTCAAAAAATTTACTATAGAAAAGGCCACACTCGCGCATTCAAAATTTGCTACAGTAAAAATAATTTTTTGAAAAATTTACTATAGAAAAGGCAATCCTCGACGTATTTAAAATTTGGGACAGTAAAAATTATTTTTGAAAAATTTACAATAGAAAAGGCCACACTCGCGTATTCAAAAATTTGCGACAGAAAGAATAATTTTTGAAAAAGTTTGTATAGAAAAGGCAATCCTCGGCGGTATTTAAAATTTGCAACAGTGAAAATAATTTTTTTGAAAAATTTACTATAGAAAAGGCAATCCTCGGCGTATTTAAAATTTGCGAAGGTAAAAAATAATTTTCCAAAAAAATTACTATAGAAAAGGCCACACTCGCGTATTCAAAATTTGCGACAGAAAAATAATTTTTTGAAAAATTTACTATAGAAAAGGCAACCCTCGACGTGATTTAAAATTTGCGACATTAAAAAATTATATTTTGAAAAATTTACAATAGAAAAGGCCACACTCGCGTATTCAAAATTTGCGACAGAAAAAATTATTTTTGAAGAAGTTTCTATAGAAAAGGCAGTCCTCGGTGTATTTAAAATTTGCGACAGTGAAAATAATTTTTTGAAAAATTTACTATAGAAAAGGCAATCCTCGGCGTATTTAAAATTTGCGAAGGTAAAAATTATTTTTCAAAAAAATTACTATAGAAAAGGCCACACTCGCGTATTCAAAATTTGCGACAGAAAAAATAATTTTTGCAAAAATTTACTATACAAAAGGCAATCCTCGGCGTATTTAAATTTGGGACAGTAAAAAATTAGTTTTTGAAAAATATACTATAGAAAATGCAATCCTCGGCGTATTTAAAATTTGCGACTGTAATAAATTATTTTTTGAAAAATTTACTATAGAAAAGGCAATCCTCGGCGTATTTAAAATTTGCGACAGTAAAAATTTATTTTTTGAAATATTTACTATAGAAAAGGTAATGCTAGGCGTATCTAAAATTTGCGAACGTAAAAAAATAATTTTCGAAAAATTTACGATAGAAAAGGCAATCCTCGGCGTATTTAAAATTTGCGACAGCAAAAAATTATTTTTTGAAAAATTTACTATAGAATAGTTCATACTCGCCCTTTTTAAAATTTGCGACAGAATAAAATAATTTTGTGAAAAATTTACTATAGAAAAGGCAATTCTCGTCGTATTTAAATTTGCGACAGAAAAAATAATTTTTTGAAAAATTTACTATAGAAATGGCAATCCTCGGCGTATTTAAAATCCGACAGTAAAAGATTATTTTTTGAAAAATTTACTATAGAAAAGTTCATACTGGCCGTATTTAAAATTTGCTATAGTAAAAAAAATTTTTTGAAAAACTTACTACAGAAAAGACCATACTCGCCGTATTTTAAAATTGCGACAGATAAAAATAATTTTTTGAAAATTTACTATTAGAAAAGGCAATTCTCGGCGCATTTAAAATTTGCGAAAATAAAAATTATTTTTTGAAAAATTTACTATAGAAAAGGGAATCTTCGGCGTAATTAAAATTTGCGACGGTAAAAAATAATTTTTTGAAAAATTTAGTATAGAAAAGTAATCCTCGGAGTTTTTAAAATTTGCGACATATTAAAATAATTTTTTGAAAAATTTACTTTAAAAAAGGCCATACCCGCCGCATTTAAAATTTGCGACAGAAAAAAATAATTTTTTGAAAAATTTACTATAGAAAAGGCAATTCTCGTCGTATTTAAAATTGCGACAGAAAAAAATAATTTTTTGAAAAATTTACTATAGAAAAGGCAATTCTCGGGGCATTTAAACATTGCGAAAATAAAAATTATTTTTTGAAAAATTTACTATAGAAAAGGGAATCTTCGGCGTAATTAAAATTTGCGACGGTAAAAAAAATTTTCTGAAAAAATTTAGTATAGAAAAGTAATCTCGGAGTTTTTAATATTTGCGACAGTTAAAAATAATTTTTTGAAAAATTTACTATAAAAAAAGCCATACTCGCCGCATTTAAAATTTGCGACAGGAAAAAATAATTTTCTGAAAAATTACAATAGAAAAGGTAATCCTCGGCGTATTTAAAATTTGCGACAATAACAAATAATTTTTTGAAAAATTTACTATAGAAAAGGCAATCCTCGGCCTATTTAAATTTACGACAGTAAAAATAATTTTTTGAAAAAATTTACAATAGAAAAGGCAATCCCTGGGGTATTTAAAATTTGCGACGGTAGAAAATAATTTGTTGGAAAATTTTCTATAGAAAAGGTCAAACCCGCCGTATTTAAAATTTGCAACAGAAAAAAATAGTATTTTGAAAAATTTACTATAGAAAAGGTAATCCTCGGCATATTTAAAACTTGCGAAGGTAAAATTTATTTTTTGAAAAATTTACTATTGAAAAGGCAATCCTCGGCGTAATTAAAATTTGCGACAATAAAAAATAATTTTTTGAAAAATTTACTATAGAAAAACAATCCTCGGCGTTTTTAAAGTTTGCCATATTTGAAAATAATTTTTTAAAAAATTTATTATAGAAAAGGCCATACTCGCCGTATTAAAAGTGGCGACAGAAAAAATAATTTTTGGAAAAGTTTACAATAGAAGAGGCAATATTCGGCGTATTTAAAATTTGGTACAGTAAAAACTAATTTTTGGCAAAATTTACTATAGAAAAGGCAATCCTCGGCGTATTGAAAATTTGCGACAGTAAAAATAATTGCTTGAAAAATTTACAATGGAAAAACAATACCTGGCGTATTTAAAATTTGCGAGGGTAGAAAATAATTTGTTGGAAAATTTACTATAGAAAAGGCAATCCTCGGCGTATTTTAAATTTTCGACAGTAAAATATTATTTTTTGAATAATTTACTATAGAAAAGGCAATCCCCGACGTATTTAAAATTTGCGACAGTAAAAAATTTTTTTTGAAATACTTACTATAGAAAAGGCAATCCTCGGCGTTTTTAAAATTTGCGAGAGTTAAAAATAATTTTTGAAAATTTACTATAGAAAAGGCCATTCTCGAAGTATTTAAAATTTGCGACAGAAAAAAATTATTTTTTGAAAAGTTTAGAATAGAAAAGGCAATCCTCGGCGTATTTAAAATTTGCGACAGTAAAAGATAATTTTTGAAAAATTTACTATAGAAAAGGGCAATACTCGGCGTACTTTAAATTTTCGACATTAAAATATTATTTTTTGAAAAATTTACTATAGAAAGGCCAAACTCGGTGTATTTAAAATTTGCGACAGTAAAAAATTATTTTTTGAAAAATTTACTATAGAAATGCAATCCTCGGCGTATTTAAAATTTGCGACAGTAGAAAATAATTTTTTGAAAAATTTACTATAGAGAATGCAATACTCGTCGTATTTAAAATTTGCGACAATAAAAAATAATTTTTTGAGACATTTACTATAGAAAAGGCAATCCTCGGCGTATTTAAAATTTGCGACATTAAAAAATTATTTTATGAAAAATTTACTAGAGAAAGGGCCATACTCACCGTATTTTACATTTGCGACAGTAATAAATTATTTTTTGAAAAATTTACTATAGAAAAGGCAATCATCGCCGTATTTAAAATTTGCGAGAGTAAAAAATTATTTTTTGAAATACTTACTATAGAAAAGGTAATCCTAGGGGTATCTAAAATTTGCGAACGTAAAAAATAATTTTTCGAAAAATTTACTATTGAAAAGGCAATCCTCGGCGTATTTAAAATTTGCGACAGTAGAAAATAATTTTTTGAAAAATTTACTATAGAGAAGCAATACTCGTCGTATTTAAAATTTGCGACAATAAAAAATAATTTTTTGAGACATTTACTATAGAAAAGGCAATCCTCGGCGTATTTAAAATTTGCGACATTAAAAAATTATTTTATGAAAAATTTACTATAGAAAGGGCCATACTCACCGTATTTTAAATTTGCGACAGTAAAAAATAATTTTTTGAAAAATTTACTATAGAAAAGCTATACTCGCCGTATTTAAAATTTGCGAAAATAGAAATTATTTTTTGAAAAATTTACTATAGAAAAGGCAATCCACGGCGTATTTAAAATTTGCGACAGTACAAAATTATTTTTTGATAAATTTACTATAGAAAAGGCAATCCTCGGCGTATTTAAAATTTGCGAAAGTAAAAAATTATTTTTTGAAAAATTTACTATAGAAAAGCCATTCTCGCCGTATTTAAAATTTTCGACAGTACAATATTATTGTTTGAATAATTTACTATAGAAAGGCCATACTCGGTGTATTTAAAATTTGCGACAGTAAAAAATTATTTTTTGAAAAATTTACTATAGAAAGGGCAATCCTCGGCGTATTTAAAATTTGCGACAGTGAAAATAATTTTTTGAAAAATTTACTATAGAAAAGGCAATCCTCGGCGTAGGTAAAATTTGCGAATGTAAAAAATAATTTTTCAAAAAATTTACTATAGAAAAGGCCACACTCGCGTATTCAAAATTTGCGACAGAAAAAATAATTTTTGAAAATTTACTATACAAAAGGCAATCCTCGGCGTATTTAAAATTTGGGACGGTAAAAAATTATTTCTTGAAAAATTTACAATAGAAAAGGCCACACTCGCGTATTCAAAATTTGCGACAGAAAGAATAATTTTTGAAAAAGTTTCTATAGAAAAGGCAATCCTCGGCGTATTTAAAATTTGCGACAGTGAAAATAATTTTTTGAAAAATTTACTATAGAAAAGGCAATCCTCGGCGTATTTAAAATTTGCGAAGGTAAAAAATAATTTTCCAAAAAAATTACTATAGAAAAGGCCACACTCGCGTATTCAAAATTTGCGACAGAAAAAATAATTTTTTGAAAAATTTACTATAGAAAAGGCAATCCTCGGCGTATTTAAAATTTGGGACAGTAAAAAATTAGTTTTTGAAAAATATACTATAGAAAATGCAATCCTCGGCGTATTTAAAATTTGCGACTGTAATAAATTATTTTTTGAAAAATTTACTATAGAATAGGCAATCCTCGGAGTATTTAAAATTTGCGATAGTAAAAAATTATTTTTTGAAATATTTACTATAGAAAAGGTAATCCTAGGCGTATCTAAAATTTGCGAACGTAAAAAATAATTTTTCGAAAAATTTATTATAGAAAAGGCAATCCCCGGCGTATTTAAAATTTGCGACAGTAAAAAATAATTTTTTGAAAAATTTACTATAGAGAAGGCAATCCTTGGCGTATTTAAATTTGCGACAGTAAAAATTTATTTTTTGAAAAATTTACTATAAAAAAGGCCGTACTCGTCGTTTCAAAATTTGCGAAAATAAAAATTATTTTTTGAAAAATTTACTATTGAAAAGACAATCCTCGGCGTTTTTAAAATTTGCGAGAGTTAAAAATAATTTTTTGAAAAATTTACTATAGAAAAGGCCATTCTCGCCGTATTTAAAATTTGCGACAGAAAAAAATAATTTTTTGAAAAGTTTACAATAGAAAAGGCAATCCTCGGCGTATTGAAAATTTGCGACAGTAAAAATAATTGCTTGAAAAATTTACAATGGAAAAACAATACCTGGCGTATTTAAAATTTGCGAGGGTAGAAAATAATTTGTTGGAAAATTTACTATAGAAAAGGCAATCCTCGGCGTATTTTAAATTTTCGACAGTAAAATATTATTTTTTGAATAATTTACTATAGAAAAGGCAATCCCCGACGTATTTAAAATTTGCGACAGTAAAAAATTTTTTTTGAAATACTTACTATAGAAAAGGCAATCCTCGGCGTTTTTAAAATTTGCGAGAGTTAAAAATAATTTTTGAAAAATTTGCTATAGAAAAAGGCCATTCTCGAAGTATTTAAAATTTGCGACAGAAAAAATTATTTTTTGAAAAGTTTAGAATAGAAAAGGCAATCCTCGGCGTATTTAAAATTTGCGACAGTAAAGATAATTTTTGAAAAATTTACTATAGAAAAGGCAATACTCGGCGTACTTTAAATTTTCGACATTAAAATATTATTTTTTGAAAAATTTACTATAGAAAGGCCAAACTCGGTGTATTTAAAATTTGCGACAGTAAAAAATTATTTTTTGAAAAATTTACTATAGAAAATGCAATCCTCGGCGTATTTAAAATTTGCGACAGTAGAAAATAATTTTTTGAAAATTTACTATAGAGAATGCAATACTCGTCGTATTTAAAATTTGCGACAATAAAAAATAATTTTTTGAGACATTTACTATAGAAAAGGCAATCCTCGGCGTATTTAAAATTTGCGACATTAAAAAATTATTTTATGAAAAATTTACTATAGAAAGGGCCATACTCACCGTATTTTACATTTGCGACAGTAATAAATTATTTTTTTGAAAATTTACTATAGAAAAGGCAATCATCGCCGTATTTAAAATTTGCGAGAGTAAAAAATTATTTTTTGAAATACTTACTATAGAAAAGGTAATCCTAGGGGTATCTAAAATTTGCGAACGTAAAAAATAATTTTTCGAAAAATTTACTATTGAAAAGGCAATCCTCGGCGTATTTAAAATTTGCGACAGTAGAAAATAATTTTTTGAAAAATTTACTATAGAGAAGCAATACTCGTCCGTATTTAAAATTTGCGACAATAAAAAATAATTTTTGAGACATTTACTATAGAAAAGGCAATCCTCGGCGTATTTAAAATTTGCGACATTAAAAAATTATTTTATGAAAAATTTACTATAGAAAGGGCCATACTCACCGTATTTTAAATTTGCGACAGTAAAAAATAATTTTTTGAAAAATTTACTATAGAAAAGCTATACTCGCCGTATTTAAAATTTGCGAAAATAGAAATTATTTTTTGAAAAATTTACTATAGAAAAGGCAATCCACGGCGTATTTAAAATTTGCGACAGTACAAAATTATTTTTTGATAAATTTACTATAGAAAAAGGCAATCCTCGGCGTATTTAAAATTTGCGAAAGTAAAAAATTATTTTTTTGAAAAATTTACTATAGAAAAGCCATTCTCGCCGTATTTAAAATTTTCGACAGTACAATATTATTGTTTGAATAATTTACTATAGAAAGGCCATACTCGGTGTATTTAAAATTTGCGACAGTAAAAAATTATTTTTTGAAAAATTTACTATAGAAAGGGCAATCCTCGGCGTATTTAAAATTTGCGACAGTGAAAATAATTTTTTGAAAAATTTACTATAGAAAAGGCAATCCTCGGCGTAGGTAAAATTTGCGAATGTAAAAAATAATTTTTCAAAAAATTTACTATAGAAAAGGCCACACTCGCGTATTCAAAATTTGCGACAGAAAAAATAATTTTTTGAAAAATTTACTATACAAAAGGCAATCCTCGGCGTATTTAAAATTTGGGACGGTAAAAAATTATTTCTTGAAAAATTTACAATAGAAAAGGCCACACTCGCGTATTCAAAATTTGCGACAGAAAGAATAATTTTTGAAAAAGTTTCTATAGAAAAGGCAATCCTCGGCGTATTTAAAATTTGCGACAGTGAAAATAATTTTTTGAAAAATTTACTATAGAAAAGGCAATCCTCGGCGTATTTAAAATTTGCGAAGGTAAAAAATAATTTTCCAAAAAAATTACTATAGAAAAGGCCACACTCGCGTATTCAAAATTTGCGACAGAAAAAATAATTTTTTGAAAAATTTACTATAGAAAAGGCAATCCTCGGCGTATTTAAAATTTGGGACAGTAAAAAATTAGTTTTTGAAAAATATACTATAGAAAATGCAATCCTCGGCGTATTTAAAATTTGCGACTGTAATAAATTATTTTTTGAAAAATTTACTATAGAATAGGCAATCCTCGGCGTATTTAAAATTTGCGATAGTAAAAAATTATTTTTTGAAATATTTACTATAGAAAAGGTAATCCTAGGCGTATCTAAAATTTGCGAACGTAAAAAATAATTTTTCGAAAAATTTATTATAGAAAAGGCAATCCCCGGCGTATTTAAAATTTGCGACAGTAAAAAATAATTTTTTGAAAAATTTACTATAGAGAAGGCAATCCTTGGCGTATTTAAAATTTGCGACAGTAAAAATTTATTTTTTGAAAAATTTACTATAAAAAAGGCCGTACTCGCCGTTTTCAAAATTTGCGAAAATAAAAATTATTTTTTGAAAAATTTACTATTGAAAAGACAATCCTCGGCGTTTTTAAAATTTGCGAGAGTTAAAAATAATTTTTTGAAAAATTTACTATAGAAAAGGCCATTCTCGCCGTATTTAAAATTTGCGACAGAAAAAAATAATTTTTTGAAAAGTTTAGAATAGAAAAGGTAATCCTCGGCGTATTTAAAATTTGCGACAGTAAAAGATAATTTTTGAAAAATTTACTATAGAAAAGGCAATCCTCGGCGTATTTCAAATTTTCGACATTAAAATATTATTTTTTGAAAAATTTACTATAGAAAGGCCAAACTCGGTGTATTTAAAATTTGCGACAGTAAAAAATTATTTTTTGAAAAATTTACTATAGAAAATGCAATCCTCGGCGTATTTAAAATTTGCGACTGTAATAAATTATTTTTTGAAAAATTTACTATAGAAAAGGCAATCCTCGGCGTATTTAAAATTTGCGAGAGTAAAAAATTATTTTTTGAAATACTTACTATAGAAAAGGTAATCCTAGGGGTATCTAAAATTTGCGAACGTAAAAAATAATTTTTCGAAAAATTTACTATAGAAAAGGCAATCCTCGGCGTATTTAAAATTTGCGACAGTAGAAAATAATTTTTTGAAAAATTTACTATAGAGAAGGCAATACTCGTCGTATTTAAAATTTGCGACAATAAAAAATAATTTTTTGAGACATTTACTATAGAAAAGGTAATCCTCGGCGTATTTAAAATTTGCGACATTAAAATATTTTTTTTTGCAAAATTAACTATAGAAAGGGCCATACTCACCGTATTTTAAATTTGCGACAGTAAAAAATAATTTTTTGAAAAATTTACTATAGAAAAGCTATACTCGCCGTATTTAAAATATGCGAAAATAGAAATTATTTTTTGAAAAATTTACTATAGAAAAGGCAATCCACGGCGTATTTAAAATTTGCGACAGTACAATATTATTTTTTGATAAATTTACTATAGAAAAGGCAATCCTCGGCGTATTTAAAATTTGCGAAAGTAAAAAATTATTTTTTGAAAAATTTACTATACAAAAGGCCATTCTCGCCCTGATGGTTTTTCACCCCTGTTAATTAAAAGCTGCGCCTCTTCCTTGGCTAAACCTCTGCGCAAACTCTTCTACTTGTCTTATTCGACAGGAAAATTTCCAACTGCTTGGAAGCTAGCTCACGTTCAGCCTATTCCCAAGAAGGGAGAGGGTAGCGATCCCTCAAATTATCGACCAATTGCGATCACTTCGATTCTTTCAAAGGTTTTTGAATCTATCATTAACTCTAAATTAATGAAGTATCTTGAAACTAATCATCTCATCAACGATCGCCAATATGGCTTCCGAGCTGGACGCTCATCTGGAGACTTGCTGACTTTTCTTACGGAACGTTGGAACCGTAGTCTTCACAATTTTGGTGAGTCTAAAATCGTTGCCCTAGATATTTCAAAAGCCTTTGATAGAGTCTGGCATCCAGCCCTTTTAGCCAAACTCAAAGCACTTGGTCTCTCCCCTCCTATTCTATTATGGATTGAAAGTTTCCTATCTAGTCGCCAAATACGTGTTGTATTAGATGGCGTTACATCTGAACCGCATCCCATAAATGCCGGTGTACCTCAAGGCTCTGTTATCTCTCCAACTCTCTTTTTAATTTTCATTAATGATCTGCTTTCCCTTACTTTCAATCCCATCCATAGTTTCGCAGATGACAGTACTCTTGATTTCGCTTACTCCTTTGACACTCTTGCGGAATCCAGGGGGAATGCTGCATGTGTTAAACGAGATTGCATGACTAGATCATTGAATAACGATCTTAACAATATCCTCGCTTGGGGCAAAGCGAATCGCGTCGAATTCAATGCATCAAAGTCCCAAAGCTGTCTTATCTCATTAAAACAAGATCATAACTTAACCACACCCGTTTCTTTTGATGGAGCATTAATTTCTGATTCACCGTCACTAAGCATTCTTGGCATTAATATTTCCAGTAAGTTAAACTGGACAGATCACATCTTCTCTGTTGCCAAAGAAGCATCGAAATGTCTTGGATTTCTGAAAAGGTGTAAGAAATATTTCAGCCCGTCAAATCTAGCGCTCCTCTACAAGTCCTACATTAGACCTAGAATGGAGTACAACTCCCATATATGGGCCGGGGCTGGTCGCACAGCCTTAGCTTCATTGGATATTGTCCAAAAGAGAGCCTTCAAGCTCATTGGCGATTTGGCAATAACTTGTCATATCGACTCACTCGAGCACCGCCGCAATGTTGGATGCCTTTCGCTCCTTTATCGCTATATGCATGGTCAATGTTCTGATGAAATATCTAGTCTAATCCCTTGTAGAATGATTCCTGCACGCAATACTCGCGCTGCAAACCGCGCACATCCTTTAACCCTTCAAATTACTTTCGGCCGTACAGTAAAATTCCGTGATGCTTTTTTATCCCGAACAGTGCGAATGTGGAACAGCTTACCATCTTCTGTTTTTCCTCCGGCGTACAATCTGCGGAAGTTTAAGGGCGACATACATCGGCACCTCCGCCACTCTCCTCATATCCCCTAATCCTTTCCCTATCTCCTTCCTGCCATGCTGTGCTTTGCATCATAGGGTATCCCCTGAGCTTGGCTTAATAATATAAAAAAAAAAAAAAAAAAAAAAAATTTAAAATTTGCGACAGAAAAATATAATTTTTTGAAAAGTTTACAATAGAAAAGGCAATCCTCGGCGTATTTAAAATTTGCGACAGTAAAAGATAATTTTTGAAAAATTTACTATAGAAAAGGCAATTCTCGGCGTATGTAAAATTTGCGAATGTAAAAAAAATTTTTCAAAAAATTTACTATTGAAAAGGCCACACTCGCGTATTCAAAATTTGCGACAGAAAAAATAATTTTTTGAAAAATTTACTATAGAAAAGGCAATCCTCGGCGTATTTAAAATTTGGGACAGTAAAAAATTATTTTTTGAAAAATTTACAATAGAAAAGGCCACACTCGCGTATTCAAAATTTGCGACAGAAAGAATAATTTTTGAAAAAGTTTCTATAGAAAAGGCAATCTTCGGCGTATTTAAAATTTGCGACAGTGAAAATAATTTTTTGAAAAATTTACTATAGAAAAGGCAATCCTCGGCGTATTTGAAATTTGCGAAGGTAAAAAATAATTTTTCCAAAAAATTACTATAGAAAAGGCCACACTCGCGTATTGAAAATTTGCGACAGAAAAAATAATTTTTTGAAAAATTTACTATAGAAAAGGCAATCCTCGGCGTATTTAAAATTTGCGACATTAAAAAATTATTTTTTGAAAAATTTACAATAGAAAAGGCCACACTCGCGTATTTAAAATTTGCGACAGAAAATAATAATTTTTTGAAAAGTTTACAATAGAAAAGGCAATCCTCGGCGTATTTAAAATTTGCGACAGTAAAAGATAATTTTTGAAAAATTTACTATAGAAAAGGCAATTCTCGGCGTAAAATATTATTTTTTGAAAAATTTACAATAGAAAAGGCCACACTCGCGTATTCAAAATTTGCGACAGAAAGAATAATTTTTGAAAAAGTTTCTATAGAAAAGGCAATCCTCGGCGTATTTAAAATTTGCCACAGTGAAAATAATTTTTTGAAAAATTTACTATAGAAAAGGCAATCCTCGGTGTATTTAAAATTTGCGACATTAAAAAATTATTTTTTGAAAAATTTACTATAGAAAAGGCCATTCTCGCCGTATTTAAAATTTGCGACAGAAAAAAATAATTTTTTGAAAAGTTTACAATAGAAAAGGCAATCCTCGGCGTATTTAAAATTTGCGACAGTAAAAGATAATTTTTGAAAAATTTACTATAGAAAAGGCAATTCTCGGCGTATTTAAAATTTTCGACAGTAAAATATTATTTTTTGAATAATTTACTATAGAAAGGCCATACCCGGTGTATTTAAAATTTGCGGGAGTAAAATATTATTTTTTGAAAAATTTATTATAGAAAAGGCAATCCTCGGCGTATTTAAAATTTGCGACAGTAATAAATTATTTTTTGAAAGATTTACTATAGAAAAGGCAATCCTCGGCGTATTTAAAATTTGCGAGAGTAAAAAATTATTTTTTGAAATACTTACTATAGAAAAGGTAATCCTAGGGGTATCTAAAATTTGCGAACGTAAAAAATAATTTTTCGAAAAATTTACTATAGAAAAGGCAATTCTCGGCGTATTTAAAATTTGCGACAGTACAATATTATTTTTTGATAAATTTACTATAGAAAAGGCAATCCTCGGCGTATTTAAAATTTGCGAAAGTAAAAAATTATTTTTTGAAAAATTTACTATAGAAAAGGCCATTCTCGCCGTATTTAAAATTTGCGACAGAAAAATATAATTTTTTGAAAAGTTTACAATAGAAAAGGCAATCCTCGGCGTATTTAAAATTTGCGACAGTAAAAGATAATTTTTGAAAAATTTACTATAAAAAAGGCAAACCTCGGCGTATTTAAAATTTTCGACAGTACAATATTATTGTTTGAATAATTTACTATAGAAAGGCCATACTCGGTGTATTTAAAATTTGCGACAGTAAAAAATTATTTTTTGAAAAATTTACTATAGAAAAGGCAATCCTCGGCGTATTTAAAATTTGCGACAGTGAAAATAATTTTTTGAAAAATTTACTATAGAAAAGGCAATCCTCGGCGTATGTAAAATTTGCGAATGTAAAAAATAATTTTTCAAAAAATTTACTATAGAAAATGCCACACTCGCGTATTCAAAATTTGCGACAGAAAAAATAATTTTTTGAAAAATTTACTATAGAAAAGGCAATCCTCGGCGTATTTAAAATTTGGGACAGTAAAAAATTATTTTTTGAAAAATTTACAATAGAAAAGGCCACACTCGCGTATTCAAAATTTGCGACAGAAAGAATAATTTTTGAAAAAGTTTCTATAGAAAAGGCAATCCTCGGCGTATTTAAAATTTGCCACAGTGAAAATAATTTTTTGAAAAATTTACTATAGAAAAGGCAATCCTTGGCGTATTTAAAATTTGCGACAGTAAAAATTTATTTTTTGAAAAATTTACTATAAAAAAGGCCGTACTCTCCGTTTTCAAAATTTGCGAAAATAAAAATTATTTTTTGAAAAATTTACTATTGAAAAGGCAATCCTCTGCGCCTTTAAAATTTGCGACAGTAAAAAATAATTTTTTGAAAAATTTACTATAGAAAATGCAATCCTCGGCGTATTTAAAATTTGCGACTGTAATAAATTATTTTTTGAAGAATTTACTATAGAAAAGGCAATCCTCGGCGTATTTAAAATTTGCGACAGTAAAAGATAATTTTTGAAAAATTTACTATAGAAAAGGCAATCCTCGGCGTATTTTAAATTTTCGACATTAAAATATAATTTTTTGAAAAATTTACTATAGAAAGGCCAAACTCGGTGTATTTAAAATTTGCGACAGTAAAAAATTATTTTTTGAAAAATTTACTATAGAAAATGCAATCCTCGGCGTATTTAAAATTTGCGACTGTAATAAATTATTTTTTGAAAAATTTAATATAGAAAAGGCAATCCTCGGCGTATTTAAAATTTGCGAGAGTAAAAAATTATTTTTTGAAATACTTACTATAGAAAAGGTAATCCTAGGGGTATCTAAAATTTGCGACAGTAGAAAATAATTTTTTGAAAAATTTACTATAGAGAAGGCAATACTCGTCGTATTTAAAATTTGCGACAATAAAAAATAATTTTTTGAGACATTTACTATAGAAAAGGCAATCCTCGGCGTATTTAAAATTTGCGACATTAAAAAATTATTTTTTGAAAAATTTACTATAGAAAGGGCCATACTCACCGTATTTTAAATTTGCGGCAGTAAAAAATAATTTTTTGAAAAATTTACTATAGAAAAGCTATACTCGCCTTATTTAAAATTTGCGAAAATAGAAATTATTTTTTGAAAAATTTACTATAGAAAAGGCAATCCACGGCGTATTTAAAATTTGCGACAGTACAAAATAATTTTTTGATAAATTTACTATAGAAAAGGCAATCCTCGGCGTATTTAAAATTTGCGAAAGTAAAAAATTATTTTTTGAAAAATTTACTATAGAAAAGGCCATTCTCGCCGTATTTAAAATTTGCGACAGAAAAAAAATAATTTTTTGAAAAGTTTACAATAGAAAAGGCAATCCTCGGCGTATTTAAAATTTTCGACAGTAAAAGATAATTTTTGAAAAATTTACTATAAAAAAGGCAATCCTCGCCGTATTTAAAATTTTCGACAGTACAATATTATTTTTTGATAAATTTACAATAGAAAAGGCCACACTCGCGTATTCAAAATTTGCGACAGAAAGAATAATTTTTGAACAAGTTTCTATAGAAAAGGCAATCCTCGGCGTATTTAAAATTTGGGACAGTAAAAAATAATTTTTTGATAAATTTACAATAGAAAAGGCCACACTCGCGTATTCAAAATTTGCGACAGAAAGAATAATTTTTGAAAAAGTTTCTATAGAAAAGGCAATCTTCGGCGTATTTAAAATTTGCGACAGTGAAAATAATTTTTGGAAAAATTTACTATAGAAAAGGCAATCCTCGGCGTATTTAAAATTTGCGAAGCTAAAAAATAATTTTTCAAAAAAATTACTATAGAAAAGGCCACACTCGCGTATTCAAAATTTGCGACAGAAAAAATAATTTTTTGAAAAATTTACTATAGAAAAGGCAATCCTCGGCGTATTTAAAATTTGCGACATTAAAAAATTATTTTTTGAAAAATTTACAATAGAAAAGGCCACACTCGCGTATTCAAAATTTGCGACAGAAAGAATAATTTCTGAAAAAGTTTCTATAGAAAAGGCAATCCTCGGCGTATTTAAAATTTGCGACAGTGAAAATAATTTTTTGAAAAATTTACTATAGAAAAGGCAATCCTCGGCGTATTTAAAATTTGCGAAGGTAAAAAATAATTTTTCAAAAAAATTACTATAGAAAAGGCCACACTCGCGTATTCAAAATTTGCGACAGAAAAAATAATTTTTTGAAAAATTTACTATAGAAAAGGCAATCCTCGGCGTATTTAAAATTTGGGACAGTAAAAAATTAGTTTTTGAAAAATTTACTATAGAAAATGCAATCCTCGGCGTATTTAAAATTTGCGACTGTAATAAATTATTTTTTGAAAAATTTACTATAGAAAAGGCAATCCTCGGCGTATTTAAAATTTGCGATAGTAAAAAATTATTTTTTGAAATATTTACTATAGAAAAGGTAATCCTAGACATATCTAAAATTTGCGAACGTAAAAAATAATTTTTCGAAAAATTTACTATATAAAAGGCAATCCCCGGCGTATTTAAAATTTGCGACACTAAAAAATAATTTTTTGAAAAATTTACTATAGAGAAGGCAATCCTTGGCGTATTTAAAATTTGCGACAGTAAAAATTTATTTTTTGAAAAATTTACTATAAAAAAGGCCGTACTCGCCGTTTTCAAAATTTGCGAAAATAAAAATTATTTTTTGAAAAATTTACTATTGAAAAGGCAATCCTCTGCGCCTTTAAAATTTGCGACAGTAAAAAATAATTTTTTGAAAAATTTACTATAGAAAATGCAATCCTCGGCGTATTTAAAATTTGCGACAGTAACAAATTATTTTTGGAAATATTTACTATAGAAAAGGTAATGCTAGGCGTATCTAAAATTTGCGAACGTAAAAAATAATTTTCCGAAAAATTTACTATAGAAAAGGCAATCCTCGGCGTATTTAAAATTTGCGACAGTAAAAAATAATTTTTTGAAAAATTTACTATAGAGAAGGCAATCCTTGGTGTATTTAAAATTTGCGACAGTAAAAATTTATTTATTGTAAAATTTACTATAGAAAAGGCCGTACTCGCCGTTTCCAAAATTTGCGAAAATAAAAATTATTTTTTGAAAAATTTACTATAGAAAAGGCAATCCTCTGCGCATTTAAAACTTGCGACAGTAAAAATTTATTTTTTGAAAAATTTACTATAGAAAATGCAATCTTCGGCGTATTTAATATTTGCGACAATAAAAACTTATTCTTTGAAAAACTTACTATAGAAAAGGTCATACTCTCTGTATTTAAAATTTGCGACAGAAAATAATAATTTTTTGAAAAGTTTACAATAGAAAAGGCAATCCTCGGCGTATTTAAAAGTAGCGACAATAAAAAATAATTTTTTGAGAAATTTGCTATAGAAAAGGCAATCCTCGGCGTATTTAAAATTTGCAACAGTAAAAAATTATTTTTTGAAAAATTTACTATAGAAAGGGCCATACTCGCCGTATTTTAAATTTGCGACAGTAAAAAATAATTTTTTGAAAAATTTACTATAGAAAAGGCTATACTCGCCGTATATAAAATTTCTGAAAATAGAAATTATTTTTTGAAAAATTTACTATAGAAAAGGCAATCCACGGCGTATTTAAAATTTGCGACAGTAAAAGATAATTTTTGAAAAATTTACTATAGAAAAGGCAATCCTCGGCGTATTTAAAATTTTCGACAGTAAAATATTATTTTTTGAATAATTTACTATAGAAAGGCCATACTCGGTGTATTTAAAATTTGTGGGAGTAAAATATCATTTTTTGAAAAATTTACTATAGAAAAGGCAATCCTCGGCGTATTTAAAATTTGCGACAGTGAAAATAATTTTTTGAAAAATTTACTATAGAAAAGGCAATCCTCGGCGTATTTAAAATTTGCGACAGTAAAAAATTATTTTTTGAAATATTTACTATACAAAATGTAATGCTAGGCGTATCTAAAATTTGCGAACGTAAAAAATAATTTTTCGAAAAATATACTATAGAAAAGGCAATACTCGGCGTATTTAAAATTTGCGACAGTAAAAAATAATTTTTTGAAAAATCTACTATAGAGAAGGCAATCCTTGGCGTATTTAAAATTTGCGACAGTAAAAATTTATTTTTTGTAAAATTTACTATAGAAAAGGCCGTACTCGCCGTTTTCAAAATTTGCGAAAATAAAAATTATTTTTTGAAAAATTTACTATAGAAAAAACAATCCTTTGCGCATTTAAAACTTGCGACAGTAAAAAATTATTTTTTGAAAAATTTACTATAGAAAATGCAATCCTCGGCATATTTAATATTTGCGACAGTAAAAGATTATTCTTTGAAAAACTTACTATAGAAAAGGCCATACTCTCCGTATTTAAAATTTGCGACAGAAAATAATAATTTTTTGAAAAGTTTACTATAGAAAAGGCAATCCTCGGCGTATTTAAAATTTGCGACAGTAAAAAATTACTTTTTGAAAAATTTACTATAGAAAGGGCCATTCTCGACGTATTTTAAATTTGCGACAGTAAAAAAATAATTTTTTGAAAAATTTACTATAGAAAAACAATCCTCGGCGTTTTTAAAGTTTGCCACATTTGAAAATAATTTTTTAAAAAATTTATTATAGAAAAGGCCATACTCGCCGTATTTAAAAGTGGCGACAGAAAAAATAATTTTTGGAAAAGTTTACAATAGAAGAGGCAATATTCGGCGTATTTAAAATTTGCTACAGTAAAAAATAATTTTTTGCAAAATTTACTATAGAAAAGGCAATCCTCGGCGTATTTAAAATTTCCGACAGTAAAAATAATTGCTTGAAAAATTTACAATGGAAAAGACAATACCTGGCGTATTTAAAATTTGCGAGGGTAGAAAATAATTTGTTGGAAAATTTACTATAGAAAAGGCAATCCTCGGCGTATTTTAAATTTTCGACAGTATAATATTATTTTTTGAATAATTTACTATAGAAAGGCCATACTCGTTGTATCTAAAATTTGCGACAGTAAAAAATTATGTTTTGAAAAATTTACTATAGAAAAGGCAATCCTCGGCGTACTTAAAATTTGCGACAGTAAAAAATAATTTTTTAAAAAATTTACTATAGAAAAGGCCATTCTCGCCGTATTTAAAATATGCGACAGAAAAAAATTATTTTTTGAAAAGTTTACAATAGAAAAGGCAATCCTCGGCGTATTTAAAATTTGCGACAGTAAAAGATAATTTTTGAAAAATTTACTATAGAAAAGGCAATCCTCGGCGTATTTTAAATTTTCGACATTAAAATATTATTTTTTGATAAATTTACTATAGAAAGGCCAAACTCGGTGTATTTAAAATTTGCGACAGTAAAAAATTATTTTTTGAAAAATTTACTATAGAAAATGCAATCCTCGGCGTATTTAAAATTTGCGACTGTAATAAATTATTTTTTGAAAAATTTAATATAGAAAAGGCAATCCTCGGCGTATTTAAAATTTGCGACAGTAAAAAATTACTTTTTGAAAAATTTACTATAGAAAAGGCCATTGTCGCCGTATTTAAAATTTGCGACAGAAAAAAATAATTTTTTGAAAAGTTTAGAATAGAAAAGGCAATCCTCGGCGTATTTAAAATTTGCGACAGTAAAAGATAATTTTTGAAAAATTTACTATAGAAAAGGCAATCCTCGGCCTATTTAAAATTTACGACAGTAAAAATAATTTTTTGAAAAAATTTACAATAGAAAAGGCAATCCCTGGGGTATGTAAAATTTGCGACGGTAGAAAATAATTTGTTGGAAAATTTTCTATAGAAAAGGTCAAACCCGCCGTATTTTAAATTTGCGGCAGAAAAAAATGGTATTTTGAAAAATTTACTATAGAAAAGGCAATCCTCGGCATATTTAAAACTTGCGAAGGTAAAATTTATTTTTTGAAAAATTTACTATTGAAAAGGCAATCCTCGGCGTAATTAAAATTTGCGACAGTAAAAAATAATTTTTTGAAAAATTTACTATAGAAAAACAATCCTCGGCGTTTTTAAAGTTTGCCATATTTGAAAATAATTTTTTAAAAAATTTATTATAGAAAAGGCCACACTCGCCGTATTTAAAAGTGGCGACAGAAAAAAATAATTTTTGGAAAAGTTTACAATAGGTGAGGCAATATTCGGCGTATTTAAAATTTGCTACAGTAAAAAATAATTTTTTGCAAAATTTACTATAGAAAAGGCAATCCTCGGCGTATTTTAAATTTTCGACATTAAAATATAATTTTTTGAAAAATTTACTATAGAAAGGCCAAACCCGGTGTATTTAAAATTTGCGACAGTAAAAAATTATTTTTTGAAAAATTTACTATAGAAAATGCAATCCTCGGCGTATTTAAAATTTGCGACTGTAATAAATTATTTTTTGAAAAATTTAATATAGAAAAGGCAATCCTCGGCGTATTTAAAATTTGCGAGAGTAAAAAATTATTTTTTGAAATACTTACTATAGAAAAGGTAATCCTAGGGGTATCTAAAATTTGCGACAGTAGAAAATAATTTTTTGAAAAATTTACTATAGAGAAGGCAATACTCGTCGTATTTAAAATTTGCGACAATAAAAAATAATTTTTTGAGACATTTAATATAGAAAAGGCAATCCTCGGCGTATTTAAAATTTGCGACATTAAAAAATTATTTTTTGAAAAATTTACTATAGAAAGGGCCATACTCACCGTATTTTAAATTTGCGGCAGTAAAAAATAATTTTTTGAAAAATTTACTATAGAAAAGCTATACTCGCCTTATTTAAAATTTGCGAAAATAGAAATTATTTTTTGAAAAATTTACTATAGAAAAGGCAATCCACATCGTATTTAAAATTTGCGACAGTACAAAATAATTTTTTGATAAATTTACTATAGAAAAGGCAATCCTCGGCGTATTTAAAATTTGCGAAAGTAAAAAATTATTTTTTGAAAAATTTACTATAGAAAAGGCCATTCTCGCCGTATTTAAAATTTGCGACAGAAAAAAAATAATTTTTTGAAAAGTTTACAATAGAAAAGGCAATCCTCGGCGTATTTAAAATTTGCGACAGTACAATATTATTGTTTGAATAATTTATTATAGAAAGGCCATACTCGGTGTATTTAAAATTTGCGACAGTAAAAAATTATTTTTTGAAAAATTTACTATAGAAAAGGCAAACCTCGGTGTATTTAAAATTTGCGACAGTGAAAATAATTTTTTGAAAAATTTACTATAGAAAAGGCAATCCTCGGCGTATGTAAAATTTGCGAATGTAAAAAATAATTTTTCAAAAAATTTACTATAGAAAAGTCCACACTCGCTTATTCAAAATTTGCGACAGAAAAAATAATTTTTTGAAAAATTTACTATAAAAAGGCAATCCTCGGCGTATTTAAAATTTGGGACAGTAAAAAATTATTTTTTGATAAATTTACAATAGAAAAGGCCACACTCGCGTATTCAAAATTTGCGACAGAAAGAATAATTTTTGAAAAAGTTTCTATAGAAAAGGCAATCCTCGGCGTATTTAAAATTTGCGACAGTGAAAATAATTTTTTGAAAAATTTACTATAGAAAAGGCAATCCTCGGCGTATTTGAAATTTGCGAAGGTAAAAAATAATTTTTCAAAAAAATTACTATAGAAAAGGCCACACTCGCGTATTCAAAATTTGCGACAGAAAAAATAATTTTTTGAAAAATTTACTATAGAAAAGGCAATCCTCGGCGTATTTAAAATTTGCGACATTAAAAAATTATTTTTTGAATAATTTACAATAGAAAAGGCCACACTCGCGTATTCAAAATTTGCGACAGAAAAAATAATTTTTAAAAAAGTTTCTATAGAAAAGGCAATCCTCGGCGTATTTAAAATTTGCGACAGTCAAAATAATTTTTTGAAAAATTTACTATAGAAAAGGCAATCCTCGGCGTATTTAAAATTTGCGAAGGTAAAAAATAATTTTTCAAAAAAATTACTATAGAAAAGGCCACACTCGCGTATTCAAAATTTGCGACAGAAAAAATGATTTTTTGAAAAATTTACTATAGAAAAGGCAATCCTCGGCGTATTTAAAATTTGGGTCAGTAAAAAATTAGTTTTTGAAAAATTTACTATAGAAAATGCAATCCTCGGCGTATTTAAAATTTGCGACTGTAATAAATTATTTTTTGAAAAATTTACTATAGAAAGGGCAATCTTCGGCGTATTTAAAATTTGCGATAGTAAAAAATTATTTTTTGAAATATTTACTATAGAAAAGGTAATCCTAGGCGTATCTAAAATTTGCGAACGTAAAAAATAATTTTTCGAAAAAATTACTATAGAAATGGCAATCCCCGGCGTATTTAAAATTTGCGACAGTAAAAAATAATTTTTTGAAAAATTTACTATAGAGAAGGCAATCCTTGGCGTATTTAAAATTTGCGACAGTAAAAATTTATTTTTTGAAAAATTTACTATAAAAAAGGCCGTACTGGCCGTTTTAAAATTTGCGAAAATAAA
The DNA here is from genome assembly GCA_963924295.1 of Dioctria rufipes. Taxonomy (NCBI): domain Eukaryota; kingdom Metazoa; phylum Arthropoda; class Insecta; order Diptera; family Asilidae; genus Dioctria; species Dioctria rufipes. Next base: position 51,684 of record CAWUPM010001150.1, on the reverse strand, counting down.
AATTATTTTTTGAAAAATTTACTATTGAAAAGGCAATCCTCTGCGCATTTAAAATTTGCTACAGTAAAAAATTATTTTTTGAAAAATTTACCATAGAAAATGCAATCCTCGGCGTATTTAAAATTTGCGACTGTAATAAATTATTTTTCGAAAAATTTACTATAGAAAAGGCAATCCTCGGCGTATTTAAAATTTGCGACAGTAAAAAATTATTTTTTGAAATATTTACTATAGAAAAGGTAATGCTAGGCGTATCTAAAATTTGCGAACGTAAAAAATAATTTTTCGAAAAATTTACTATAGAAAAGGCAATCCTCGGCGTATTTAAAATTTGCGACAGTAAAAAATAATTTTTTGAAAAATTTACTATAGAGAAGGCAATCCTTGGCGTATTTAAAATTTGCGACAGTAAAAAATAATTTTTTGAAAAATTTACTATAGAGAAGGCAATCCTTGGCGTATTTAAAATTTGCGACAGTAAAAATTTATTTATTGTAAAATTTACTATAGAAAAGGCCGTACTCGCCGTTTTCAAAATTAGCGAAAATAAAAATTATTTTTTGAAAAATTTACCATAGAAAATGCAATCTTCGGCGTATTTAATATTTGCGACAGTAAAAAATTATTCTTTGAAAAACATACTAGAGAAAAGGCCATACTCTCTGTATTTAAAATTTGCGACAGAAAATAATATTTTTTGAAAAATTTACAATAGAAAAGGCAATCCTCGGCGTATTTAAAAGTAGCGACAATAAAAAATAATTTTTTGAGAAATTTAATATAGAAAAGGCAATCCTCGGCGTATTTAAAATTTGCGACAGTAAAAAAGTATTTTTTGAAAAATTTACTATAGAAAGGGCCATAATCGTCGTATTTTAAATTTGTGACAGTAAAAAATAATTTTTTGAAAAATTTACTATAGAAAAGGCTATACTCGCCGCATTTAAAATTTCCAAAAATAGAAATTATTTTTTGAAAAATTTACTATAGAAAAGGCAATCCACGGCGTATTTAAAATTTGCGACCGTACAAAATTATTTTTTGATAAATTTACTATAGAAAAGGCAATCCTCGGTGTATTTAAAATTTGCGACATTAAAAAATTATTTTTTGAAAAATTTACTATAGAAAAGGCCATTCTCGCCGTATTTAAAATTTGCGACAGAAAAAAATAATTTTTTGAAAAGTTTACAATAGAAAAGGCAATCCTCGGCGTATTTAAAAGTAGCGACAATAAAAAATAATTTTTTGAGAAATTTACTATAGAAAAGGCAATCCTCGGCGTATTTAAAATTTGCGACAGTAAAAAAGTATTTTTTGAAAAATTTACTATAGAAAGGCCATACCCGGTGTATTTAAAATTTGCGGGAGTAAAATATTATTTTTTGAAAAATTTACCATAGAAAATGCAATCTTCGGCGTATTTAATATTTGCGACAGTAAAAAATTATTCTTTGAAAAACTTACTAGAGAAAAGGCCATACTCTCTGTATTTAAAATTTGCGACAGAAAATAATATTTTTTGAAAAGTTTACAATAGAAAAGGCAATCCTCGGCGTATTTAAAAGTAGCGACAATAAAAAATAATTTTTTGAGAAATTTACTATAGAAAAGGCAATCCTCGGCGTATTTAAAATTTGCGACAGTAAAAAAGTATTTTTTGAAAAATTTACTATAGAAAGGGCCATACTCGCCGTATTTTAAATTTGCGACAGTAAAAAATTATTTTTTGAAAAATTTACTATAGAAAAGGCCATTCTCGCCGTATTTAAAATTTGCGACAGAAAAAAATAATTTATTGAAAAATTTACAATAAAAAAGGCAATCCCTGGAGTATTTAAAATTTGCGACGGTAGAAAATAATTTGTTGAAAAATTTCCTATAGAAAACGCAATCTTCGGCGTATTTTAAATTTGCGACAGTAAAATACTATTTTTTGAAAAATTTACTATAGAAAGGCCATACTCGGTGTATTTAAAATTTGCGACAGTAAAAAATTATTTTTTGAAAAATTTACTATAGAAAATGCAATCCTCGGCGTATTTAAAATTTGCGACAGTAATAAATTATTTTTTGAAAGATTTACTATAGAAAAGGCAATCCTCGGCGTATTTAAAATTTGCGACAGTAAAAAATTATTTTTTGAAATATTTACTATAGAAATGGTAATCCTAGGCGTATCTAAAATTTGCGAACGTAAAAAATGATTTTTCGAAAAATTTACTATAGAAAAGGCAATCCTCGGCGTATTTAAAATTTGCGACAGTAAAAAATAATTTTTTGAAAAATTTACTATAGAGAAGGCAATCCTTGGCGTATTTAAAATTTGCGACAGTTAAAATTTATTTTTTGAAAAATTTACTATAGAAAAGGCCGTACTCGCCGTTTTCAAAATTTGCAAAAATAAAAATTATTTTTTGAAAAATTTACTATAGAAAAGGCAATCCCCTGCGCATTTAAAATTTGCGACGGTAAAATTAATTTTTTGAAAAATTTACTATTGAAAAGGTAATCTTCGGCGTAATTAAAATTTGCGACAGTAAAAAATAATTTTTTGAAAAATTTTCTATCGAAAAGGCAATCCTCGGCGTTTTTAAAGTTTGCCACAGTTAAATATAATTTTTCGAAAAATTTACTATAGACAAGGTCATACCCGCCGTATTTAAAATTTGCGACAGAAAAAAATAATTTTTTGAAAAATTTACAATAGAAAAGGAAATCCTCGGCGTATATAAAATTTGCGACAGTAAAAATAATTTTTTGAAAAATTTACAATAAAAAAGGCAATCCCTGGAGTATTTAAAATTTGCGACGGTAGAAAATAATTTGTTGAAAAATTTACTATAGAAAAGGCAATCCTCGGCGTATTTAAAATTTGCGACAGTAAAAAATAATTTTTTGAAAAATTTACTATAGAGAAGGCAATCCTTGGCGTATTTAAAATTTGCGACAGTAAAAATTTATTTATTGTAAAATTTACTATAGAAAAGGCCGTACTCGCCGTTTCCAAAATTTGCGAAAATAAAAATTATTTTTTGAAAAATTTACTATAGAAAAGGCAATCCTCTGCGCATTTAAAACTTGCGACAGTAAAAATTTATTTTTTGAAAAATTTACTATAGAAAATGCAATCTTCGGCGTATTTAATATTTGCGACAATAAAAAATTATTCTTTGAAAAACTTACTATAGAAAAGGTCATACTCTCTGTATTTAAAATTTGCGACAGAAAATAATAATTTTTTGAAAAGTTTACAATAGAAAAGGCAATCCTCGGCGTATTTAAAAGCGCGACAATAAAAAATAATTTTTTGAGAAATTTACTATAGAAAAGGCAATCCTCGGCGTATTTAAAATTTGCGACAGTAAAAAAGTATTTTTTGAAAAATTTACTATAGAAAGGGCCATACTCGCCGTATTTTAAATTTGCGACAGTAAAAAATTATTTTTTGAAAAATTTACTATAGAAAAGGCCATTCTCGCCGTATTTAAAATTTGCGACAGAAAAAAATAATTTATTGAAAAATTTACAATAAAAAAGGCAATCCCTGGAGTATTTAAAATTTGCGACGGTAGAAAATAATTTGTTGAAAAATTTCCTATAGAAAACGCAATCTTCGGCGTATTTTAAATTTGCGACAGTAAAATACTATTTTTTGAAAAATTTACTATAGAAAGGCCATACTCGGTGTATTTAAAATTTGCGACAGTAAAAAATTATTTTTTGAAAAATTTACTATAGAAAATGCAATCCTCGGCGTATTTAAAATTTGCGACAGTAATAAATTATTTTTTGAAAGATTTACTATATAAAAGGCAATCCTCGGCGTATTTAAAATTTGCGACAGTAAAAAATTATTTTTTGAAATATTTACTATAGAAATGGTAATCCTAGGCGTATCTAAAATTTGCGAACGTAAAAAATGATTTTTCGAAAAATTTACTATAGAAAAGGCAATCCTCGGCGTATTTAAAATTTGCGACAGTAAAATACTATTTTTTGAAAAATTTACTATAGACAAGGTCATACTCGCCGTATTTAAAATTTGCGACAGAAAAAAATAATTTTTTGAAAAATTTACAATAGAAAAGGAAATCCTCGGCGTATATAAAATTTGCGACAGTAAAAATAATTTTTTGAAAAATTTACTATAGAAAAGGCAATCCTCGGCGTATTTAAAATTTGCGACAGTAAAAAATTATTTTTTGAAATATTTACTATAGAAATGGTAATCCTAGGCGTATCTAAAATTTGCGAACGTAAAAAATGATTTTTCGAAAAATTTACTATAGAAAAGGCAATCCTCGGCGTATTTAAAATTTGCGACAGTAAAAAATAATTTTTTGAAAAATTTTACTATAGAGAAGGCAATACTCGTCGTATTTAAAATTTGCGACAATAAAAAATAATTAATTAATTTTTTGGGAAATTTACTATAGAAAAGGCAATCCTCGGCGTACTTAAAATTTCCGACATTAAAATATTTTTTTTTTTGCAAAATTTACTATAGAAAGGGCCATACTCACCGTATTTTAAATTTGCGACAGTAAAAAATAATTTTTTGAAAAATTTACTATAGAAAAGCTATACTCGCCGTATTTAAAATTTGCGAAAATAGAAATTATTTTTTGAAAAATTTGCTATAGAAAAGGCAATCCACGGCGTATTTAAAATTTGCGACAGTACAATATTATTTTTGATAAATTTACTATAGAAAAGGCAATCCTCGGCGTATTTAAAATTTGCGAAAGTAAAAAATTATTTTTTGAAAAATTTACTATAGAAAAGGCCATTCTCGCCGTATTTAAAATTTGCGACAGAAAAATATAATTTTTTGAAAAGTTTACAATAGAAAAGGCAATCCTCGGCGTATTTAAAATTTGCGACAGTAAAAGATAATTTTTGAAAAATTTACTATAAAAAAGGCAAACCTCGGCGTATTTAAAATTTTCGACAGTACAATAGTATTGTTTGAATAATTTACTATAGAAAGGCCATACTCGGTGTATTTAAAATTTGCGACAGTAAAAAATTATTTTTTGAAAAATTTACTATAGAAAAGGCAATCCTCGGCGTATTTAAAATTTGCGACAGTGAAAATAATTTTTTGAAAAATTTACTATAGAAAAGGCAATCCTCGGCGTATGTAAAATTTGCGAATGTAAAAAATTATTTTTCAAAAAATTTACTATAGAAAAGGCCACACTCGCGTATTCAAAATTTGCAACAGAAAAAATAATTTTTTGAAAAATTTACTATAGAAAAGGCAATCCTCGGCGTATTTAAAATTTGGGACAGTAAAAAATTATTTTTTGAAAAATTTACAATAGAAAAGGCCACACTCGCGTATTCAAAATTTGCGACAGAAAGAATAATTTTTGAAAAAGTTTCCATAGAAAAGGCAATCCTCGGCGTATTTAAAATTTGCGACAGTGAAAATAATTTTTTGAAAAATTTACTATAGAAAAGGCAATCCTCGGCGTATTTGAAATTTGCGAAGGTAAAAAATAATTTTTCAAAAAAATTACTATAGAAAAGGCCACACTCGCGTATTCAAAATTTGCGACAGAAAAAATAATTTTTTGAAAAATTTACTATAGAAAAGGCAATCCTCGGCGTATTTAAAATTTGCGACATTAAAAAATTATTTTTTGAATAATTTACAATAGAAAAGGCCACACTCGCGTATTCAAAATTTGCGACAGAAAAAATAATTTTTAAAAAAGTTTCTATAGAAAAGGCAATCCTCGGCGTATTTAAAATTTGCGACAGTCAAAATAATTTTTTGAAAAATTTACTATAGAAAAGGCAATCCTCGGCGTATTTAAAATTTGCGAAGGTAAAAAATAATTTTTCAAAAAAATTACTATAGAAAAGGCCACACTCGCGTATTCAAAATTTGCGACAGAAAAAATAATTTTTTGAAAAATTTACTATAGAAAAGGCAATCCTCGGCGTATTTAAAATTTGGGTCAGTAAAAAATTAGTTTTTGAAAAATTTACTATAGAAAATGCAATCCTCGGCGTATTTAAAATTTGCGACTGTAATAAATTATTTTTTGAAAAATTTACTATAGAAAGGGCAATCCTCGGCGTGTTTAAAATTTGCGACAGTAAAAAATAATTTTTTGAAAAATTTACTATAGAGAAGGCAATCCTTGGCGTATTTAAAATTTGCGACAGTAAAAATTTATTTTTTGAAAAATTTACTATAAAAAAGGCCGTACTCGCCGTTTTAAAATTTGCGAAAATAAAAATTATTTTTTGAAAAATTTACTATTGAAAAGGCAATCCTCTGCGCATTTAAAATTTGCTACAGTAAAAAATTATTTTTTGAAAAATTTACTATAGAAAATGCAATCCTCGGCGTATTTAAAATTTGCGACTGTAATAAATTATTTTTCGAAAAATTTACTATAGAAAAGGCAATCCTCGGCGTATTTAAAATTTGCGACAGTAAAAAATTATTTTTTGAAATATTTACTATAGAAAAGGTAATGCTAGGCGTATCTAAAATTTGTGAACGTAAAAAATAATTTTTCGAAAAATTTACTATAGAAAAGGCAATCCTCGGCGTATTTAAAATTTGCGACAGTAAAAAATAATTTTTTGAAAAATTTACTATAGAGAAGGCAATCCTTGGCGTATTTAAAATTTGCGACAGTAAAAAATAATTTTTTGAAAAATTTACTATAGAGAAGGCAATCCTTGGCGTATTTAAAATTTGCGACAGTAAAAATTTATTTATTGTAAAATTTACTATAGAAAAGGCCGTACTCGCCGTTTTCAAAATTAGCGAAAATAAAAATTATTTTTTGAAAAATTTACCATAGAAAATGCAATCTTCGGCGTATTTAATATTTGCGACAGTAAAAAATTATTCTTTGAAAAACATACTAGAGAAAAGGCCATACTCTCTGTATTTAAAATTTGCGACAGAAAATAATATTTTTTGAAAAATTTACAATAGAAAAGGCAATCCTCGGCGTATTTAAAAGTAGCGACAATAAAAAATAATTTTTTGAGAAATTTAATATAGAAAAGGCAATCCTCGGCGTATTTAAAATTTGCGACAGTAAAAAAGTATTTTTTGAAAAATTTACTATAGAAAGGGCCATAATCGTCGTATTTTAAATTTGTGACAGTAAAAAATAATTTTTTGAAAAATTTACTATAGAAAAGGCTATACTCGCCGCATTTAAAATTTCCGAAAATAGAAATTATTTTTTGAAAAATTTACTATAGAAAAGGCAATCCACGGCGTATTTAAAATTTGCGACCGTACAAAATTATTTTTTGATAAATTTACTATAGAAAAGGCAATCCTCGGTGTATTTAAAATTTGCGACATTAAAAAATTATTTTTTGAAAAATTTACTATAGAAAAGGCCATTCTCGCCGTATTTAAAATTTGCGACAGAAAAAAATAATTTTTTGAAAAGTTTACAATAGAAAAGGCAATCCTCGGCGTATTTAAAATTTGCGACAGTAAAAGATAATTTTTGAAAAATTTATTATAGAAAAGGCAATTCTCGGCGTATTTAAAATTTTCGACAGTAAAATATTATTTTTTGAATAATTTACTATAGAAAGGCCATACCCGGTGTATTTAAAATTTGCGGGAGTAAAATATTATTTTTTGAAAAATTTACCATAGAAAATGCAATCTTCGGCGTATTTAATATTTGCGACAGTAAAAAATTATTCCTTGAAAAACTTACTAGAGAAAAGGCCATACTCTCTGTATTTAAAATTTGCGACAGAAAATAATATTTTTTGAAAAGTTTACAATAGAAAAGGCAATCCTCGGCGTATTTAAAAGTAGCGACAATAAAAAATAATTTTTTGAGAAATTTACTATAGAAAAGGCAATCCTCGGCGTATTTAAAATTTGCGACAGTAAAAAAGTATTTTTTGAAAAATTTACTATAGAAAGGGCCATACTCGCCGTATTTTAAATTTGCGACAGTAAAAAATTATTTTTTGAAAAATTTACTATAGAAAAGGCCATTCTCGCCGTATTTAAAATTTGCGACAGAAAAAAATAATTTATTGAAAAATTTACAATAAAAAAGGCAATCCCTGGAGTATTTAAAATTTGCGACGGTAGAAAATAATTTGTTGAAAAATTTCCTATAGAAAACGCAATCTTCGGCGTATTTTAAATTTGCGACAGTAAAATACTATTTTTTGAAAAATTTACTATAGAAAGGCCATACTCGGTGTATTTAAAATTTGCGACAGTAAAAAATTATTTTTTGAAAAATTTACTATAGAAAATGCAATCCTCGGCGTATTTAAAATTTGCGACAGTAATAAATTATTTTTTGAAAGATTTACTATAGAAAAGGCAATCCTCGGCGTATTTAAAATTTGCGACAGTAAAAAATTATTTTTTGAAATATTTACTATAGAAATGGTAATCCTAGGCGTATCTAAAATTTGCGAACGTAAAAAATGATTTTTCGAAAAATTTACTATAGAAAAGGCAATCCTCTGCGCATTTAAAATTTGCTACAGTAAAAAATTATTTTTTGAAAAATTTACTATAGAAAATGCAATCCTCGGCGTATTTAAAATTTGCGACTGTAATAAATTATTTTTCGAAAAATTTACTATAGAAAAGGTAATCCTCGGCGTATTTAAAATTTGCGACAGTAAAAAATTATTTTTTGAAATATTTACTATAGACAAGGTAATGCTAGGCGTATCTAAAATTTGTGAACGTAAAAAATAATTTTTCGAAAAATTTACTATAGAAAAGGCAATCCTCGGCGTATTTAAAATTTGCGACAGTAAAAAATAATTTTTTGAAAAATTTACTATAGAGAGGGCAATCCTTGGCGTATTTAAAATTTGCGACAGTAAAAAATAATTTTTTGAAAAATTTACTATAGAGAAGGCAATCCTTGGCGTATTTAAAATTTGCGACAGTAAAAATTTATTTATTGTAAAATTTACTATAGAAAAGGCCGTACTCGCCGTTTTCAAAATTAGCGAAAATAAAAATTATTTTTTGAAAAATTTACCATAGAAAATGCAATCTTCGGCGTATTTAATATTTGCGACAGTAAAAAATTATTCTTTGAAAAACATACTAGAGAAAAGGCCATACTCTCTGTATTTAAAATTTGCGACAGAAAATAATATTTTTTGAAAAATTTACAATAGAAAAGGCAATCCTCGGCGTATTTAAAAGTAGCGACAATAAAAAATAATTTTTTGAGAAATTTAATATAGAAAAGGCAATCCTCGGCGTATTTAAAATTTGCGACAGTAAAAAAGTATTTTTTGAAAAATTTACTATAGAAAGGGCCATAATCGTCGTATTTTAAATTTGTGACAGTAAAAAATAATTTTTTGAAAAATTTACTATAGAAAAGGCTATACTCGCCGCATTTAAAATTTCCGAAAATAGAAATTATTTTTTGAAAAATTTACTATAGAAAAGGCAATCCACGGCGTATTTAAAATTTGCGACCGTACAAAATTATTTTTTGATAAATTTACTATAGAAAAGGCAATCCTCGGTGTATTTAAAATTTGCGACATTAAAAAATTATTTTTTGAAAAATTTACTATAGAAAAGGCCATTCTCGCCGTATTTAAAATTTGCGACAGAAAAAAATAATTTTTTGAAAAGTTTACAATAGAAAAGGCAATCCTCGGCGTATTTAAAATTTGCGACAGTAAAAGATAATTTTTGAAAAATTTATTATAGAAAAGGCAATTCTCGGCGTATTTAAAATTTTCGACAGTAAAATATTATTTTTTGAATAATTTACTATAGAAAGGCCATACCCGGTGTATTTAAAATTTGCGGGAGTAAAATATTATTTTTTGAAAAATTTACCATAGAAAATGCAATCTTCGGCGTATTTAATATTTGCGACAGTAAAAAATTATTCTTTGAAAAACTTACTAGAGAAAAGGCCATACTCTCTGTATTTAAAATTTGCGACAGAAAATAATATTTTTTGAAAAGTTTACAATAGAAAAGGCAATCCTCGGCGTATTTAAAAGTAGCGACAATAAAAAATAATTTTTTGAGAAATTTACTATAGAAAAGGCAATCCTCGGCGTATTTAAAATTTGCGACAGTAAAAAAGTATTTTTTGAAAAATTTACTATAGAAAGGGCCATACTCGCCGTATTTTAAATTTGCGACAGTAAAAAATTATTTTTTGAAAAATTTACTATAGAAAAGGCCATTCTCGCCGTATTTAAAATTTGCGACAGAAAAAAATAATTTATTGAAAAATTTACAATAAAAAAGGCAATCCCTGGAGTATTTAAAATTTGCGACGGTAGAAAATAATTTGTTGAAAAATTTCCTATAGAAAACGCAATCTTCGGCGTATTTTAAATTTGCGACAGTAAAATACTATTTTTTGAAAAATTTACTATAGAAAGGCCATACTCGGTGTATTTAAAATTTGCGACAGTAAAAAATTATTTTTTGAAAAATTTACTATAGAAAATGCAATCCTCGGCGTATTTAAAATTTGCGACAGTAATAAATTAATTTTTGAAAGATTTACTATAGAAAAGGCAATCCTCGGCGTATTTAAAATTTGCGACAGTAAAAAATTATTTTTTGAAATATTTACTATAGAAATGGTAATCCTAGGCGTATCTAAAATTTGCGAACGTAAAAAATGATTTTTCGAAAAATTTACTATAGAAAAGGCAATCCTCTGCGCATTTAAAATTTGCTACAGTAAAAAATTATTTTTTGAAAAATTTACTATAGAAAATGCAATCCTCGGCGTATTTAAAATTTGCGACTGTAATAAATTATTTTTCGAAAAATTTACTATAGAAAAGGCAATCCTCGGCGTATTTAAAATTTGCGACAGTAAAAAATTATTTTTTGAAATATTTACTATAGAAAAGGTAATGCTAGGCGTATCTAAAATTTGTGAACGTAAAAAATAATTTTTCGAAAAATTTACTATAGAAAAGGCAATCCTCGGCGTATTTAAAATTTGCGACAGTAAAAAATAATTTTTTGAAAAATTTACTATAGAGAAGGCAATCCTTGGCGTATTTAAAATTTGCGACAGTAAAAAATAATTTTTTGAAAAATTTACTATAGAGAAGGCAATCCTTGGCGTATTTAAAATTTGCGACAGTAAAAATTTATTTATTGTAAAATTTACTATAGAAAAGGCCGTACTCGCCGTTTTCAAAATTAGCGAAAATAAAAATTATTTTTTGAAAAATTTACCATAGAAAATGCAATCTTCGGCGTATTTAATATTTGCGACAGTAAAAAATTATTCTTTGAAAAACATACTAGAGAAAAGGCCATACTCTCTGTATTTAAAATTTGCGACAGAAAATAATATTTTTTGAAAAATTTACAATAGAAAAGGCAATCCTCGGCGTATTTAAAAGTAGCGACAATAAAAAATAATTTTTTGAGAAATTTAATATAGAAAAGGCAATCCTCGGCGTATTTAAAATTTGCGACAGTAAAAAAGTATTTTTTGAAAAATTTACTATAGAAAGGGCCATAATCGTCGTATTTTAAATTTGTGACAGTAAAAAATAATTTTTTGAAAATTTTACTATAGAAAAGGCTATACTCGCCGCATTTAAAATTTCCGAAAATAGAAATTATTTTTTGAAAAATTTACTATAGAAAAGGCAATCCACGGCGTATTTAAAATTTGCGACCGTACAAAATTATTTTTTGATAAATTTACTATAGAAAAGGCAATCCTCGGTGTATTTAAAATTTGCGACATTAAAAAATTATTTTTTGAAAAATTTACTATAGAAAAGGCCATTCTCGCCGTATTTAAAATTTGCGACAGAAAAAAATAATTTTTTGAAAAGTTTACAATAGAAAAGGCAATCCTCGGCGTATTTAAAATTTGCGACAGTAAAAGATAATTTTTGAAAAATTTATTATAGAAAAGGCAATTCTCGGCGTATTTAAAATTTTCGACAGTAAAATATTATTTTTTGAATAATTTACTATAGAAAGGCCATACCCGGTGTATTTAAAATTTGCGGGAGTAAAATATTATTTTTTGAAAAATTTACCATAGAAAATGCAATCTTCGGCGTATTTAATATTTGCGACAGTAAAAAATTATTCTTTGAAAAACTTACTAGAGAAAAGGCCATACTCTCTGTATTTAAAATTTGCGACAGAAAATAATATTTTTTGAAAAGTTTACAATAGAAAAGGCAATCCTCGGCGTATTTAAAAGTAGCGACAATAAAAAATAATTTTTTGAGAAATTTACTATAGAAAAGGCAATCCTCGGCGTATTTAAAATTTGCGACAGTAAAAAAGTATTTTTTGAAAAATTTACTATAGAAAGGGCCATACTCGCCGTATTTTAAATTTGCGACAGTAAAAAATTATTTTTTGAAAAATTTACTATAGAAAAGGCCATTCTCGCCGTATTTAAAATTTGCGACAGAAAAAAATAATTTATTGAAAAATTTACAATAAAAAAGGCAATCCCTGGAGTATTTAAAATTTGCGACGGTAGAAAATAATTTGTTGAAAAATTTCCTATAGAAAACGCAATCTTCGGCGTATTTTAAATTTGCGACAGTAAAATACTATTTTTTGAAAAATTTACTATAGAAAGGCCATACTCGGTGTATTTAAAATTTGCGACAGTAAAAAATTATTTTTTGAAAAATTTACTATAGAAAATGCAATCCTCGGCGTATTTAAAATTTGCGACAGTAATAAATTATTTTTTGAAAGATTTACTATAGAAAAGGCAATCCTCGGCGTATTTAAAATTTGCGACAGTAAAAAATTATTTTTTGAAATATTTACTATAGAAATGGTAATCCTAGGCGTATCTAAAATTTGCGAACGTAAAAAATGATTTTTCGAAAAATTTACTATAGAAAAGGCAATCCTCGGCGTATTTAAAATTTGCGACAGTAAAGAATAATTTTTTGAAAAATTTACTATAGAGAAGGCAATCCTTGGCGTATTTAAAATTTGCGACAGTTAAAATTTATTTTTTGAAAAATTTACTATAGAAAAGGCCGTACTCGCCGTTTTCAAAATTTGCAAAAATAAAAATTATTTTTTGAAAAATTTACTATAGAAAAGGCAATCCCCTGCGCATTTAAAATTTGCGACGGTAAAATTAATTTTTTGAAAAATTTACTATTGAAAAGGTAATCTTCGGCGTAATTAAAATTTGCGACAGTAAAAAATAATTTTTTGAAAAATTTTCTATCGAAAAGGCAATCCTCGGCGTTTTTAAAGTTTGCCACAGTTAAATATAATTTTTCGAAAAATTTACTATAGACAAGGTCATACCCGCCGTATTTAAAATTTGCGACAGAAAAAAATAATTTTTTGAAAAATTTACAATAGAAAAGGAAATCCTCGGCGTATATAAAATTTGCGACAGTAAAAATAATTTTTTGAAAAATTTACAATAAAAAAGGCAATCCCTGGAGTATTTAAAATTTGCGACGGTAGAAAATAATTTGTTGAAAAATTTACTATAGAAAAGGCAATCCTCGGCGTATTTAAAATTTGCGACAGTAAAAAATAATTTTTTGAAAAATTTACTATAGAGAAGGCAATCCTTGGCGTATTTAAAATTTGCGACAGTAAAAATTTATTTATTGTAAAATTTACTATAGAAAAGGCCGTACTCGCCGTTTCCAAAATTTGCGAAAATAAAAATTATTTTTTGAAAAATTTACTATAGAAAAGGCAATCCTCTGCGCATTTAAAACTTGCGACAGTAAAAAATTATTTTTTGAAAAATTTAGTATAGAAAATGCAATCCTCGGCGTATTTAAAATTTGCGACAGTAGAAAATAATTTTTTGAAAAATTTACTATAGAGAAGGCAATACTCGTCGTATTTAAAATTTGCGACAATAAAAAATAATTTTTTGAGACATTTACTATAGAAAAGGCAATCCTCGGCGTATTTAAAATTTGCGACATTAAAAAATTATTTTATGAAAAATTTACTATAGAAAGGGCCATACTCACCGTATTTTACATTTGCGACAGTAATAAATTATTTTTTGAAAAATTTACTATAGAAAAGGCAATCCTCGCCGTATTTAAAATTTGCGAGAGTAAAAAATTATTTTTTGAAATACTTACTATAGAAAAGGTAATCCTAGGGGTATCTAAAATTTGCGAACGTAAAAAATAATTTTTCGAAAAATTTACTATTGAAAAGGCAATCCTCGGCGTATTTAAAATTTGCGACAGTAGAAAATAATTTTTTGAAAAATTTACTATAGAGAAGGCAATACTCGTCGTATTTAAAATTTGCGACAATAAAAAATAATTTTTTGAGACAATTACTATAGAAAAGGCAATCCTCGGCGTATTTAAAATTTGCGACATTAAAAAATTATTTTATGAAAAATTTACTATAGAAAGGGCCATACTCACCGTATTTTAAATTTGCGACAGTAAAAAATAATTTTTTGAAAAATTTACTATAGAAAAGCTATACTCGCCGTATTTAAAATTTGCGAAAATAGAAATTATTTTTTGAAAAATTTACTATAGAAAAGGCAATCCACGGCGAATTTAAAATTTGCGACAGTACAAAATTATTTTTTGATAAATTTACTATAGAAAAGGCAATCCTCGGCGTATTTAAAATTTGCGAAAGTAAAAAATTATTTTTTGAAAAATTTACTATAGAAAAGCCATTCTCGCCGTATTTAAAATTTTCGACAGTACAATATTATTGTTTGAATAATTTACTATAGAAAGGCCATACTCGGTGTATTTAAAATTTGCGACAGTAAAAAATTATTTTTTGAAAAATTTACTATAGAAAGGGCAATCCTCGGCGTATTTAAAATTTGCGACAGTGAAAATAATTTTTTGAAAAATTTACTATAGAAAAGGCAATCCTCGGCGTAGGTAAAATTTGCGAATGTAAAAAATAATTTTTCAAAAAATTTACTATAGAAAAGACCACACTCGCGTATTCAAAATTTGCGACAGAAAAAATAATTTTTTGCAAAAATTTACTATACAAAAGGCAATCCTCGGCGTATTTAAAATTTGGGACAGTAAAAAATTAGTTTTTGAAAAATATACTATAGAAAATGCAATCCTCGGCGTATTTAAAATTTGCGACTGTAATAAATTATTTTTTGAAAAATTTACTATAGAAAAGGCAATCCTCGGCGTATTTAAAATTTGCGACAGTAAAAATTTATTTTTTGAAATATTTACTATAGAAAAGGTAATGCTAGGCGTATCTAAAATTTGCGAACGTAAAAACTAATTTTTCGAAAAATTTACGATAGAAAAGGCAATCCTCGGCGTATTTAAAATTTGCGACAGCAAAAAATTATTTTTTGAAAAATTTACTATAGAATAGTTCATACTCGCCCTTTTTAAAATTTGCGACAGAATAAAATAATTTTGTGAAAAATTTACTATAGAAAAGGCAATTCTCGTCGTATTTAAAATTTGCGACAGAAAAAATAATTTTTTGAAAAATTTACTATAGAAATGGCAATCCTCGGCGTATTTAAAATTGCGACAGAAAAAATAATTTTTTGAAAAATTTACTATAGAAAAGGCAATTCTCGGGGCATTTAAAATTTGCGAAAATAAAAATTATTTTTTGAAAAATTTACTATAGAAAAGGGAATCTTCGGCGTAATTAAAATTTGCGACGGTAAAAAAAATTTTCTGAAAAATTTAGTATAGAAAAGTAATCCTCGGAGTTTTTAATATTTGCGACAGTTAAAAATAATTTTTTGAAAAATTTACTATAAAAAAAGCAATACTCGCCGCATTTAAAATTTGCGACAGGAAAAAATAATTTTCTGAAAAATTACAATAGAAAAGGTAATCCTCGGCGTATTTAAAATTTGCGACAGTAACAAATAATTTTTTGAATAATTTACTATAGAAAAGGCAATCCTCGGCCTATTTAAATTTACGACAGTAAAAATAATTTTTTGAAAAAATTTACAATAGAAAAGGCAATCCCTGGGGTATTTAAAATTTGCGACGGTAGAAAATAATTTGTTGGAAAATTTTCTATAGAAAAGGTCAAACCCGCCGTATTTAAAATTTGCAACAGAAAAAAATAGTATTTTGAAAAATTTACTATAGAAAAGGTAATCCTCGGCATATTTAAAACTTGCGAAGGTAAAATTTATTTTTTGAAAAATTTACTATTGAAAAGGCAATCCTCGGCGTAATTAAAATTTGCGACAATAAAAAATAATTTTTTGAAAAATTTACTATAGAAAAACAATCCTCGGCGTTTTTAAAGTTTGCCATATTTGAAAATAATTTTTTAAAAAATTTATTATAGAAAAGGCCATACTCGCCGTATTTAAAAGTGGCGACAGAAAAAAATAATTTTTGGAAAAGTTTACAATAGAAGAGGCAATATTCGGCGTATTTAAAATTTGGTACAGTAAAAACTAATTTTTGGCAAAATTTACTATAGAAAAGGCAATCCTCGGCGTATTGAAAATTTGCGACAGTAAAAATAATTGCTTGAAAAATTTACAATGGAAAAACAATACCTGGCGTATTTAAAATTTGCGAGGGTAGAAAATAATTTTTGGAAAATTTACTATAGAAAAGGCAATCCTCGGCGTATTTTAAATTTTCGACAGTAAAATATTATTTTTTGAATAATTTACTATAGAAAAGGCAATCCCCGACGTATTTAAAATTTGCGACAGTAAAAAATTTTTTTTTAAATACTTACTATAGAAAAGGCAATCCTCGGCGTTTTTAAAATTTGCGAGAGTTAAAAATAATTTTTTGAAAAATTTACTATAGAAAAGGCCATTCTCGAAGTATTTAAAATTTGCGACAGAAAAAAATAATTTTTTGAAAAGTTTAGAATAGAAAAGGCAATCCTCGGCGTATTTAAAATTTGCGACAGTAAAAGATAATTTTTGAAAAATTTACTATAGAAAAGGCAATACTCGGCGTACTTTAAATTTTCGACATTAAAATATTATTTTTTGAAAAATTTACTATAGAAAGGCCAAACTCGGTGTATTTAAAATTTGCGACAGTAAAAAATTATTTTTTGAAAAATTTACTATAGAAAATGCAATCCTCGGCGTATTTAAAATTTGCGACAGTAGAAAATAATTTTTTGAAAAATTTACTATAGAGAAGGCAATACTCGTCGTATTTAAAATTTGCGACAATAAAAAATAATTTTTTGAGACATTTACTATAGAAAAGGCAATCCTCGGCGTATTTAAAATTTGCGACATTAAAAAATTATTTTATGAAAAATTTACTATAGAAAGGGCCATACTCACCGTATTTTACATTTGCGACAGTAATAAATTATTTTTTGAAAAATTTACTATAGAAAAGGCAATCCTCGCCGTATTTAAAATTTGCGAGAGTAAAAAATTATTTTTTGAAATACTTACTATAGAAAAGGTAATCCTAGGGGTATCTAAAATTTGCGAACGTAAAAAATAATTTTTCGAAAAATTTACTATTGAAAAGGCAATCCTCGGCGTATTTAAAATTTGCGACAGTAGAAAATAATTTTTTGAAAAATTTACTATAGAGAAGCAATACTCGTCGTATTTAAAATTTGCGACAATAAAAAATAATTTTTTGAGACATTTACTATAGAAAAGGCAATCCTCGGCGTATTTAAAATTTGCGACATTAAAAAATTATTTTATGAAAAATTTACTATAGAAAGGGCCATACTCACCGTATTTTAAATTTGCGACAGTAAAAAATAATTTTTTGAAAAATTTACTATAGAAAAGCTATACTCGCCGTATTTAAAATTTGCGAAAATAGAAATTATTTTTTGAAAAATTTACTATAGAAAAGGCAATCCACGGCGTATTTAAAATTTGCGACAGTACAAAATTATTTTTTGATAAATTTACTATAGAAAAGGCAATCCTCGGCGTATTTAAAATTTGCGAAATTAAAAAATTATTTTTTGAAAAATTTACTATAGAAAAGCCATTCTCGCCGTATTTAAAATTTTCGACAGTACAATATTATTGTTTGAATAATTTACTATAGAAAGGCCATACTCGGTGTATTTAAAATTTGCGACAGTAAAAAATTATTTTTTGAAAAATTTACTATAGAAAGGGCAATCCTCGGCGTATTTAAAATTTGCGACAGTGAAAATAATTTTTTGAAAAATTTACTATAGAAAAGGCAATCCTCGGCGTAGGTAAAATTTGCGAATGTAAAAAATAATATTTCAAAAAATTTACTATAGAAAAGGCCACACTCGCGTATTCAAAATTTGCGACAGAAAAAATAATTTTTTGAAAAATTTACTATACAAAAGGCAATCCTCGGCGTATTTAAAATTTGGGACGGTAAAAAATTATTTCTTGAAAAATTTACAATAGAAAAGGCCACACTCGCGTATTCAAAATTTGCGACAGAAAGAATAATTTTTGAAAAAGTTTCTATAGAAAAGGCAATCCTCGGCGTATTTAAAATTTGCGACAGTGAAAATAATTTTTTGAAAAATTTACTATAGAAAAGGCAATCCTCGGCGTATTTAAAATTTGCGAAGGTAAAAAATAATTTTCCAAAAAAATTACTATAGAAAAGGCCACACTCGCGTATTCAAAATTTGCGACAGAAAAAATAATTTTTTGAAAAATTTACTATAGAAAAGGTAACCCTCGGCGTATTTAAAATTTGCGACATTAAAAAATTATTTTTTGAAAAATTTACAATAGAAAAGGCCACACTCGCGTATTCAAAATTTGCGACAGAAAAAATAATTTTTGAAAAAGTTTCTCTAGAAAAGACAATCCTCGGTGTATTTAAAATTTGCGACAGTGAAAATAATTTTTTGAAAAATTTACTATAGAAAAGGCAATCCTCGGCGTATTTAAAATTTGCGAAGGTAAAAAATAATTTTTCAAAAAAATTACTATAGAAAAGGCCACACTCGCGTATTCAAAATTTGCGACAGAAAAAATAATTTTTTGAAAAATTTACTATAGAAAAGGCAATCCTCGGCGTATTTAAAATTTGGGACAGCAAAAAATTAGTTTTTGAAAAATATACTATAGAAAATGCAATCCTCGGCGTATTTAAAATTTGCGACTGTAATAAATTATTTTTTGAAAAATTTACTATAGAAAAGGCAATCCTCGGCGTATTTAAAATTTGCGATAGTAAAAAATTATTTTTTGAAATATTTACTATAGAAAAGGTAATCCTAGGCGTATCTAAAATTTGCGAACGTAAAAAATAATTTTTCGAAAAATTTATTATAGAAAAGGCAATCCCCGGCGTATTTAAAATTTGCGACAGTAAAAAATAATTTTTTGAAAAATTTACTATAGAGAAAGCAATCCTTGGCGTATTTAAAATTTGCGACAGTAAAAATTTATTTTTTGAAAAATTTACTATAAAAAAGGCCGTACTCGCCGTTTTCAAAATTTGCGAAAATAAAAATTATTTTTTGAAAAATTTACTATTGAAAAGACAATCCTCGGCGTTTTTAAAATTTGCGAGAGTTAAAAATAATTTTTTGAAAAATTCACTATAGAAAAGGCCATTCTCGCCGTATTTAAAATTTGCAACAGAAAAAAATAATTTTTTGAAAAGTTTAGAATAGAAAAGGTAATCCTCGGCGTATTTAAAATTTGCGACAGTAAAAGATAATTTTTGAAAAATTTACTATAGAAAAGGCAATCCTCGGCGTATTTCAAATTTTCGACATTAAAATATTATTTTTTGAAAAATTTACTATAGAAAGGCCAAACTCGGTGTATTTAAAATTTGCGACAGTAAAAAATTATTTTTTGAAAAATTTACTATAGAAAATGCAATCCTCGGCGTATTTAAAATTTGCGACTGTAATAAATTATTTTTTGAAAAATTTACTATAGAAAAGGCAATCCTCGGCGTATTTAAAATTTGCGAGAGTAAAAAATTATTTTTTGAAATACTTACTATAGAAAAGGTAATCCTAGGGGTATCTAAAATTTGCGAACGTAAAAAATAATTTTTCGAAAAATTTACTATAGAAAAGGCAATCCTCGGCGTATTTAAAATTTGCGACAGTAGAAAATAATTTTTTGAAAAATTTACTATAGAGAAGGCAATACTCGTCGTATTTAAAATTTGCGACAATAAATAATAATTTTTTGAGACATTTACTATAGAAAAGGTAATCCTCGGCGTATTTAAAATTTGCGACATTAAAATATTTTTTTTTTGCAAAATTAACTATAGAAAGGGCCATACTCACCGTATTTTAAATTTGCGACAGTAAAAAATAATTTTTTGAAAAATTTACTATAGAAAAGCTATACTCGCCGTATTTAAAATATGCGAAAATAGAAATTATTTTTTGAAAAATTTACTATAGAAAAGGCAATCCACGGCGTATTTAAAATTTGCGACAGTACAATATTATTTTTTGATAAATTTACTATAGAAAAGGCAATCCTCGGCGTATTTAAAATTTGCGAAAGTAAAAAATTATTTTTTGAAAAATTTACTATACAAAAGGCCATTCTCGCCGTATTTAAAATTTGCGACAGAAAAATATAATTTTTTGAAAAGTTTACAATAGAAAAGGCAATCCTCGGCGTATTTAAAATTTGCGACAGTAAAAGATAATTTTTGAAAAATTTACTATAGAAAAGGCAATTCTCGGCGTATGTAAAATTTGCGAATGTAAAAAAAATTTTTCAAAAAATTTACTATTGAAAAGGCCACACTCGCGTATTCAAAATTTGCGACAGAAAAAATAATTTTTTTAAAAATTTACTATAGGAAAGGCAATCCTCGGCGTATTTAAAATTTGGGACAGTAAAAAATTATTTTTTGAAAAATTTACAATAGAAAAGGCCACACTCGCGTATTCAAAATTTGCGACAGAAAGAATAATTTTTGAAAAAGTTTCTATAGAAAAGGCAATCTTCGGCGTATTTAAAATTTGCGACAGTGAAAATAATTTTTTGAAAAATTTACTATAGAAAAGGCAATCCTCGGCGTATTTGAAATTTGCGAAGGTAAAAAATAATTTTTCCAAAAAATTACTATAGAAAAGGCCACACTCGCGTATTGAAAATTTGCGACAGAAAAAATAATTTTTTGAAAAATTTACTATAGAAAAGGCAATCCTCGGCGTATTTAAAATTTGCGACATTAAAAAATTATTTTTTGAAAAATTTACAATAGAAAAGGCCACACTCGCGTATTCAAAATTTGCGACAGAAAAAATAATTTTTAAAGAAGTTTCTATAGAAAAGGCAATCCTCGGCGTATTTAAAATTTGCGACAGTCAAAATAATTTTTTGAAAAATTTACTATAGAAAAGGCAATCCTCGGCGTATTTAAAATTTGCGAAGGTAAAAAATAATTTTTCAAAAAAATTACTATAGAAAAGGCCACACTCGCGTATTCAAAATTTGCGACAGAAAAAATTATTTTTTGAAAAATTTACTATAGAAAAGGCAATCCTCGGCGTATTTAAAATTTGGGTCAGTAAAAAATTAGTTTTTGAAAAATTTACTACAGAAAATGCAATCCTCGGCGTATTTAAAATTTGCGACTGTAATAAATTATTTTTTGAAAAATTTACTATAGAAAGGGCAATCCTCGGCGTATTTAAAATTTGCGACAGTAAAAAATTATTTTTTGAAATATTTACTATAGAAAAGGTAATGCTAGGCGTATCTAAAATTTGCGAACGTAAAAAATAATTTTTCGAAAAATTTACTATAGAAAAGGCAATCCTCGGCGTATTTAAAATTTGCTACAGTAAAAAATTATTTTTTGAAAAATTTACTATAGAAAATGCAATCCTCGGCGTATTTAAAATTTGCGACTGTAATAAATTATTTTTCGAAAAATTTACTATAGAAAAAGCAATCCTCGGCGTATTTAAAATTTGCGACAGTAAAAAATTATTTTTTGAAATATTTACTATAGAAAAGGTAATGCTAGGCGTATCTAAAATTTGCGAACGTAAAAAATAATTTTTCGAAAAATTTACTATAGAAAAGGCAATCCTCGGCGTATTTAAAATTTGCGACAGTAAAAAATAATTTTTTGAAAAATTTACTATAGAGAAGGCAATCCTTGGCGTATTTAAAATTTGCGACAGTAATAAATAATTTTTTGAAAAATTTACTATAGAGAAGGCAATCCTTGGCGTATTTAAAATTTGCGACAGTAAAAATTTATTTATTGTAAAATTTACTATAGAAAAGGCCGTACTCGCCGTTTTCAAAATTAGCGAAAATAAAAATTATTTTTTGAAAAATTTACCATAGAAAATGCAATCTTCGGCGTATTTAATATTTGCGACAGTAAAAAATTATTCTTTGAAAAACTTACTAGAGAAAAGGCCATACTCTCTGTATTTAAAATTTGCGACAGAAAATAATATTTTTTGAAAAGTTTACAATAGAAAAGGCAATCCTCGGCGTATTTAAAAGTAGCGACAATAAAAAATAATTTTTTGAGAAATTTACTATAGAAAAGGCAATCCTCGGCGTATTTAAAATTTGCGACAGTAAAAAAGTATTTTTTGAAAAATTTACTATAGAAAGGGCCATACTCGCCGTATTTTAAATTTGCGACAGTAAAAAATAATTTTTTGAAAAATTTACTATAGAAAAGGCTATACTCGCCGTATTTAAAATTTCCGAAAATAGAAATTATTTTTTGAAAAATTTACTATAGAAAAGGCAATCCACGGCCTATTTAAAATTTGCGACAGTACAAAATTATTTTTTGATAAATTTACTATAGAAAAGGCAATCCTCGGTGTATTTAAAATTTGCGACATTAAAAAATTATTTTTTGAAAAATTTACTATAGAAAAGGCCATTCTCGCCGTATTTAAAATTTGCGACAGAAAAAAATAATTTTTTGAAAAGTTTACAATAGAAAAGGCAATCCTCGGCGTATTTAAAATTTGCGACAGTAAAAGATAATTTTTGAAAAATTTACTATAGAAAAGGCAATTTTCGGCGTATTTAAAATTTTCGACAGTAAAATATTATTTTTTGAATAATTTACTATAGAAAGGCCATACCCGGTGTATTTAAAATTTGCGGGAGTAAAATATTATTTTTTGAAAAATTTACTATAGAAAAGGCAATCCTCGGCGTATTTAAAATTTGCGAGAGTAATAAATTATTTTTTGAAAGATTTACTATAGAAAAGGCAATCCTCGGCGTATTTAAAATTTGCGAGAGTAAAAAATTATTTTTTGAAATACTTACTATAGAAAAGGTAATCCTAGGGGTATCTAAAATTTGCGAACGTAAAAAATAATTTTTCGAAAAATTTACTATAGAAAAGGCAATTCTCGGCGTATTTAAAATTTGCGACAGTACAATATTATTTTTTGATAAATTTACTATAGAAAAGGCAATCCTCGGCGTATTTAAAATTTGCGAAAGTAAAAAATTATTTTTTGAAAAATTTACTATAGAAAAGGCCATTCTCGCCGTATTTAAAATTTGCGACAGAAAAATATAATTTTTTGAAAAGTTTACAATAGAAAAGGCAATCCTCGGCGTATTTAAAATTTGCGACAGTAAAAGATAATTTTTGAAAAATTTACTATAAAAAAGGCAAACCTCGGCGTATTTAAAATTTTCGACAGTACAATATTATTGTTTGAATAATTTACTATAGAAAGGCCATACTCGGTGTATTTAAAATTTGCGACAGTAAAAAATTATTTTTTGAAAAATTTACTATAGAAAAGGCAATCCTCGGCGTATTTAAAATTTGTGACAGCGAAAATAATTTTTTGAAAAATTTACTATAGAAAAGGCAATCCTCGGCGTATGTAAAATTTGCGAATGTAAAAAATAATTTTTCAAAAAATTTACTATAGGAAAGGCCACACTCGCGTATTCAAAATTTGCGACAGAAAAAATAATTTTTTGAAAAATTTACTATAGAAAAGGCAATCCTCGGCGTATTTAAAATTTGGGACAGTAAAAAATTATTTTTTGAAAAATTTACAATAGAAAAGGCCACACTCGCGTATTCAAAATTTGCGACAGAAAGAATAATTTTTGAAAAAGTTTCTATAGAAAAGGCAATCCTCGGCGTATTTAAAATTTGCGACAGTGAAAATAATTTTTTGAAAAATTTACTATAGAAAAGGCAATCCTCGGCGTATTTGAAATTTGCGAAGGTAAAAAATAATTTTTCAAAAAAATTACTATAGAAAAGGCCACACTCGCGTATTCAAAATTTGCGACAGAAAAAATAATTTTTTTAAAAAATTTACTATAGAAAAGGCAATCCTCGGCGTATTTAAAATTTGCGAAGGTAAAAAATAATTTTTCAAAAAAATTACTATAGAAAAGGCCACACTCGCGTATTCAAAATTTGCGACAGAAAAAATAATTTTTTGAAAAATTTACTATAGAAAAGGCAATCCTCGGCGTATTTAAAATTTGGGTCAGTAAAAAATTAGTTTTTGAAAAATTTACTATAGAAAATGCAATCCTCGGCGTATTTAAAATTTGCGACTATAATAAATTATTTTTTGAAAAATTTACTATAGAAAGGGCAATCCTCGGCGTATTTAAAATTTGCGATAGTAAAAAATTATTTTTTGAAATATTTACTATAGAAAAGGTAATCCTAGGCGTATCTAAAATTTGCGAACGTAAAAAAAAATTTTTCGAAAAATTTACTATAGAAATGGCAATCCCCGGCGTATTTAAAATTTGCGACAGTAAAAAATAATTTTTTGAAAAATTTACTATAGAGAAGGCAATCCTTGGCGTATTTAAAATTTGCGACAGTAAAAATTTATTTTTTGAAAAATTTACTATAAAAAAGGCCGTACTCGCCGTTTTAAAATTTGCGAAAATAAAAATTATTTTTTGAAAAATTTACTATTGAAAAGGCAATCCTCTGCGCATTTAAAATTTGCTACAGTAAAAAATTATTTTTTGAAAAATTTGCTATAGAAAATGCAATCCTCGGCGTATTTAAAATTTGCGCCTGTAATAAATTATTTTTCGAAAAATTTACTATAGAAAAGGCAATCCTCGGCGTATTTAAAATTTGCGACAGTAAAAGATAATTTTTGAAAAATTTACTATAGAAAAGGCAATTCTCGCCGTATTTAAAATTTGCGACAGAAAAAAATAATTTTTTGAAAAGTTTACAATAGAAAAGGCAATCCTCGGCGTATTTAAAATTTGCGACAGTAAAAGATAATTTTTGAAAAATTTACTATAGAAAAGGCAATTCTCGGCGTATTTAAAATTTTCGACAGTAAAATATTATTTTTTGAAAAATTTACAATAGAAAAGGCCACACTCGCGTATTCAAAATTTGCGACACAAAGAATAATTTTTGAAAAAGTTTCTATAGAAAAGGCAATCCTCGGCGTATTTAAAATTTGCCACAGTGAAAATAATTTTTTGAAAAATTTACTATAGAAAAGGCAATCCTCGGTGTATTTAAAATTTGCGACATTAAAAAATTATTTTTTGAAAAATTTACTATAGAAAAGGCCATTCTCGCCGTAATTAAAATTTGCGACAGAAAAAAATAATTTTTTGAAAAGTTTACAATAGAAAAGGCAATCCTCGGCGTATTTAAAATTTGCGACTGTAATAAATTATTTTTTGAAAAATTTGCTATAGAAAATGCAATCCTCGGCGTATTTAAAATTTGCGACTGTAATAAATTATTTTTCGAAAAATTTACTATAGAAAAGGCAATCCTCGGCGTATTTAAAATTTGCGACAGTAAAAGATAATTTTTGAAAAATTTACTATAGAAAAGGCAATTCTCGGCGTATTTAAAATTTTCGACAGTAAAATATTATTTTTTGAATAATTTACTATAGAAAGGCCATCCCCGGTGTATTTAAAATTTGCGGGAGTAAAATATTATTTTTTGAAAAATTTATTATAGAAAAGGCAATCCTCGGCGTATTTAAAATTTGCGACAGTAATAAATTATTTTTTGAAAGATTTACTATAGAAAAGGCAAACCTCGGCGTATTTAAAATTTGCGAGAGTAAAAAATTATTTTTTGAAATACTTACTATAGAAAAGGTAATCCTAGGGGTATCTAAAATTTGCGAACGTAAAAAATAATTTTTCGAAAAATTTACTATAGAAAAGGCAATTCTCGGCGTATTTAAAATTTGCGACAGTACAATATTATTTTTTGATAAATTTACTATAGAAAAGGCAATCCTCGGCGTATTTAAAATTTGCGAAAGTAAAAAATTATTTTTTGAAAAATTTACTATAGAAAAGGCCATTCTCGCCGTATTTAAAATTTGCGACAGAAAAATATAATTTTTTGAAAAGTTTACAATAGAAAAGGCAATCCTCGGCGTATTTAAAATTTGCGACAGTAAAAGATAATTTTTGAAAAATTTACTATAAAAAAGGCAAACCTCGGCGTATTTAAAATTTTCGACAGTACAATATTATTGTTTGAATAATTTACTATAGAAAGGCCATACTCGGTGTATTTAAAATTTGCGACAGTAAAAAATTATTTTTTGAAAAATTTACTATAGAAAAGGCAATCCTCGGCGTATTTGAAATTTGCGAAGGTAAAAAATAATTTTTCAAAAAAATTACTATAGAAAAGGCCACACTCGCGTATTCAAAATTTGCGACAGAAAAAATAATTTTTTTAAAAAATTTACTATAGAAAAGGCAATCCTCGGCGTATTTAAAATTTGCGAAGGTAAAAAATAATTTTTCAAAAAAATTACTATAGAAAAGGCCACACTCGCGTATTCAAAATTTGCGACAGAACAAATAATTTTTTGAAAAATTTACTATAGAAAAGGCAATCCTCGGCGTATTTAAAATTTGCGAAGGTAAAAAATAATTTTTCAAAAAAATTACTATAGAAAAGGCCACACTCGCGTATTCAAAATTTGCGACAGAAAGAATAATTTTTGAAAAAGTTTCTATAGAAAAGGCAATCCTCGGCGTATTTAAAATTTGCGACAGTGAAAATAATTTTTTGAAAAATTTACTATAGAAAAGGCAATCCTCGGCGTATTTAAAATTTGGGTCAGTAAAAAATTTGTTTTTGAAAAATTTACTATAGAAAATGCAATCCTCGGCGTATTTAAAATTTGCGACTATAATAAATTATTTTTTGAAAAATTTACTATAGAAAGGGCAATCCTCGGCGTATTTAAAATTTGCGATAGTAAAAAATTATTTTTTGAAATATTTACTATAGAAAAGGTAATCCTAGGCGTATCTAAAATTTGCGAACGTAAAAAATAATTTTTCGAAAAATTTACTATAGAAATGGCAATCCCCGGCGTATTTAAAATTTGCGACATTAAAAAATAATTTTTTGAAAAATTTACTATAGAGAAGGCAATCCTTGGCGTATTTAAAATTTGCGACAGTAAAAATTTATTTTTTGAAAAATTTACTATAAAAAAGGCCGTACTCGCCGTTTTAAAATTTGCGAAAATAAAAATTATTTTTTGAAAAATTTACTATTGAAAAGGCAATCCTCTGCGCATTTAAAATTTGCTACAGTAAAAAATTATTTTTTGAAAAATTTGCTATAGAAAATGCAATCCTCGGCGTATTTAAAATTTGCGACTGTAATAAATTATTTTTCGAAAAATTTACTATAGAAAAGGCAATCCTCGGCGTATTTAAAATTTGCGACAGTAAAAGATAATTTTTGAAAAATTTACTATAGAAAAGGCAATTCTCGCCGTATTTAAAATTTGCGACAGAAAAAAATAATTTTTTGAAAAGTTTACAATAGAAAAGGCAATCCTCGGCGTATTTAAAATTTGCGACAGTAAAAGATAATTTTTGAAAAATTTACTATAGAAAAGGCAATTCTCGGCGTAAAATATTATTTTTTGAAAAATTTACAATAGAAAAGGCCACACTCGCGTATTCAAAATTTGCGACAGAAAGAATAATTTTTGAAAAAGTTTCTATAGAAAAGGCAATCCTCGGCGTATTTAAAATTTGCCACAGTGAAAATAATTTTTTGAAAAATTTACTATAGAAAAGGCAATCCTCGGTGTATTTAAAATTTGCGACATTAAAAAATTATTTTTTGAAAAATTTACTATAGAAAAGGCCATTCTCGCCGTATTTAAAATTTGCGACAGAAAAAAATAATTTTTTGAAAAGTTTACAATAGAAAAGGCAATCCTCGGCGTATTTAAAATTTGCGACAGTAAAAGATAATTTTTGAAAAATTTACTATAGAAAAGGCAATTCTCGGCGTATTTAAAATTTTCGACAGTAAAATATTATTTTTTGAATAATTTACTATAGAAAGGCCATACCCGGTGTATTTAAAATTTGCGGGAGTAAAATATTATTTTTTGAAAAATTTATTATAGAAAAGGCAATCCTCGGCGTATTTAAAATTTGCGACAGTAATAAATTATTTTTTGAAAGATTTACTATAGAAAAGGCAATCCTCGGCGTATTTAAAATTTGCGAGAGTAAAAAATTATTTTTTGAAATACTTACTATAGAAAAGGTAATCCTAGGGGTATCTAAAATTTGCGAACGTAAAAAATAATTTTTCGAAAAATTTACTATAGAAAAGGCAATTCTCGGCGTATTTAAAATTTGCGACAGTACAATATTATTTTTTGATAAATTTACTATAGAAAAGGCAATCCTCGGCGTATTTAAAATTTGCGAAAGTAAAAAATTATTTTTTGAAAAATTTACTATAGAAAAGGCCATTCTCGCCGTATTTAAAATTTGCGACAGAAAAATATAATTTTTTGAAAAGTTTACAATAGAAAAGGCAATCCTCGGCGTATTTAAAATTTGCGACAGTAAAAGATAATTTTTGAAAAATTTACTATAAAAAAGGCAAACCTCGGCGTATTAAAAATTTTCGACAGTACAATATTATTGTTTGAATAATTTACTATAGAAAGGCCATACTCGGTGTATTTAAAATTTGCGACAGTAAAAAATTATTTTTTGAAAAATTTACTATAGAAAAGGCAATCCTCGGCGTATTTAAAATTTGCGACAGTGAAAATAATTTTTTGAAAAATTTACTATAGAAAAGGCAATCCTCGGCGTATGTAAAATTTGCGAATGTAAAAAATAATTTTTCAAAAAATTTACTATAGAAAATGCCACACTCGCGTATTCAAAATTTGCGACAGAAAAAATAATTTTTTGAAAAATTTACTATAGAAAAGGCAATCCTCGGCGTATTTAAAATTTGGGACAGTAAAAAATTATTTTTTGAAAAATTTACAATAGAAAAGGCCACACTCGCGTATTCAAAATTTGCGACAGAAAGAATAATTTTTGAAAAAGTTTCTATAGAAAAGGCAATCCTCGGCGTATTTAAAATTTGCCACAGTGAAAATAATTTTTTGAAAAATTTACTATAGAAAAGGCAATCCTCGGCGTATTTGAAATTTGCGAAGGTAAAAAATAATTTTTCAAAAAAATTACTATACAAAAGGCCACAGTCGCGTATTCAAAATTTGCGACAGAAAAAATAATTTTTTTAAAAAATTTACTATAGAAAAGGCAATCCTCGGCGTATTTAAAATTTGCGACATTAAAAAATTATTTTTTGAAAAATTTACAATAGAAAAGGCCACACTCGCGTATTCAAAATTTGCGACAGGAAAAATAATTTTTAAAAAAGTTTCTATAGAAAAGGCAATCCTCGGCGTATTTAAAATTTGCGACAGAAAAAATAATTTTTTGAAAAATTTACTATAGAAAAGGCAATCCTCGGCGTATTTTAAATTTGGGTCAGTAAAAAATTAGTTTTTGAAAAATTTACTATAGAAAATGCAATCCTCGGCGTATTTAAAATTTGCGACTGTAATAAATTATTTTTTGAAAAATTTACTATAGAAAGGGCAATCCTCGGCGTATTTAAAATTTGCGATAGTAAAAAATTATTTTTTGAAATATTTACTATAGAAAAGGTAATCCTAGGCGTATCTAAAATTTGCGAACGTAAAAAATAATTTTTCGAAAAATTTCGTATCTAAAATTTGCGAACGTAAAAAATAATTTTTCGAAAAATTTACTATAGAAATGGCAATCCCCGGCGTATTTAAAATTTGCGACAGTAAAAAATAATTTTTTGAAAAATTTACTATAGAGAAGGCAATCCTTGGCGTATTTAAAATTTGCGACAGTAAAAATTTATTTTTTGAAAAATTTACTATAAAAAAGCCGTACTCGCCGTTTTAAGATTTGCGAAAATAAAAATTATTTTTTGAAAAATTTACTATTGAAAAGGCAATCCTCTGCGCATTTAAAATTTGCTACAGTAAAAAATTATTTTTTGAA
Organism: Dioctria rufipes; assembly: GCA_963924295.1. Lineage (NCBI taxonomy): Eukaryota > Metazoa > Arthropoda > Insecta > Diptera > Asilidae > Dioctria > Dioctria rufipes. Next base: position 21,388 of record CAWUPM010001150.1, on the reverse strand, counting down.
AAATTTACTATAGAAAATGCAATCCTCGGCGTATTTAAAATTTGCGACTGTAATAAATTATTTTTGAAAAATTTACTATAGAAAAGGCAATCCTCGGCGTATTTAAAATTTGCGACAGTAAAAAATTATTTTTTGAAATATTTACTATAGAAAAGGTAATGCTAGGCGTATCTAAAATTTGCGAACGTAAAAAACAATTTTTCGAAAAATTTACTATAGAAAAGGCAATCCTCGGCGTATTTAAAATTTGCGACAGTAAAAAATAATTTTTTGAAAAATTTACTATAGAGAAGGCAATCCTTGGCGTATTTAAAATTTGGGACAGTAAAAAATAATTTTTTGAAAAATTTACTATAGAGAAGGCAATCCTTGGCGTATTTAAAATTTGCGACAGTAAAAATTTATTTATTGTAAAATTTACTATAGAAAAGGCCGTACTCGCCGTTTTCAAAATTAGCGAAAATAAAAATTATTTTTTGAAAAATTTACCATAGGAAATGCAATCTTCGGCGTATTTAATATTTGCGACAGTAAAAAATTATTCTTTGAAAAACTTACTAGAGAAAAGGCCATACTCTCTGTATTTAAAATTTGCGACAGAAAATAATATTTTTTGAAAAGTTTACAATAGAAAAGGCAATCCTCGGCGTATTTAAAAGTAGCGACAATAAAAAATAATTTTTTGAGAAATTTACTATAGAAAAGGCAATCTTCGGCGTATTTAAAATTTGCGACAGTAAAAAAGTATTTTTTGAAAAATTTACTATAGAAAGGGCCATACTCGTCGTATTTTAAATTTGCGACAGTAAAAAATAATTTTTTTTAAAATTTACTATAGAAAAGGCTATACTCGCCGTATTTAAAATTTCCGAAAATAGAAATTATTTTTTGAAAAATTTACTATAGAAAAGGCAATCCACGGCGTATTTAAAATTTGCGACAGTACAAAATTATTTTTTGATAAATTTACTATAGAAAAGGCAATCCTCGGTGTATTTAAAATTTGCGACATTAAAAAATTATTTTTTGAAAAATTTACTATAGAAAAGGCCATTCTCGCCGTATTTAAAATTTGCGACAGAAAAAATAATTTTTTGAAAAGTTTACAATAGAAAAGGCAATCCTCGGCGTATTTAAAATTTGCGACAGTAAAAGATAATTTTTGAAAAATTTACTATAGAAAAGGCAATTCTCGGCGTATTTAAAATTTTCGACAGTAAAATATTATTTTTTGAATAATTTACTATAGAAAGGCCATACCCGGTGTATTTAAAATTTGCGGGAGTAAAATATTATTTTTTGAAAAATTTACTATAGAAAAGGCAATCCTCGGCGTATTTAAAATTTGCGACAGTGAAAATAATTTTTTGAAAAATTTACTATAGAAAAGGCAATCCTCGGCGTATTTAAAATTTGCGACAGTAAAAAATTATTTTTTGAAAAATTTACTATAGAAAAGGCCATTCTCGCCGTATTTAATTTGCGACAGAAAAAAATAATTTATTGAAAAATTTACAATAAAAAAGGCAATCCCTGGAGTATTTAAAATTTTCGACGGTAGAAAATAATTTGTTGAAAAATTTCCTATAGAAAACGCAATCTTCGGCGTATTTTAAATTTGCGACAGTAAAAAATAATTTTTTGAAAAATTTACTATAGAGAAGGCAATCCTTGGCGTATTTAAAATTTGCGACAGTAAAAATTTTTTTTTGAAAAATTTACTATAGAAAAGGCCGTACTCGCCGTTTTCAAAATTTGCGACGGTAAAATTTATTTTTTGAAAAATTTACTATTGAAAAGGTAATCTTCGGCGTAATTAAAATTTGCGACAGTAAAAAATAATTTTTTGAAAAATTTTCTATCGAAAAGGCAATCCTCGGCGTTTTTAAAGTTTGCCAAAGTTAAATATAATTTTTCGAAAAATTTACTATAGACAAGGTCATACTCGCCGTATTTAAAATTTGCGACAGAAAAAAATAATTTTTTGAAAAATTTACAATAGAAAAGGAAATCCTCGGCGTATATAAAATTTGCGAGAGTAAAAAATTATTTTTGGAAAAATTTACTATAGAAAATGCAATCCTCGGCGTATTTAAAATTTGCGACTGTAATAAATTATTTTTTGAAAGATTTACTATAGAAAAGGCAACCCTCGGCGTATTTAAAATTTGCGACAGTAAAAAATTATTTTTTGAAAAATTTTCTATCGAAAAGGCAATCCTCGGCGTTTTTAAAGTTTGCCACAGTTAAATATAATTTTTCGAAAAATTTACTATAGACAAGGTCATACTCGCCGTATTTAAAATTTGCGACAGAAAAAAATAATTTTTTGAAAAATTTACTATAGAAAGGCCAAACTCGGTGTATTTAAAATTTGCTAGAGTAAAAAATTATTTTTGGAAAAATTTACTATAGAAAATGCAATCCTCGGCGTATTTAAAATTTGCGACTGTAATAAATTATTTTTTGAAAGATTTACTATAGAAAAGGCAACCCTCGGCGTATTTAAAATTTGCGACAGTAAAAAATTATTTTTTGAAATATTTACTATAGAAAAGGCAATGCTCCGCGTATTTAAAATTTGCGACAGTAAAAAATAATTTTTTGAAAAATTTACTATAGAGAAGGCAATCCTTGGCGTATTTAAAATTTGCGACAGTAAAAATTTATTTTTTGAAAAATTTACTATAGAAATGGTAATCCTAGGCGTATCTAAAATTTGCGAACGTAAAAAATGATTTTTCGAAAAATTTACTATAGAAAAGGCAATCCTCGGCGTATTTAAAATTTGCGACAGTAAAAAATAATTTTTTGAAAAATTTACTATAGAGAAGGCAATCCTTGGCGTATTTAAAATTTGCGACAGTAAAAATTTATTTTTTGAAAAATTTACTATAGAAAAGGCCGTACTCGCCGTTTTCAAAATTTGCAAAAATAAAAATAATTTTTTGAAAAATTTACTATAGAAAAGACAATCCTCTGCGCATTTAAAATTTGCGACGGTAAAATTTATTTTTTGAAAAATTTACTATTGAAAATGTAATCTTCGGCGTAATTAAAATTTGCGACAGTAAAAAATAATTTTTTGAAAAATTTTCTATCGAAAAGGCAATCCTCGGCGTTTTTAAAGTTTGCCACAGTTAAATATAATTTTTCGAAAAATTTACTATAGACAAGGTCATACTCGCCGTATTTAAAATTTGCGACAGAAAAAAATGATTTTTTGAAAAATTTACAATAGAAAAGGAAATCCTCGGCGTATATAAAATTTGCGACAGTAAAAATAATTTTTTGAAAAATTTACAATAAAAAAGGCAATCCCTGGAGTATTTAAAATTTGCGACGGTAGAAAATAATTTGTTGAAAAATTTACTATAGAAAAGGCAATCTTCGGCGTATTTTAAATTTTCGACAGTAAAATATTATTTTTTGAAAAATTTACTATAGAAAGGCCAAACTCGGTGTATTTAAAATTTGCGAGAGTAAAAAATTATTTTTGGAAAAATTTACTATAGAAAATGCAATCCTCGGCGTATTTAAAATTTGCGACTGTAATAAATTATTTTTTGAAAGATTTACTATAGAAAAGGCAACCTTCGGCGTATTTAAAATTTTCGACAGTAAAAAATTATTTTTTGAAGTATTTACTATAGAAAATGTAATGCTAGGCGTATCTAAAATTTGCGAACGTAAAAAATAATTTTTCGAAAAATATACTATAGAAAAGGCAATACTCGGCGTATTTAAAATTTGCGACAGTAAAAAATAATTTTTTGAAAAATCTACTATAGAGAAGGCAATCCTTGGCGTATTTAAAATTTGCGACAGTAAAAATTTATTTTTTGTAAAATTTACTATAGAAAAGGCCGTACTCGCCGTTTTCAAAATTTGCGAAAATAAAAATTATTTTTTGAAAAATTTACTATAGAAAAAACAATCCTTTGCGCATTTAAAACTTGCGACAGTAAAAAATTATTTTTTGAAAAATTTACTATAGAAAATGCAATCCTCGGCATATTTAATATTTGCGACAGTAAAAGATTGTTCTTTGAAAAACTTACTATAGAAAAGGCCATACTCTCCGTATTTAAAATTTGCGACAGACAATAATAATTTTTTGAAAAGTTTACTATAGAAAAGGCAATCCTCGGCGTATGTAAAATTTGCGACAGTAAAAAATTACTTTTTGAAAAATTTACTATAGAAAGGGCCATTCTCGCCGTATTTTAAATTTGCGACAGTAAAAAAATAATTTTTTGAAAAATTTACTATAGAAAAACAATCCTCGGCGTTTTTAAAGTTTGCCACATTTGAAAATAATTTTTTAAAAAATTTATTATAGAAAAGGCCATACTCGCCGTATTTAAAAGTGGCGACAGAAAAAAATAATTTTTGGAAAAGTTTACAATAGAAGAGGCAATATTCGGCGTATTTAAAATTTGCTACAGTAAAAAATAATTTTTTGCAAAATTTACTGTAGAAAAGGCAATCCTCGGCGTATTTAAAATTTGCGACAGTAAAAATAATTGCTTGAAAAATTTACAATGGAAAAGACAATACCTGGCGTATTTAAAATTTGCGAGGGTAGAAAATAATTTGTTGGAAAATTTACTATAGAAAAGGCAATCCTCGACGTATTTTAAATTTTCGACAGTATAATATTATTTTTTGAATAATTTACTATAGAAAGGCCATACTCGTTGTATCTAAAATTTGCGACAGTAAAAAATTATGTTTTGAAAAATTTACTATAGAAAAGGCAATCCTCGGCGTACTTAAAATTTGCGACAGTAAAAAATAATTTTTTAAAAAATTTACTATAGAAAAGGCCATTCTCGCCGTATTTAAAATATGCGACAGAAAAAAATTATTTTTTGAAAAGTTTACAATAGAAAAGGCAATCCTCGGCGTATTTAAAATTTGCGACAGTAAAAGATAATTTTTGAAAAATTTACTATAGAAAAGGCAATCCTCGGCGTATTTTAAATTTTCGACATTAAAATATTATTTTTTGATAAATTTACTATAGAAAGGCCAAACTCGGTGTATTTAAAATTTGCGACAGTAAGAAATTATTTTTTGAAAAATTTACTATAGAAAATGCAATCCTCGGCGTACTTAAAATTTGCGACTGTAATAAATTATTTTTTGAAAAATTTACTACAGAAAAGGCAATCCTCGGCGTATTTAAAATTTGCGACAGTAAAAAATTACTTTTTGAAAAATTTACTATAGAAAAGGCCATTGTCGCCGTATTTAAAATTCGCGACAGAAAAAAATAATTTTTTGAAAAGTTTAGAATAGAAAAGGCAATCCTCGGCGTATTTAAAATTTGCGACAGTAAAAGATAATTTTTGAAAAATTTACTATAGAAAAGGCAATCCTCGGCCTATTTAAAATTTACGACAGTAAAAATAATTTTTTGAAAAAATTTACAATAGAAAAGGCAATCCCTGGGGTATGTAAAATTTGCGACGGTAGAAAATAATTTGTTGGAAAATTTTCTATAGAAAAGGTCAAACCCGCCGTATTTAAAATTTGCGACTGAAAAAAATGGTATTTTGAAAAATTTACTATAGAAAAGGCAATCCTCGGCATATTTAAAACTTGCGAAGGTAAAATTTATTTTTTGAAAAATTTACTATTGAAAAGGCAATCCTCGGCGTAATTAAAATTTGCGACAGTAAAAAATAATTTTTTGAAAAATTTACTATAGAAAAACAATCCTCGGCGTTTTTAAAGTTTGCCATATTTGAAAATAATTTTTTAAAAAATTTATTATAGAAAAGGCCATACTCGCCGTATTTAAAAGTGGCGACAGAAAAAAATAATTTTTGGAAAAGTTTACAATAGATGAGGCAATATTCGGCGTATTTAAAATTTGCTACAGTAAAAAATAATTTTTTGCAAAATTTACTATAGAAAAGGCAATCCTCGGCGTATTTAAAATTTGCGACAGTAAAAATAATTGCTTGAAAAATTTACAATGGAAAAGACAATACCTGGCGTATTTAAAATTTGCGAGGGTAGAAAATAATTTGTTGGAAAATTTACTATAGAAAAGGCAATCCTCGGCGTACTTTAAATTTTCGACAGTAAAATATTATTTTTTGAATAATTTACTATAGAAAGGCCATACTCGGTGTATTTAAAATTTGCGACAGTAAAAAATTTTTTTTTGAAATACTTACTATAGAAAAGGCAATACTCGGCGTTTTTAAAATTTGCGAGAGTTAAAAATAATTTTTTGAAAAATTTACTATAGAAAAGGCCATTCTCGCCGTATTTAAAATTTGCGACAGAAAAAAATAATTTTTTGAAAAGTTTAGAATAGAAAAGGCAATCCTCGGCGTATTTAAAATTTGCGACAGTAAAAGATAATTTTTGAAAAATTTACTATAGAAAAGGCAATCCTCGGCGTATTTTAAATTTTCGACATTAAAATATAATTTTTTGAAAAATTTACTATAGAAAGGCCAAACTCGGTGTATTTAAAATTTGCGACAGTAAAAAATTATTTTTTGAAAAATTTACTATAGAAAATGCAATCCTCGGCGTATTTAAAATTTGCGACTGTAATAAATTATTTTTTGAAAAATTTAATATAGAAAAGGCAATCCTCGGCGTATTTAAAATTTGCGAGAGTAAAAAATTATTTTTTGAAATACTTACTATAGAAAAGGTAATCCTAGGGGTATCTAAAATTTGCGACAGTAGAAAATAATTTTTTGAAAAATTTACTATAGTGAAGGCAATACTCGTCGTATTTAAAATTTGCGACAATAAAAATTATTTTTTGAGACATTTACTATAGAAAAGGCAATCCTCGGCGTATTTAAAATTTGCGACATTAAAAAATTATTTTTTGAAAAATTTACTATAGAAAGGGCCATACTCACCGTATTTTAAATTTGCGGCAGTAAAAAATAATTTTTTGAAAAATTTACTATAGAAAAGCTATACTCGCCTTATTTAAAATTTGCGAAAATAGAAATTATTTTTTGAAAAATTTACTATAGAAAAGGCAATCCACGGCGTATTTAAAATTTGCGACAGTACAAAATAATTTTTTGATAAATTTACTATAGAAAAGGCAATCCTCGGCGTATTTAAAATTTGCGAAAGTTAAAAATTATTTTTTGAAAAATTTACTATAGAAAAGGCCATTCTCGCCGTATTTAAAATTTGCGACAGAAAAAAAATAATTTTTTGAAAAGTTTACAATAGAAAAGGCAATCCTCGGCGTATTTAAAATTTGCGACAGTAAAAGATAATTTTTGAAAAATTTACTATAAAAAAGGCAATCCTCGCCGTATTTAAAATTTTCGACAGTACAATATTATTTTTTGATAAATTTACAATAGAAAAGGCCACACTCGCGTATTCAAAATTTGCGACAGAAAGAATAATTTTTGAACAAGTTTCTATAGAAAAGGCAATCCTCGGCGTATTTAAAATTTGGGACAGTAAAAAATTATTTTTTGATAAATTTACAATAGAAAAGGCCACACTCGCGTATTCAAAATTTGCGACAGAAAGAATAATTTTTGAAAAAGTTTCTATAGAAAAGGCAATCCTCGGCGTATTTAAAATTTGCGACAGTGAAAATAATTTTTGGAAAAATTTACTATAGAAAAGGCAATCCTCGGCGTATTTAAAATTTGCGAAGCTAAAAAATAATTTTTCAAAAAAATTACTATAGAAAAGGCCACACTCGCGTATTCAAAATTTGCGACAGATAAAATAATTTTTTGAAAAATTTACTATAGAAAAGGCAATCCTCGGCGTATTTAAAATTTGCGACATTAAAAAATTATTTTTTGAAAAATTTACAATAGAAAAGTCCACACTCGCGTATTCAAAATTTGCGACAGAAAAAATAATTTCTGAAAAAGTTTCTATAGAAAAGGCAATCCTCGGCGTATTTAAAATTTGCGACAGTGAAAATAATTTTTTGAAAAATTTACTATAGAAAAGGCAATCCTCGGCGTATTTAAAATTTGCGAAGGTAAAAAATAATTTTTCAAAAAAATTACTATAGAAAAGGCCACACTCGCGTATTCAAAATTTGCGACAGAAAAAATAATTTTTTGAAAAATTTACTATAGAAAAGGCAATCCTCGGCGTATTTAAAATTTGGGACAGTAAAAAATTAGTTTTTGAAAAATTTACTATAGAAAATGCAATCCTCGGCGTATTTAAAATTTGCGATAGTAAAAAATTATTTTTTGAAATATTTACTATAGAAAAGGTAATCCTAGACATATCTAAAATTTGCGAACGTAAAAAATAATTTTTCGAAAAATTTACTATATAAAAGGCAATCCCCGGCGTATTTAAAATTTGCGACACTAAAAAATAATTTTTTGAAAAATTTACTATAGAGAAGGCAATCCTTGGCGTATTTAAAATTTGCGACAGTAAAAATTTATTTTTTGAAAAATTTACTATAAAAAAGTCCGTACTCGCCGTTTTCAAAATTTGCGAAAATAAAAATTATTTTTTGAAAAATTTACTATTGAAAAGGCAATCCTCTGCGCCTTTAAAATTTGCGACAGTAAAAAATAATTTTTTGAAAAATTTACTATAGAAAATGCAATCCTCGGCGTATTTAAAATTTGCGACTGTAATAAATTATTTTTTGAAGAATTTACTATAGAAAAGGCAATCCTCGGCGTATTTAAAATTTGCGACAGTAACAAATTATTTTTTGAAATATTTACTATAGAAAAGGTAATGCTAGGCGTATCTAAAATTTGCGAACGTAAAAAATAATTTTCCGAAAAATTTACTATAGAAAAGGCAATCCTCGGCGTATTTAAAATTTGCGACAGTAAAAAATAATTTTTTGAAAAATTTACTATAGAGAAGGCAATCCTTGGTGTATTTAAAATTTGCGACAGTAAAAATTTATTTATTGTAAAATTTACTATAGAAAAGGCCGTACTCGCCGTTTCCAAAATTTGCGAAAATAAAAATTATTTTTTGAAAAATTTACTATAGAAAAGGCAATCCTCTGCGCATTTAAAACTTGCGACAGTAAAAATTTATTTTTTGAAAAATTTACTATAGAAAATGCAATCTTCGGCGTATTTAATATTTGCGACAATAAAAACTTATTCTTTGAAAAACTTACTATAGAAAAGGTCATACTCTCTGTATTTAAAATTTGCGACAGAACATAATAATTTTTTGAAAAGTTTACAATAGAAAAGGCAATCCTCGGCGTATTTAAAAGTAGCGACAATAAAAAATAATTTTTTGAGAAATTTGCTATAGAAAAGGCAATCCTCGGCGTATTTAAAATTTGCAACAGTAAAAAATTATTTTTTGAAAAATTTACTATAGAAAGGGCCATACTCGCCGTATTTTAAATTTGCGACAGTAAAAAATAATTTTTTGAAAAATTTACTATAGAAAAGGCTATACTCGCCGTATATAAAATTTCCGAAAATAGAAATTATTTTTTGAAAAATTTACTATAGAAAAGGCAATCCACGGCGTATTTAAAATTTGCGACAGTAAAAGATAATTTTTGAAAAATTTACTATAGAAAAGGCAATCCTCGGCGTATTTAAAATTTGCGACTGTAATAAATTATTTTTTGAAAGATTTACTATAGAAAAGGCAACCCTCGGCGTATTTAAAATTTGCGACAGTAAAAAATTATTTTTTGAAATATTTACTATAGAAAAGGCAATGCTCCGCGTATTTAAAATTTGCGACAGTAAAAAATAATTTTTTGAAAAATTTACTATAGAGAAGGCAATCCTTGGCGTATTTAAAATTTGCGACAGTAAAAATTTATTTTTTGAAAAATTTACTATAGAAATGGTAATCCTAGGCGTATCTAAAATTTGCGAACGTAAAAAATGATTTTTCGAAAATTTACTATAGAAAAGGCAATCCTCGGCGTATTTAAAATTTGCGACAGTAAAAAATAATTTTTTGAAAAATTTACTATAGAGTAGGCAATCCTTGGCGTATTTAAAATTTGCGACAGTAAAAATTTATTTTTTGAAAAATTTACTATAGAAAAAGGCCGTACTCGCCGTTTTCAAAATTTGCAAAAATAAAAATTATTTTTTGAAAAATTTACTATAGAAAAGACAATCCTCTGCGCATTTAAAATTTGCGACGGTAAAATTTATTTTTTGAAAAATTTACTATTGAAAATGTAATCTTCGGGCGTAATTAAAATTTGCGACAGTAAAAAATAATTTTTTGAAAAATTTTCTATCGAAAAGGCAATCCTCGGCGTTTTTAAAGTTTGCCACAGTTAAATATAATTTTTCGAAAAATTTACTATAGACAAGGTCATACTCGCCGTATTTAAAATTTGCGACAGAAAAAAAATGATTTTTTGAAAAATTTACAATAGAAAAGGAAATCCTCGGCGTATATAAAATTTGCGACAGTAAAAATAATTTTTTGAAAAATTTACAATAAAAAAGGCAATCCCTGGAGTATTTAAAATTTGCGACGGTAGAAAATAATTTGTTGAAAAATTTACTATAGAAAAGGCAATCTTCGGCGTATTTTAAATTTTCGACAGTAAAATATTATTTTTGAAAAATTTACTATAGAAAGGCCAAACTCGGTGTATTTAAAATTTGCGAGAGTAAAAAATTATTTTTGGAAAAATTTACTATAGAAAATGCAATCCTCGGCGTATTTAAAATTTGCGACTGTAATAAATTATTTTTTGAAAGATTTACTATAGAAAAGGCAACCTTCGGCGTATTTAAAATTTTCGACAGTAAAAAATTATTTTTTGAAATATTTACTATAGAAAATGTAATGCTAGGCGTATCTAAAATTTGCGAACGTAAAAAATAATTTTTCGAAAAATATACTATAGAAAAGGCAATACTCGGCGTATTTAAAATTTGCGACAGTAAAAAATAATTTTTTGAAAAATCTACTATAGAGAAGGCAATCCTTGGCGTATTTAAAATTTGCGACAGTAAAAATTTATTTTTTGTAAAATTTACTATAGAAAAGGCCGTACTCGCCGTTTTCAAAATTTGCGAAAATAAAAATTATTTTTTGAAAAATTTACTATAGAAAAAAACAATCCTTTGCGCATTTAAAACTTGCGACAGTAAAAAATTATTTTTTGAAAAATTTACTATAGAAAATGCAATCCTCGGCATATTTAATATTTGCGACAGTAAAAGATTGTTCTTTGAAAAACTTACTATAGAAAAGGCCATACTCTCCGTATTTAAAATTTGCGACAGAAAATAATAATTTTTTGAAAAGTTTACTATAGAAAAGGCAATCCTCGGCGTATGTAAAATTTGCGACAGTAAAAAATTACTTTTTGAAAAATTTACTATAGAAAGGGCCATTCTCGCCGTATTTTAAATTTGCGACAGTAAAAAAATAATTTTTTGAAAAATTTACTATAGAAAAACAATCCTCGGCGTTTTTAAAGTTTGCCACATTTGAAAATAATTTTTTAAAAAATTTATTATAGAAAAGGCCATACTCGCCGTATTTAAAAGTGGCGACAGAAAAAAATAATTTTTGGAAAAGTTTACAATAGAAGAGGCAATATTCGGCGTATTTAAAATTTGCTACAGTAAAAAATAATTTTTTGCAAAATTTACTATAGAAAAGGCAATCCTCGGCGTATTTAAAAATTTGCGACAGTAAAAATAATTGCTTGAAAAATTTACAATGGAAAAGACAATACCTGGCGTATTTAAAATTTGCGAGGGTAGAAAATAATTTGTTGGGAAAATTTACTATAGAAAAGGCAATCCTCGGCGTATTTTAAATTTTCGACAGTATAATATTATTTTTTGAATAATTTACTATAGAAAGGCCATACTCGTTGTATCTAAAATTTGCGACAGTAAAAAATTATGTTTTGAAAAATTTACTATAGAAAAGGCAATCCTCGGCGTACTTAAAATTTGCGACAGTAAAAAATAATTTTTTAAAAAATTTACTATAGAAAAGGCCATTCTCGCCGTATTTAAAATATGCGACAGAAAAAAATTATTTTTTGAAAAGTTTACAATAGAAAAGGCAATCCTCGGCGTATTTAAAATTTGCGACAGTAAAAGATAATTTTTGAAAAATTTACTATAGAAAAGGCAATCCTCGGCGTATTTTAAATTTTCGACATTAAAATATTATTTTTTTGATAAATTTACTATAGAAAGGCCAAACTCGGTGTATTTAAAATTTGCGACAGTAAAAAAATTATTTTTTGAAAAATTTACTATAGAAAATGCAATCCTCGGCGTATTTAAAATTTGCGACTGTAATAAATTATTTTTTGAAAAATTTAATATAGAAAAGGCAATCCTCGGCGTATTTAAAATTTGCGACAGTAAAAAATTACTTTTTGAAAAATTTACTATAGAAAAGGCCATTGTCGCCGTATTTAAAATTTGCGACAGAAAAAAATAATTTTTTGAAAAGTTTAGAATAGAAAAGGCAATCCTCGGCGTATTTAAAATTTGCGACAGTAAAAGATAATTTTTGAAAATTTACTATAGAAAAGGCAATCCTCGGCCTATTTAAAATTTACGACAGTAAAAATAATTTTTGAAAAATTTACAATAGAAAAGGCAATCCCTGGGGTATGTAAAATTTGCGACGGTAGAAAATAATTTGTTGGAAAATTTTCTATAGAAAAGGTCAAACCCGCCGTATTTAAAATTTGCGACAGAAAAAAATGGTATTTTGAAAAATTTACTATAGAAAAGGCAATCCTCGGCATATTTAAAACTTGCGAAGGTAAAATTTATTTTTTGAAAAATTTACTATTGAAAAGGCAATCCTCGGCGTAATTAAAATTTGCGACAGTAAAAAATAATTTTTTGAAAATTTACTATAGAAAAACAATCCTCGGCGTTTTTTAAAGTTTGCCATATTTGAAAATAATTTTTTAAAAAATTTATTATAGAAAAGGCCATACTCGCCGTATTTAAAAGTGGCGACAGAAAAAAATAATTTTTGGAAAAGTTTACAATAGGTGAGGCAATATTCGGCGTATTTAAAATTTGCTACAGTAAAAAATAATTTTTTGCAAAATTTACTATAGAAAAGGCAATCCTCGGCGTATTTAAAATTTGCGACAGTAAAAATAATTGCTTGAAAAATTTACAATGGAAAAGACAATACCTGGCGTATTTAAAAATTTGCGAGGGTAGAAAATAATTTGTTGGAAAATTTACTATAGAAAAAGCAATCCTCAGCGTATTTTAAATTTTCGACAGTAAAATATTATTTTTTGAATAATTTACTATAGAAAGGCCATACTCGGTGTATTTAAAATTTGCGACAGTAAAAAATTATTTTTGAAATACTTACTATAGAAAAGGCAATACTCGGCGTTTTTAAAATTTGCGAGAGTTAAAAATAATATTTTGAAAAATTTACTATAGAAAAGGCCATTCTCGCCGTATTTAAAATTTGCGACAGAAAAAAATAATTTTTTGAAAAGTTTAGAATAGAAAAGGCAATCCTCGGCGTATTTAAAATTTGCGACATTAAAAGATAATTTTTGAAAAATTTACTATAGAAAAGGCAATCCTCGGCGTATTTTAAATTTTCGACATTAAAATATAATTTTTTGAAAAATTTACTATAGAAAGGCCAAACCCGGTGTATTTAAAATTTGCGACAGTAAAAAATTATTTTTTGAAAAATTTACTATAGAAAATGCAATCCTCGGCGTATTTAAAATTTGCGACTGTAATAAATTATTTTTTGAAAAATTTAATATAGAAAAGGCAATCCTCGGCGTATTTAAAATTTGCGAGAGTAAAAAATTATTTTTTGAAATACTTACTATAGAAAAGGTAATCCTAGGGGTATCTAAAATTTGCGACAGTAGAAAATAATTTTTTGAAAAATTTACTATAGAGAAGGCAATACTCGTCGTATTTAAAATTTGCGACAATAAAAAATAATTTTTTGAGACATTTACTATAGAAAAGGCAATCCTCGGCGTATTTAAAATTTACGACATTAAAAAATTATTTTTTGAAAAATTTACTATAGAAAGGGCCATACTCACCGTATTTTAAATTTGCGGCAGTAAAAAATAATTTTTTGAAAAATTTACTATAGAAAAGCTATACTCGCCTTATTTAAAATTTGCGAAAATAGAAATTATTTTTTGAAAAATTTACTATAGAAAAGGCAATCCACATCGTATTTAAAATTTGCGACAGTACAAAATAATTTTTTGATAAATTTACTATAGAAAAGGCAATCCTCGGCGTATTTAAAATTTGCGAAAGTAAAAAATTATTTTTTGAAAAATTTACTATAGAAAAGGCCATTCTCGCCGTATTTAAAATTTGCGACAGAAAAAAAATAATTTTTTGAAAAGTTTACAATAGAAAAGGCAATCCTCGGCGTATTTAAAATTTGCGACAGTAAAAGATAATTTTTGAAAAATTTACTATAAAAAAGGCAATCCTCGGCGTATTTAAAATTTTCGACAGTACAATATTATTGTTTGAATAATTTATTATAGAAAGGCCATACTCGGTGTATTTAAAATTTGCGACAGTAAAAAATTATTTTTTGAAAAATTTACTATAGAAAAGGCAAACCTCGGCGTATTTAAAATTTGCGACAGTGAAAATAATTTTTTGAAAAATTTACTATAGAAAAGGCAATCCTCGGCGTATGTAAAATTTGCGAATGTAAAAAATAATTTTTCAAAAAATTTACTATAGAAAAGTCCACACTCGCTTATTCAAAATTTGCGACAGAAAAAATAATTTTTTTGAAAAATTTACTATAAAAAGGCAATCCTCGGCGTATTTAAAATTTGGGACAGTAAAAAAATTATTTTTTGATAAATTTACAATAGAAAAGGCCACACTCGCGTATTCAAAATTTGCGACAGAAAGAATAATTTTTGAAAAAGTTTCTATAGAAAAGGCAATCCTCGGCGTATTTAAAAATTGCGACAGTGAAAATAATTTTTTGAAAAATTTACTATAGAAAAGGCAATCCTCGGCGTATTTGAAATTTGCGAAGGTAAAAAATAATTTTTCAAAAAAATTACTATAGAAAAGGCCACACTCGCGTATTCAAAATTTGCGACAGAAAAAATAATTTTTTGAAAAATTTACTATAGAAAAGGCAATCCTCGGCGTATTTAAAATTTGCGACATTAAAAAATTATTTTTTGAATAATTTACAATAGAAAAGGCCACACACGCGTATTCAAAATTTGCGACAGAAAAAATAATTTTTAAAAAAGTTTCTATAGAAAAGGCAATCCTCGGCGTATTTAAAATTTGCGACAGTCAAAATAATTTTTTGAAAAATTTACTATAGAAAAGGCAATCCTCGGCGTATTTAAAATTTGCGAAGGTAAAAAATAATTTTTCAAAAAAATTACTATAGAAAAGGCCACACTCGCGTATTCAAAATTTGCGACAGAAAAAATGATTTTTTGAAAAATTTACTATAGAAAAGGCAATCCTCGGCGTATTTAAAATTTGGGTCAGTAAAAAATTAGTTTTTGAAAAATTTACTATAGAAAATGCAATCCTCGGCGTATTTAAAATTTGCGACTGTAATAAATTATTTTTTGAAAAATTTACTATAGAAAGGGCAATCCTCGTCGTATTTAAAATTTGCGATAGTAAAAGATTATTTTTTGAAATATTTACTATAGAAAAGGTAATCCTAGGCGTATCTAAAATTTGCGAACGTAAAAAATAATTTTTCGAAAAAATTACTATAGAAATGGCAATCCCCGGCGTATTAAAAATTTGCGACAGTAAAAAATAATTTTTTTAAAAATTTACTATAGAGAAGGCAATCCTTGGCGTATTTAAAATTTGCGACAGTAAAAATTTATTTTTTGAAAAATTTACTATAAAAAAGGCCGTACTCGCCGTTTTAAAATTTGCGAAAATAAAAATTATTTTTTGAAAAATTTACTATTGAAAAGGCAATCCTCTGCGCATTTAAAATTTGCTACAGTAAAAAAATATTTTTTGAAAAATTTACTATAGAAAATGCAATCCTCGGCGTATTTAAAATTTGCGACTGTAATAAATTATTTTTCGAAAAATTTACTATAGAAAAGGTAATCCTAGGCGTATCTAAAATTTGCGAACGTAAAAAATAATTTTTCGAAAAAATTACTATAGAAATGGCAATCCCCGGCGTATTTAAAATTTGCGACAGTAAAAAATAATTTTTTGAAAAATTTACTATAGAGAAGGCAATCCTTGGCGTATTTAAAATTTGCGACAGTAAAAATTTATTTTTTGAAAAATTTACTATAAAAAAGGCCGTACTCGCCGTTTTAAAATTTGCGAAAATAAAAATTATTTTTTGAAAAATTTACTATTGAAAAGGCAATCCTCTGCGCATTTAAAATTTGCTACAGTAAAAAATTATTTTTTGAAAAATTTACTATAGAAAATGCAATCCTCGGCGTATTTAAAATTTGCGATAGTAAAAAATTATTTTTTGAAATATTTACTATAGAAAAGGTAATCCTAGGCGTATCTAAAATTTGCGAACGTAAAAAATAATTTTTCGAAAAAATTACTATAGAAATGGCAATCCCCGGAATATTTAAAATTTGCGACAGTAAAAAATAATTTTTTGAAAAATTTACTATAG
Source organism: Dioctria rufipes (assembly GCA_963924295.1). Taxonomy (NCBI): domain Eukaryota; kingdom Metazoa; phylum Arthropoda; class Insecta; order Diptera; family Asilidae; genus Dioctria; species Dioctria rufipes. The sequence goes on along the minus strand of CAWUPM010001150.1, from coordinate 4,762 downwards.
AGAAGGCAATCCTTGGCGTATTTAAAATTTGCGACAGTAAAAATTTATTTTTTGAAAATTTACTATAAAAAAGGCCGTACTCGCCGTTTTAAAATTTGCGAAAATAAAAATTATTTTTTGAAAAATTTACTATTGAAAAGGCAATCCTCTGCGCATTTAAAATTTGCGACAGTAAAAAATTATTTTTTGAAATATTTACTATAGAAAAGGTAATGCTAGGCGTATCTAAAATTTGCGAACGTAAAAAATAATTTTTCGAAAAATTTACTATAGAAAAGGCAATCCTCGGCGTATTTAAAATTTGCGACAGTAAAAAATAATTTTTTGAAAAATTTACTATAGAGAAGGCAATCCTTGGCGTATTTAAAATTTGCGACAGTAAAAAATAATTTTTTGAAAAATTTACTATAGAGAAGGCAATCCTTGGCGTATTTAAAATTTGCGACAGTAAAAATTTATTTATTGTAAAATTTACTATAGAAAAGGCCGTACTCGCCGTTTTCAAAATTAGCGAAAATAAAAATTATTTTTTGAAAAATTTACCATAGAAAATGCAATCTTCGGCGTATTTAATATTTGCGACAGTAAAAAATTATTCTTTGAAAAACATACTAGAGAAAAGGCCATACTCTCTGTATTTAAAATTTGCGACAGAAAATAATATTTTTTGAAAAATTTACAATAGAAAAGGGCAATCCTCGGCGTATTTAAAAGTAGCGACAATAAAAAATAATTTTTTGAGAAATTTAATATAGAAAAGGCAATCCTCGGCGTATTTAAAATTTGCGACAGTAAAAAAGTATTTTTTGAAAAATTTACTATAGAAAGGGCCATAATCGTCGTATTTTAAATTTGTGACAGTAAAAAATAATTTTTTGAAAAATTTTCTATAGAAAAGGCTATACCCGCCGTATTTAAAATTTCCGAAAATAGAAATTATTTTTTGAAAAATTTACTATAGAAAAGGCAATCCACGGCGTATTTAAAATTTGCGACCGTACAAAATTATTTTTTGATAAATTTACTATAGAAAAGGCAATCCTCGGTGTATTTAAAATTTGCGACATTAAAAAATTATTTTTTGAAAAATTTACTATAGAAAAGGCCATTCTCGCCGTATTTAAAATTTGCGACAGAAAAAAATAATTTTTTGAAAAGTTTACAATAGAAAAGGCAATCCTCGGCGTATTTAAAATTTGCGACAGTAAAAGATAATTTTTGAAAAATTTATTATAGAAAAGGCAATTCTCGGCGTATTTAAAATTTTCGACAGTAAAATATTATTTTTGAATAATTTACTATAGAAAGGCTATACCCGGTGTATTTAAAATTTGCGGGAGTAAAATATTATTTTTTGAAAAATTTACCATAGAAAATGCAATCTTCGGCGTATTTAATATTTGCGACAGTAAAAAATTATTCTTTGAAAAACTTACTAGAGAAAAGGCCATACTCTCTGTATTTAAAATTTGCGACAGAAAATAATATTTTTTGAAAAGTTTACAATAGAAAAGGCAATCCTCGGCGTATTTAAAAGTAGCGACAATAAAAAATAATTTTTTGAGAAATTTACTATAGAAAAGGCAATCCTCGGCGTATTTAAAATTTGCGACAGTAAAAAATTATTTTTTGAAAAATTTACTATAGAAAAGGCCATTCTCGCCGTATTTAAAATTTGCGACAGAAAAAAATAATTTATTGAAAAATTTACAATAAAAAAGGCAATCCCTGGAGTATTTAAAATTTGCGACGGTAGAAAATAATTTGTTGAAAAATTTCCTATAGAAAACGCAATCTTCGGCGTATTTTAAATTTGCGACAGTAAAATACTATTTTTTGAAAAATTTACTATAGAAAGGCCATACTCGGTGTATTTAAAATTTGCGACAGTAAAAAATTATTTTTTGAAAAATTTACTATAGAAAATGCAATCCTCGGCGTATTTAAAATTTGCGACAGTAATAAATTATTTTTTGAAAGATTTACTATAGAAAAGGCAATCCTCGGCGTATTTAAAATTTGCGACAGTAAAAAATTATTTTTTGAAGTATTTACTATAGAAATGGTAATCCTAGGCGTATCTAAAATTTGCGAACGTAAAAAATGATTTTTCGAAAAATTTACTATAGAAAAGGCAATCCTCGGCGTATTTAAAATTTGCTACAGTAAAAAATAATTTTTTGAAAAATTTACTATAGAGAAGGCAATCCTTGGCGTATTTAAAATTTGCGACAGTTAAAATTTATTTTTTGAAAAATTTACTATAGAAAAGGCCGTACTCGCCGTTTTCAAAATTTGCAAAAATAAAATTATTTTTTGAAAAATTTACTATAGAAAAGGCAATCCCCTGCGCATTTAAAATTTGCGACGGTAAAATTAATTTTTTGAAAAATTTACTATTGAAAAGGTAATCTTCGGCGTAATTAAAATTTGCGACAGTAAAAAATAATTTTTTGAAAAATTTTCTATCGAAAAGGCAATCCTCGGCGTTTTTAAAGTTTGCCACAGTTAAATATAATTTTTCGAAAAATTTACTATAGACAAGGTCATACTCGCCGTATTTAAAATTTGCGACAGAAAAAAATAATTTTTTGAAAAATTTACAATAGAAAAGGAAATCCTCGGCGTATATAAAATTTGCGACAGTAAAAATAATTTTTTGAAAAATTTACAATAAAAAAGGCAATCCCTGGAGTATTTAAAATTTGCGACGGTAGAAAATAATTTGTTGAAAAATTTACTATAGAAAAGGCAATCCTCGGCGTATTTAAAATTTGCGACAGTAAAAAATAATTTTTTGAAAAATTTACTATAGAGAAGGCAATCCTTGGCTTATTTAAAATTTGCGACAGTAAAAATTTATTTATTGTAAAATTTACTATAGAAAAGGCCGTACTCGCCGTTTCCAAAATTTGCGAAAATAAAAATTATTTTTTGAAAAATTTACTATAGAAAAGGCAATCCTCTGCGCATTTAAAACTTGCGACAGTAAAAATTTATTTTTTGAAAAATTTACTATAGAAAATGCAATCTTCGGCGTATTTAATATTTGCGACAATAAAAAATTATTCTTTGAAAAACTTACTATAGAAAAGGTCATACTCTCTGTATTTAAAATTTGCGACAGAAAATAATAATTTTTTGAAAAGTTTACAATAGAAAAGGCAATCCTCGGCGTATTTAAAAGTCGCGACAATAAAAAATAATTTTTTGAGAAATTTACTATAGAAAAGGCAATCCTCGGCGTATTTAAAATTTGCGACAGTAAAAAAGTATTTTTTGAAAAATTTACTATAGAAAGGGCCATACTCGCCGTATTTTAAATTTGCGACAGTAAAAAATTATTTTTTGAAAAATTTACTATAGAAAAGGCCATTCTCGCCGTATTTAAAATTTGCGACAGAAAAAAATAATTTATTGAAAAATTTACAATAAAAAAGGCAATCCCTGGAGTATTTAAAATTTGCGACGGTAGAAAATAATTTGTTGAAAAATTTCCTATAGAAAACGCAATCTTCGGCGTATTTTAAATTTGCGACAGTAAAATACTATTTTTTGAAAAATTTACTATAGAAAGGCCATACTCGGTGTATTTAAAATTTGCGACAGTAAAAAATTATTTTTTGAAAAATTTACTATAGAAAATGCAATCCTCGACGTATTTAAAATTTGCGACAGTAATAAATTATTTTTTGAAAGATTTACTATAGAAAAGGCAATCCTCGGCGTATTTAAAATTTGCGACAGTAAAAAATTATTTTTTGAAATATTTACTATAGAAATGGTAATCCTAGGCGTATCTAAAATTTGCGAACGTAAAAAATGATTTTTCGAAAAATTTACTATAGAAAAGGCAATCCTCGGCGTATTTAAAATTTGCGACAGTAAAATACTATTTTTTGAAAAATTTGCTATAGACAAGGTCATACTCGCCGTATTTAAAATTTGCGACAGAAAAAAATAATTTTTTGAAAAATTTACAATAGAAAAGGAATTCCTCGGCGTATATAAAATTTGCGACAGTAAAAATAATTTTTTGAAAAATTTACTATAGAAAAGGCAATCCTCGGCGTATTTAAAATTTGCGACAGTAAAAAATTATTTTTTGAAATATTTACTATAGAAATGGTAATCCTAGGCGTATCTAAAATTTGCGAACGTAAAAAATGATTTTTCGAAAAATTTACTATAGAAAAGGCAATCCTCGGCGTATTTAAAATTTGCGACAGTAAAAAATAATTTTTTGAAAAATTTACTATAGAGAAGGCAATACTCGTCGTATTTAAAATTTGCGACAATAAAAAATAATTAATTAATTTTTTGGGAAATTTACTATAGAAAAGGCAATCCTCGGCGTAGTTAAAATTTCCGACATTAAAATATTTTTTTTTTGCAAAATTTACTATAGAAAGGGCCATACTCACCGTATTTTAAATTTGCGACAGTAAAAAATAATTTTTTGAAAAATTTACTATAGAAAAGCTATACTCGCCGTATTTAAAATTTGCGAAAATAGAAATTATTTTTTGAAAAATTTGCTATAGAAAAGGCAATCCACGGCGTATTTAAAATTTGCGACAGTACAATATTATTTTTTGATAAATTTACTATAGAAAAGGCAATCCTCGGCGTATTTAAAATTTGCGAAAGTAAAAAATTATTTTTTGAAAAATTTACTATAGAAAAGGCCATTCTCGCCGTATTTAAAATTTGCGACAGAAAAATATAATTTTTTGAAAAGTTTACGATAGAAAAGGCAATC
>CAWUPM010001149.1:0-38283 GCA_963924295.1 Dioctria rufipes | reverse complement strand
AGAAAAGGCAATCCTCGGCGTATTTAAAATTTGCGACAGTAAAAAATTATTTTTTGAAAAATTTACTATAGAAAAGGCAATCCTCGGCGTATTTAAAATTTGCGACAGTAAAAAATAATTTTTTGAAAAATTTACTATAGAAAAGGCAATCCTCGGCGTATTTAAAATTTGCGACAGTAAAAATTATTTTTGAAAAATTTACTATAGAAAAGGCAATCCTCGGCGTATTTAAAATTTGCGACAGTAAAAATTATTTTTTGAAAAATTTACTATAGAAAAGGCAATCCTCGGCGTATTTAAAATCTGCGACAGTAAAAAATTATTTTTTGAAAAATTTACTATAGAAAAGGCAATCCTCGGCGTATTTAAAATTTGCGACAGTAAAAAATTATTTTTTGAAAAATTTACTATAGAAAAGGCAATCCTCGGCGTATTTAAAATTTGCGACAGTAAAAAATTGTTTTTGAAAAATTTACTATAGAAAAGGCAACCCTCGGCGAATTTAAAATTTGCGACAGTAAAAAATTATTTTTTGAAAAATTTACTATAGAAAAGGCAATCCTCGGCGTATTTAAAATTTGCGACAGTAAAAAATTATTTTTTGACTAATTTACTATAGAAAAGGCAATCCTCGGCGTATTTAAAATTTGCGACAGTAAAAATTTATTTTTTGAAAAATTTACTATAGAAAAGGCAATCCTCGGCGTATTTAAAATTTGCGACAGTAAAAAATTATTTTTGAAAAATTTACTATAGAAAAGGCAATCCTCGGCGTATTTAAAATTTGCGACAGTAAAAATTTATTTTTTGAAAAATTTACTATAGAAAAGGCAATCCTCGGCGTATTTAAAATTTGCGACAGTAAAAATTTATTTTTTGAAAAATTTACTATAGAAAAGGCAATCCTCGGCGTATTTAAAATTTGCGACAGTAAAAAATTATTTTTTGACAAATTTACTATAGAAAAGGCAATCCTCGGCGTATTTAAAATTTGCGACAGTAAAAAATTATTTTTTGAAAAATTTACTATAGAAAAGGCAATCCTCGGCGTATTTAAAATTTGCGACAGTAAAAAATTTACTATAGACAAGGCAATCCTCGCCGTATTTAAAATTTGCGACAGTAAAAAATTAGTTTTTGAAAAATTTACTATAGAAAAGGCAGTCCTCGGCGTATTTAAAATTTGCGACAGTAAAAAATTATTTTTTGAAAAATTTACTATAGAAAAGGCAATCCTCGGCGTATTTAAAATTTGCGACAGTAAAAAATTAGTTTTTGAAAAATTTACTATAGAAAAGGCAGTCCTCGGCGTATTTAAAATTTGCGACAGTAAAAAATTATTTTTTGAAAAATTTACTATAGAAAAGGCAATCCTCGGCGTATTTAAAATTTGCGACAGTAAAAAATTATTTTTTGAAAAATTTACTATAGAAAAGGCAATCCTCGGCGTATTTTAAATTTGCGACAGTAAAAATTTATTTTTGAAAAAGTTACTATAGAAAAGGCAATCCTCGGCGTATTTAAAATTTGCGACAGTAAAAAATTATTTTTTGAAAAATTTACTATAGAAAAGGCAATCCTCGGCGTATTTAAAATTTGCGACAGTAAAAAATTATTTTTTTGAAAAATTTGCTATAGAAAAGGCAATCCTCGGCGTATTTAAAATTTGCGACAGTAAAAATTTATTTTTTGAAAAATTTACTATAGAAAAGTCAATCCTCGGCGTATTTAAAATTTGCGACAGTAAAAAATTATTTTTTGAAAAATTTACTATAGAAAAGGCAATCCTCGGCGTATTTAAAATTTGCAACAGTAAAAATTTATTTTTTGAAAAATTTACTATAGAAAAGGCAATCCTCGGCGTATTTAAAATTTGCGACAGTAAAAAATTATTTTTTGAAAAATTTACTATAGAAAAGGCAATCCTCGGCGTATTTAAAATTTGCGACAGTAAAAAATTTACTATAGAAAAGGCAACCCTCGGCGTATTTAAAATTTGCGACAGTAAAAAATTATTTTTTGAAAAATTTACTATAGAAAAGGCAATCCTCGGCGTATTTAAAATTTGCGGCAGTAAAAAATTATTTTTTGACAAATTTAATATAGAAAAGGCAATCCTCGGCGTATTTAAAATTTGCGACAGTAAAAATTTATTTTTTGAAAAATTTACTATAGAAAAGGCAATCCTCGGCGTATTTAAAATTTGCGACAGTAAAAAATAATTTTTTGAAAAATTTACTATAGAAAAGGCAACCCTCGGCGAATTTAAAATTTGCGACAGTAAAAAATTATTTTTTGAAAAATTTACTATAGAAAAGGCAATCCTCGGCGTATTTAAAATTTGCGACAGTAAAAAATTATTTTTTGAAAAATTTACTATAGAAAAGGCAATCCTCGGCGTATTTAAAATTTGCGACAGTAAAAATTTATTTTTTGAAAAATTTACTATAGAAAAGGCAATCCTCGGCGTATTTAAAATTTGCGACAGTAAAAATTTATTTTTTGAAAAATTTACTATAGAAAAGGCAATCCTCGGCGTATTTAAAATTTGCGATAGTAAAAAATTATTTTATGAAAAATTTACTATAGAAAAGGTAATCCTCGGCGTATTTAAAATTTGCGACAGTAAAAAATTATTTTTTGAAAAATTTACTATAGAAAAGGCAATCCTCGGCGTATTTAAAATTTGCGACAGTAAAAAAATATTTTTTGAAAAATTTACTATAGAAAAGGCAATCCTCGGCGTATTTAAAATTTGCGACAGTAAAAAATTATTTTTTGAAAAATTTACTATAGAAAAGGCAATCCTCGGCGTATTTAAAATTTGCGACAGTAAAAAATTATTTTTTGAAAAATTTACTATAGAAAAGGCAATCCTCGGCGTATTTAAAATTTGCGACAGTAAAAAATTAGTTTTTGAAAAACTTACTATAGAAAAGGCAGTCCTCGGCGTATTTAAAATTTGCGACAGTAAAAAATTATTTTTTGAAAAATTTACTGTAGAAAAGGCAATCCTCGGCGTATTTAAAATTTGCGAGAGTAAAAAAATTATTTTTTGAAAAATTTACTATAGAAGAGGCAATCCTCGGCGTATTTAAAATTTGCGACAGTAAAAAATTATTTTTTGAAAAATTTACTATAGAAAAGGCAATCCTCGGCGTAGTTAAAATTTGCGACAGTAAAAATTTATTTTTTGAAAAATTGACTATAGAAAAGGCAATCCTCGGCGTATTTAAAATTTGCGACAGTCAAAAATTATTTTTTGAAAAATTTACTATAGAAAACGCAATCCTCGGCGTATTTAAAATTTGCGACAGTAAAAATCTATTTTTTGAAAAATTTACTATAGAAAAGGCAATCCTCGGCGTATTTAAAATTTGCGACTGTAAAAAATTATTTTTTGAAAAATTTACTATAGAAAAGGCAATCCTTGGCGTATTTAAAATTTGCGACAGTAAAAATTTATTTTTTGAAAAATTTACTATAGAAAAGGCAATCCTCGGCGTATTTAAAATTTGCGACAGTAAAAAATTATGTTTTGAAAAATTTACTATAGAAAAGGCAATCCTCGGCGTATTTAAAATTTGCGACAGTAAAAAATTATTTTTTGAAAAATTTACTATAGAAAAGGCAATCCTCGGCGTATTTAAAATTTGCGACAGTAAAAAATTATTTTTTGAAAAATTTACTATAGAAAAGGCAATCCTCGGCGTATTTAAAATTTGCGACAGTAAAAATTTATTTTTTGAAAAATTTACTATAGAAAAGGCAATCCTCGGCGTATTTAAAATTTGCGACAGTAAAAATTTATTTTTTGAAAAATTTACTATAGAAAAGGCAATCCTCGGCGTATTTAAAATTTGCGACAGTAAAAAATTATTTTTTGAAAAATTTACTATAGAAAAGGCAATCCTCGGCGTATTTAAAATTTGCGACAGTAAAAAATTATATTTTGAAAAATTTACTATAGAAAAGGCAATCCTCGGCGTATTTAAAATTTGCGACAGTAAAAAATTATTTTTTGAAAAATTTACTATAGAAAAGGCAATCCTCGGCGTATTTAAAATTTGCGACAGTAAAAAATTTACTATAGAAAAGGCAACCCTCGGCGTATTTAAAATTTGCGACAGTAAAAAATTATTTCTTGAAAAATTTACTATAGAAAAGGCAATCCTCGGCGTATTTAAAATTTGCGAGAGTAAAAAATTATTTTTTGAAAAATTTACTATAGAAAAGGCAATCCTCGGCGTATTTAAAATTTGCGACAGTAAAAAATAATTTTTTGAAAAATTTACTATAGAAAAGGCAATCCTCGGCGTACTTAAAATTAGCGACAGTAAAAAATTATTTTTTGAAAAATTTACTATAGAAAAGGCAATCCTCGGCGTATTTAAAATTTGCGACAGTAAAAATTTATTTTTTGAAAAATTTACTATAGAAAAGGCAATCCTCGGCGTATTTAAAATTTGCGACAGTAAAAAATTATTTTTTGAAAAATTTACTATAGAAAAGGCAATCCTCGGCGTATTTAAAATTTGCGACAGTAAAAAATAATTTTTTGAAAAATTTACTATAGAAAAGGCAATCCTCGGCGTATTTAAAATTTGCGACAGTAAAAAATTTACTATAGAAAAGGCAACCCTCGGCGAATTTAAAATTTGCGACAGTAAAAAATTATTTCTTGAAAAATTTACTATAGAAAAGGCAATCCTCGGCGTATTTAAAATTTGCGACAGTAAAAAATTATTTTTTGAAAAATTTACTATAGAAAAGGCAATCCTCGGCGTATTTAAAATTTGCGACAGTAAAAATTTATTTTTTGAAAAATTTACTATAGAAAAGGCAATCCTCGGCGTATTTAAAATTTGCGACAGTAAAAAATTATTTTTTGAAAAATTTACTATAGAAAAGGCAATCCTCGGCGTATTTAAAATTTGCGACAGTAAAAAATTATTTTTTGAAAAATTTACTATAGAAAAGGCAATCCTCGGCGTATTTAAAATTTCCGACAGTAAAAATTTATTTTTTGAAAAATTTACTATAGAAAAGACAATCCTCGGCGTATTTAAAATTTGCGACAGTAAAAAATTATTTTTTGAAAAATTTACTATAGAAAAGGCAATCCTCGGCGTATTTAAAATTTGCGACAGTAAAAAATTATTTTTTGAAAAATTTACTATAGAAAAGGCAATCCTCGGCGTATTTAAAATTAGCGACAGTAAAAAATTATTTTTTGAAAAATTTACTATAGAAAAGGCAATCCTCGGCGTATTTAAAATTTGCGACAGTAAAAATTTATTTTTTGAAAAATTTACTATAGAAAAGGCAATCCTCGGCGTATTTAAAATTTGCGACAGTAAAAAATTATTTTTTGAAAAATTTACTATAGAAAAGGCAATCCTCGGCGTATTTAAAATTTGCGACAGTAAAAAATTATTTTTTGAAAAATTTACTATAGAAAAGGCAATCCTCGGCGTATTTAAAATTTGCGACAGTAAAAAATTATTTTTTGAAAAATTTACTATAGAAAAGGCAATCCTCGGCGTATTTAAAATTTGCGACAGTAAAAAATTATTTTTTGAAAAATTTACTATAGAAAAGGCAATCCTCGGCGTATTTAAAATTTGCGACAGTAAAAAATTATTTTTTGAAAAATTTACTATAGAAAAGGCAATCCTCGGCGTATTTAAAATTTGCGACAGTAAAAAATTATTTTTTGAAAAATTTACTATAGAAAAGGCAATCCTCGGCGTATTTAAAATTTGCGACAGTAAAAAATTATTTTTTGAAAAATTTACTATAGAAAAGGCAATCCTCGGCGTATTTAAAATTTGCGACAGTAAAAATTTATTTTTGAAAAATTTACTATAGAAAAGGCAATCCTCGGCGTATTTAAAATTTGCGACAGTAAAAAATTATTTTTGAAAAATTTACTATAGAAAAGGCAATCCTCGGCGTATTTAAAATTTGCGACAGTAAAAAATTATTTTTTGAAAAATTTACTATAGAAAAGGCAATCCTCGGCGTATTTAAAATTTGCGACAGTAAAAATTTATTTTTTGAAAAATTTACTATAGAAAAGGCAATCCTCGGCGTATTTAAAATTTGCGACAGTAAAAAATTATTTTTTGAAAAATTTACTATAGAAAAGGCAATCCTCGGCGTATTTAAAATTTGCGACAGTAAAAAATTTACTATAGAAAAGGCAACCCTCGGCGAATTTAAAATTTGCGACAGTAAAAAATTATTTTTTGAAAAATTTACTATAGAAAAGGCAATCCTCGGCGTATTTAAAATTTGCGACAGTAAAAATTTATTTTTTGAAAAATTTACTATAGAAAAGGCAATCCTCGGCGTATTTAAAATTTGCGACAGTAAAAAATTATTTTTTGAAAATTTACTATAGAAAAGGCAATCCTCGGCGTATTTAAAATTTGCGACAGTAAAAAATTATTTTTTGAAAAATTTACTATAGAAAAGGCAATCCTCGGCGTATTTAAAATTTGCGACAGTAAAAAATTATTTTTTAAAAAATTTACTATAGAAAAGGCAATCCTCGGCGTATTTAAAATTTGCGACAGTAAAAATTTATTTTTTGAAAAATTTACTATAGAAAAGGCAATCCTCGGCGTATTTAAAATTTGCGACAGTAAAAAATTATTTTATGAAAAATTTACTGTAGAAAAGGCAATCCTCGGCGTATTTAAAATTTGCGACAGTAAAAAATTATTTTTTGAAAAATTTACTATAGAAAAGGCAATCCTCGGCGTATTTAAAATTTGCGACAGTAAAAAATTATTTTTTGAAAAATTTACTATAGAAAAGGCAATCCTCGGCGTATTTAAAATTTGCGACAGTAAAAAATTATTTTTTGAAAAATTTACTATAGAAAAGGCAATCCTCGGCGTATTTAAAATTTGCGACAGTAAAAAATTATTTTATCAAAAATTTACTATAGAAAAGGCAATCCTCGGCGTATTTAAAATTTGCGACAGTAAAAAATTATTTTTTGAAAAATTTACTATAGAAAAGGCAATCCTTGGCGTATTTAAAATTTGCGACAGTAAAAAATTATTTTTTGAAAAATTTACTATAGAAAAGGCAATCCTCGGCGTATTTAAAATTTGCGACAGTAAAAATTTATTTTTTGAAAAATTTACTATAGAAAAGGATATCCTCGGCGTATTTAAAATTTGCGACAGTAAAAATTAATTTTTTGAAAATTTACTATAGACAAGGCAATCCTCGGCGTATTTAAAATTTGCGACAGTAAAAAATTATTTTTTGAAAAATTTACTATAGAAAAGGCAATCCTCGGCGTATTTAAAATTTGCGACAGTAAAAAATTATTTTTTGAAAATTTACTATAGAAAAGGCAATCCTCGGCGTATTTAAAATTTGCGACAGTAAAAATTTATTTTTGAAAAATTTACTATAGAAAAGGCAATCCTCGGCGTATTTAAAATTTGCGACAGTAAAAAATTATTTTATGAAAAATTTACTGTAGAAAAGGCAATCCTCGGCGTATTTAAAATTTGCGACAGTAAAAAATTATTTTTTGAAAAATTTACTATAGAAAAGGCAATCCTCGGCGTATTTAAAATTTGCGACAGTAAAAAATTAGTTTTTGAAAAATTTACTATAGAAAAGGCAATCCTCGGCGTATTTAAAATTTGCGACAGTAAAAAATTATTTTTTGAAAAATTTACTATAGAAAAGGCAATCCTCGGCGTATTTAAAATTTGCGACAGTAAAAAATTATTTTATCAAAAATTTACTATAGAAAAGGCAATCCTCGGCGTATTTAAAATTTGCGACAGTAAAAATTATTTTTTGAAAAATTTACTATAGAAAAGGCAATCCTCGGCGTATTTAAAATTTGCGACAGTAAAAAATTCTTTTTTGAAAAATTTACTATAGAAAAGGCAATCCTCGGCGTATTTAAAATTTGCGACAGTAAAAATTTATTTTTTGAAAAATTTACTATAGAAAAGGATATCCTCGGCGTATTTAAAATTTGCGACAGTAAAAATTAATTTTTTGAAAAATTTACTATAGACAAGGCAATCCTCGGCGTATTTAAAATTTGCGACAGTAAAAAATTATTTTTTGAAAAATTTACTATAGAAAAGGCAATCCTCGGCGTATTTAAAATTTGCGACAGTAAAAAATTATTTTTTGAAAAATTTACTATAGAAAAGGCAATCCTCGGCGTATTTAAAATTTGCGACAGTAAAAAATTATTTTTTGAAAATTTACTATAGAAAAGGCAATCCTCGGCGTATTTAAAATTTGCGACAGTAAAAAATTATTTTTTGAAAAATTTACTATAGATAAGGCAATCCTCGGCGTATTTAAAATTTGCGACAGTAAAAAATTATTTTTTGAAAAATTTACTATAGAAAAGGCAATCCTCGGCGTATTTAAAATTTGCGACAGTAAAAAATTATTTTTTGAAAAATTTACTATAGAAAAGGCAATCCTCGGCGTATTTAAAATTTGCGACAGTAAAAAATTATTTTTTGAAAAATTTACTATAGAAAAGGCAATCCTCGGCGTATTTAAAATTTGCGACAGTAAAAATTTATTTTTTGAAAAATTTACTATAGAAAAGGCAATCCTCGGCGTATTTAAAATTTGCGACAGTAAAAAATTATTTTTTGAAAAATTTACTATAGAAAAGGCAATCCTCGGCGTATTTAAAATTTGCCACAGTAAAAATTTATTTTTTGAAAAATTTACTATAGAAAAGGCAATCCTCGGCGTATTTAAAATTTGCGACAGTAAAAAATTATTTTTTGAAAAATTTACTATAGAAAAGGCAATCCTCGGCGTATTTAAAATTTGCGACAGTAAAAAATTATTTTTTGAAAAATTTACTATAGAAAAGGCAATCCTCGGCGTATTTAAAATTTGCGACAGTAAAAAATTATTTTTTGAAAAATTTACTATAGAAAAGGCAATCCTCGGCGTATTTAAAATTTGCGACAGTAAAAAATAATTTTTGAAAAATTTACTATAGAAAAGGCAATCCTCGGCGTATTTAAAATTTGCGACAGTAAAAATTTATTTTTTGAAAAATTTACTATAGAAAAGGCAATCCTCGGCGTATTTAAAATTTGCGACAGTAAAAAATTATTTTTTGAAAAATTTACTATAGAAAAGGCAATCCTCGGCGTATTTAAAATCTGCGACAGTAAAAAATTATTTTTTGAAAAATTTACTATAGAAAAGGCAATCCTCGGCGTATTTAAAATTTGCGACAGTAAAAAATTATTTTTGAAAAATTTACTATAGAAAAGGCAATCCTCGGCGTATTTAAAATTTGCGACAGTAAAAAATTTACTATAGAAAAGGCAACCCTCGGCGAATTTAAAATTTGCGACAGTAAAAAATTATTTCTTGAAAAATTTACTATAGAAAAGGCAATCCTCGGCGTATTTAAAATTTGCGAGAGTAAAAAATTATTTTTTGAAAAATTTACTATAGAAAAGGCAATCCTCGGCGTATTTAAAATTTGCGACAGTAAAAAATTATTTTTTGAAAAATTTACTATAGAAAAGGCAATCCTCGGCGTATTTAAAATTTGCGACAGTAAAAAATTATTTTTGAAAAATTTACTATAGAAAAGGCAATCCTCGGCGTATTTAAAATTTGCGACAGTAAAAATTTATTTTTGAAAAATTTACTATAGAAAAGGCAATCCTCGGCGTATTTAAAATTTGGGACAGTAAAAAATTATTTTTTGAAAAATTTACTATAGAAAAGGCAATCCTCGGCGTATTTAAAATTTGCGACAGTAAAAAATTATTTTTTGAAAAATTTACTATAGAAAAGGCAATCCTCGGCGTATTTAAAATTTGCGACAGTAAAAAATTATTTTTTGAAAAATTTACTATAGAAAAGGCAATCCTCGGCGTATTTAAAATTTGCGACAGTAAAAAATTTACTATAGAAAAGGTAACCCTCGGCGAATTTAAAATTTGCGACAGTAAAAAATTATTTCTTGAAAAATTTACTATAGAAAAGGCAATCCTCGGCGTATTTAAAATTTGCGACAGTAAAAAATTATTTTTTGAAAAATTTACTATAGAAAAGGCAATCCTCGGCGTATTTAAAATTTGCGACAGTAAAAATTTATTTTTTGAAAAATTTACTATAGAAAAGGCAATCCTCGGCGTATTTAAAATTTGCGACAGTAAAAAATTATTTTTTGAAAAATTTACTATAGAAAAGGCAATCCTCGGCGTATTTAAAATTTGCGACAGTAAAAAATAATTTTTTGAAAAATTTACTATAGAAAAGGCAATCCTCGGCGTATTTAAAATTTGCGACAGTAAAAATTTATTTTTTGAAAAATTTACTATAGAAAAGGCAATCCTCGGCGTATTTAAAATTTGCGACAGTAAAAAATTATTTTTTGAAAAATTTACTATAGAAAAGGCAATCCTCGGCGTATTTAAAATTTGCGACAGTAAAAAATTATTTTTTGAAAAATTTACTATAGAAAAGGCAATCCTCGGCGTATTTAAAATTAGCGACAGTAAAAAATTATTTTTTGAAAAATTTACTATAGAAAAGGCAATCCTCGGCGTATTTAAAATTTGCGACAGTAAAAATTTATTTTTTGAAAAATTTACTATAGAAAAGGCAATCCTCGGCGTATTTAAAATTTGCGACAGTAAAAAATTATTTTTTGAAAAATTTACTATAGAAAAGGCAATCCTCGGCGTATTTAAAATTTGCGACAGTAAAAAATCATTTTTTGAAAAATGTACTATAGAAAAGGCAATCCTCGGCGTATTTAAAATTTGCGACAGTAAAAAATTATTTTTTGAAAAATTTACTATAGAAAAGGCAATCCTCGGCGTATTTAAAATTTGCGACAGTAAAAAATTATTTTTTGAAAAATTTACTATAGAAAAGGCAATCCTCGGCGTATTTAAAATTTGCGACAGTAAAAAATTATTTTTTGAAAAATTTACTATAGAAAAGGCAATCCTCGGCGTATTTAAAATTTGCGACAGTAAAAAATTATTCTTTGAAAAATTTGCTATAGAAAAGGCAATCCTCGGCGTATTTAAAATTTGCGACAGTAAAAAATTATTTCTTGAAAAATTTACTATAGAAAAGGCAATCCTCGGCGTATTTAAAATTTGCGACAGTAAAAAATTATTTTTTGAAAAATTTACTATAGAAAAGGCAATCCTCGGCGTATTTAAAATTTGCGACAGTAAAAAATTATTTTTTGAAAAATTTACTATAGAAAAGGCAATCCTCGGCGTATTTAAAATTTGCGACAGTAAAAAATTATTTTTGAAAAATTTACTATAGAAAAGGCAATCCTCGGCGTATTTAAAATTTGCGACAGTAAAAATTTATTTTTTGAAAAATTTACTATAGAAAAGGCAATCCTCGGCGTATTTAAAATTTGCGACAGTAAAAAATTATTTTTTGAAAAATTTACTATAGAAAAGGCAATCCTCGGCGTATTTAAAATTTGCGACAGTAAAAAATTATTTTTTGAAAAATTTACTATAGAAAAGGCAATCCTCGGCGTATTTAAAATTTGCGACAGTAAAAATTTATTTTTGAAAAATTTACTATAGAAAAGGCAATCCTCGGCGTATTTAAAATTTGCGACAGTAAAAAATTATTTTTTGAAAAATTTACTATAGAAAAGGCAATCCTCGGCGTATTTAAAATTTGCGACAGTAAAAAATTTACTATAGAAAAGGCAACCCTCGGCGAATTTAAAATTTGCGACAGTAAAAAATTATTTTTTGAAAAATTTACTATAGAAAAGGCAATCCTCGGCGTATTTAAAATTTGCGACAGTACAAATTTATTTTTTGAAAAATTTACTATAGAAAAGGCAATCCTCGGCGTATTTAAAATTTGAGACAGTAAAAAATTATTTTTTGAAAAATTTACTATAGAAAAGGCAATCCTCGGCTTATTTAAAATTTGCGACAGTAAAAAATTATTTTTTGAAAAATTTACTATAGAAAAGGCAATCCTCGGCGTATTTAAAATTTGCGACAGTAAAAAATTATTTTTTAAAAAATTTACTATAGAAAAGGCAATCCTCGGCGTATTTAAAATTTGCGACAGTAAAAATTTATTTTTTGAAAAATTTACTATAGAAAAGGCAATCCTCGGCGTATTTAAAATTTGCGACAGTAAAAAATTATTTTTTGAAAAATTTACTATAGAAAAGGCAATCCTCGGCGTATTTAAAATTTGCGACAGTAAAAAATTATTTTTTGAAAGTTTTACTATAGAAAAGGCAATCCTCGGCGTATTTAAAATTTGCGACAGTAAAAAATTATTTTTTGAAAAATTTACTATAGAAAAGGCAATCCTCGGCGTATTTAAAATTTGCGACAGTAAAAAATTATTTTTTGAAAAATTTACTATAGAAAAGGCAATCCTCGGCGTATTTAAAATTTGCGACAGTAAAAAATTATTTTATCAAAAATTTACTATAGAAAAGGCAATCCTCGGCGTATTTAAAATTTGCGACAGTAAAAAATTATTTTTTGAAAAATTTACTATAGAAAAGGCAATCCTCGGCGTATTTAAAATTTGCGACAGTAAAAAATTATTTTTTGAAAAATTTACTATAGAAAAGGCAATCCTCGGCGTATTTAAAATTTGCGACAGTAAAAATTTATTTTTTGAAAAATTTACTATAGAAAGGGATATCCTCGGCGTATTTAAAATTTGCGACAGTAAAAATTAATTTTTTGAAAAATTTACTATAGACAAGGCAATCCTCGGCGTATTTAAAATTTGCGACAGTAAAAAATTATTTTTTGAAAAATTTACTATAGAAAAGGCAATCCTCGGCGTATTTAAAATTTGCGACAGTAAAAAATTATTTTTTGAAAAATTACTATAGAAAAGGCAATCCTCGGCGTATTTAAAATTTGCGACAGTAAAAATTTATTTTTTGAAAAATTTACTATAGAAAAGGCAATCCTCGGCGTATTTAAAATTTGCGACAGTAAAAAATTATTTTATGAAAAATTTACTGTAGAAAAGGCAATCCTCGGCGTATTTAAAATTTGCGACAGTAAAAAATTATTTTTTGAAAAATTTACTATAGAAAAGGCAATCCTCGGCGTATTTAAAATTTGCGACAGTAAAAAATTATTTTTTGAAAAATTTACTATAGAAAAGGCAATCCTCGGCGTATTTAAAATTTGCGACAGTAAAAAATTATTTTTTGAAAAATTTACTATAGAAAAGGCAATCCTCGGCGTATTTAAAATTTGCGACAGTAAAAAATTATTTTATCAAAAATTTACTATAGAAAAGGCAATCCTCGGCGTATTTAAAATTTGCGACAGTAAAAAATTATTTTTTGAAAAATTTACTATAGAAAAGGCAATCCTCGGCGTATTTAAAATTTGCGACAGTAAAAAATTATTTTTTGAAAAATTTACTATAGAAAAGGCAATCCTCGGCGTATTTAAAATTTGCGACAGTAAAAATTTATTTTTTGAAAAATTTACTATAGAAAAGGATATCCTCGGCGTATTTAAAATTTGCGACAGTAAAAATTAATTTTTTGAAAAATTTACTATAGACAAGGCAATCCTCGGCGTATTTAAAATTTGCGACAGTAAAAAATTATTTTTTGAAAAATTTACTATAGAAAAGGCAATCCTCGGCGTATTTAAAATTTGCGACAGTAAAAAATTATTTTTTGAAAAATTTACTATAGAAAAGGCAATCCTCGGCGTATTTAAAATTTGCGACAGTAAAAAATTATTTTTTGAAAAATTTACTATAGAAAAGGCAATCCTCGGCGTATTTAAAATTTGCGACAGTAAAAAATTATTTTTTGAAAAATTTACTATAGATAAGGCAATCCTCGGCGTATTTAAAATTTGCGACAGTAAAAAAATTATTTTTTGAAAAATTTACTATAGAAAAGGCAATCCTCGGCGTATTTAAAATTTGCGAGAGTAAAAAATTATTTTTTGAAAAATTTACTATAGAAAAGGCAATCCTCGGCGTATTTAAAATTTGCGACAGTAAAAAATTATTTTTTGAAAAATTTACTATAGAAAAGGCAATCCTCGGCGTATTTAAAATTTGCGACAGTAAAAATTTATTTTTTGAAAAATTTACTATAGAAAAGGCAATCCTCGGCGTATTTAAAATTTGCGACTGTAAAAAATTATTTTTTGAAAAATTTACTATAGAAAAGGCAATCCTCGGCGTATTTAAAATTTGCGACAGTAAAAAATTATTTTTTGAAAAATTTACTATAGAAAACGCAATCCTCGGCGTATTTAAAATTTGCGACAGTAAAAATTTATTTTTTGAAAAATTTACTATAGAAAAGGCAATCCTCGGCGTATTTAAAATTTGCGACAGTAAAAAATTATTTTTTGAAAAATTTACTATAGAAAAGGCAATCCTCGGCGTATTTAAAATTTGCGACAGTAAAAATTTATTTTTTGAAAAATTTACTATAGAAAAGGCAATCCTCGGCGTATTTAAAATTTGCGACAGTAAAAAATTATTTTTTGAAAAATTTACTATAGAAAAGGCAATCCTCGGCGTATTTAAATTTTGCGACAGTAAAAAATTATTTTTTGAAAAATTTACTATAGAAAAGGCAATCCTCGGCGTATTTAAAATTTGCGACAGTAAAAAATTATTTTTTGAAAAATTTACTATAGAAAAGGCAATCCTCGTCGTATTTAAAATTTGCGACAGTAAAAAATAATTTTTGAAAAATTTACTATAGAAAAGGCAATCCTCGGCGTATTTAAAATTTGCGACAGTAAAAATTTATTTTTGGAAAAATTTACTATAGAAAAGGCAATCCTCGGCGTATTTAAAATTTGCGACAGTAAAAATTATTATTTTGAAAAATTTACTATAGAAAAGGCAATCCTCGGCGTATTTAAAATCTGCGACAGTAAAAAATTATTTTTTGAAAAATTTACTATAGAAAAGGCAATCCTCGGCGTATTTAAAATTTGCGACAGTAAAAAATTATTTTTTGAAAAATTTGCTATAGAAAAGGCAATCTTCGGCGTATTTAAAATTTGCGACAGTAAAAAATTTACTATAGAAAAGGCAACCCTCGGCGAATTTAAAATTTGCGACAGTAAAAAATTATTTCTTGAAAAATTTACTATAGAAAAGGCAATCCTCGGCGTATTTAAAATTTGCGAGAGTAAAAAATTATTTTTTGAAAAATTTACTATAGAAAAGGCAATCCTCGGCGTATTTAAAATTTGCGACAGTAAAAAATTATTTTTTGAAAAATTTACTATAGAAAAGGCAATCCTCGGCGTATTTAAAATTTGCGACAGTAAAAAATTATTTTTTGAAAAATTTACTATAGAAAAGGCAATCCTCGGCGTATTTAAAATTTGCGACAGTAAAAATTTATTTTTTGAAAAATTTACTATAGAAAAGGCAATCCTCGGCGTATTTAAAATTTGCGACAGTAAAAAATTATTTTTTGAAAAATTTACTATAGAAAAGGCAATCCTCGGCGTATTTAAAATTTGCGACAGTAAAAAATTATTTTTTGAAAAATTTACTATAGAAAAGGCAATCCTCGGCGTATTTAAAATTTGCGACAGTAAAAAATTATTTTTTGAAAAATTTACTATAGAAAAGGCAATCCTCGGCGTATTTAAAATTTGCGACAGTAAAAAATTTACTATAGAAAAGGCAACCCTCGGCGAATTTAAAATTTGCGACAGTAAAAAATTGTTTCTTGAAAAATTTACTATAGAAAAGGCAATCCTCGGCGTATTTAAAATTTGCGACAGTAAAAAATTATTTTTTGAAAAATTTACTATAGAAAAGGCAATCCTCGGCGTATTTAAAATTTGCGACAGTAAAAATTTATTTTTTGAAAAATTTACTATAGAAAAGGCAATCCTCGGCGTATTTAAAATTTGCGACAGTAAAAAATTATTTTTTGAAAAATTTACTATAGAAAAGGCAATCCTCGGCGTATTTAAAATTTGCGACAGTAAAAAATTATTTTTTGAAAAATTTACTATAGAAAAGGCAATCCTCGGCGTATTTAAAATTTGCGACAGTAAAAATTTATTTTTGAAAAATTTACTATAGAAAAGGCAATCCTCGGCGTATTTAAAATTTGCGACAGTAAAAAATTATTTTTTGAAAAATTTACTACAGAAAAGGCAATCCTCGGCGTATTTAAAATTTGCGACAGTAAAAATTTATTTTTTGAAAAATTTACTATAGAAAAGGCAATCCTCGGCGTATTTAAAATTTGCGACAGTAAAAAATTATTTTTTGAAAAATTTACTATAGAAAAGGCAATCCTCGGCGTATTTAAAATTTGCGACAGTAAAAAATTTACTATAGAAAAGGCAACCCTCGGCGTATTTAAAATTTGCGACAGTAAAAAATTATTTTTTGAAAAATTTACTATAGAAAAGGCAATCCTCGGCGTATTTAAAATTTGCGACAGTAATAAATTATTTTTTGACAAATTTACTATAGAAAAGGCATTCCTCGGCGTATTTAAAATTTGCGACAGTAAAAATTAATTTTTTGAAAAATTTACTATAGAAAAGGCAATCCTCGTCGTATTTAAAATTTGCGACAGTAAAAAATTATTTTTTGAAAAATTTACTATAGAAAAGGCAACCCTCGGCGAATTTAAAATTTGCGACAGTAAAAAATTATTTTTTGAAAAATTTACTATAGAAAAGGCAATCCTCGGCGTATTTAAAATTTGCGACAGTAAAAAATTATTTTTTGACAAATTTACTATAGAAAAGGCAATCCTCGGCGTATTTAAAATTTGCGACAGTAAAAATTTATTTTTTGAAAAATTTACTATAGAAAAGGCAATCCTCGGCGTATTTAAAATTTGCGACAGTAAAAAATTATTTTTTGAAAAATTTACTATAGAAAAGGCAATCCTCGGCGTATTTAAAATTTGCGACAGTAAAAATTTATTTTTTGAAAAATTTACTATAGAAAAGGCAATCCTCGGCGTATTTAAAATTTGCGACAGTAAAAAAAAAATTTATTTTTTGAAAAATTTACTATAGAAAAGGCAATCCTCGGCGTATTTAAAATTTGCGACAGTAAAAAATTATTTTTTGAAAAATTTACTAGAGAAAAGGCAATCCTCGGCGTATTTAAAATTTGCGACAGTAAAAAATTTACTATAGAAAAGGCAATCCTCGCCGTATTTAAAATTTGCGACAGTAAAAAATTAGTTTTTGAAAAATTTACTATAGAAAAGGCAGTCCTCGGCGTATTTAAAATTTGCTACAGTAAAAATTATTTTTTGAAAAATTTACTATAGAAAAGGCAATCCTCGGCGTATTTAAAATTTGCGACAGTAAAAAATAATTTTTGAAAAATTTACTATAGAAAAGGCAACACTCGGCGAATTTAAATTTGCGACAGTAAAAAATTATTTTTTGAAAAATTTACTATAGAAAAGGCAATCCTCGGCGTATTTAAAATTTGCGACAGTAAAAAATTATTTTTTGACAAATTTACTATAGAAAAGGCAATCCTCGGCGTATTTAAAATTTGCGACAGTAAAAATTTATTTTTGAAAAATTTACTATAGAAAAGGCAATCCTCGGCGTATTTAAAATTTGCGACAGTAAAAATTATTTTTTGAAAAATTTACTATACAAAAGGCAATCCTCGGCGTATTTAAAATTTGCGACAGTAAAAATTTATTTTTTGAAAAATTTACTATAGAAAAGGCAATCCTCGGCGTATTTAAAATTTGCGACAGTAAAAATTTATTTTTTGAAAAATTTACTATAGAAAAGGCAATCCTCGGCGTATTTAAAATTTGCGATAGTAAAAAATTATTTTATGAAAAATTTACTATAGAAAAGGTAATCCTCGGCGTATTTAAAATTTGCGACAGTAAAAAATTATTTTTTGAAAAATTTACTATAGAAAAGGCAATCCTCGGCGTATTTAAAATTTGCGACAGTAAAAAATTATTTTTTGAAAAATTTACTATAGAAAAGGCAATCCTCGGCGTATTTAAAATTTGCGACAGTAAAAAATTATTTTTTGAAAAATTTACTATAGAAAAGGCAATCCTCGGCGTATTTAAAATTTGCGACAGTAAAAAATTATTTTTTGAAAAATTTACTATAGAAAAGGCAATCCTCGGCGTATTTAAAATTTGCGACAGTAAAAAATTAGTTTTTGAAAAACTTACTATAGAAAAGGCAGTCCTCGGCGTATTTAAAATTTGCGACAGTAAAAAATTATTTTTTGAAAAATTTACTGTAGAAAAGGCAATCCTCGGCGTATTTAAAATTTGCGACAGTAAAAAATTATTTTTTGAAAAATTTACTATAGAAAAGGCAATCCTCGGCGTATTTAAAATTTGCGAGAGTAAAAAATTATTTTTTGAAAAATTTACTATAGAAAAGGCAATCCTCGGCGTATTTAAAATTTGCGAGAGTAAAAAATTATTTTTTGAAAAATTTACTATAGAAAAGGCAATCCTCGGCGTATTTAAAATTTGCGACAGTAAAAAATTATTTTTTGAAAAATTTACTATAGAAAAGGCAATCCTCGGCGTAGTTAAAATTTGCGACAGTAAAAATTTATTTTTTGAAAAATTGACTATAGAAAAGGCAATCCTCGGCGTAATTAAAATTTGCGACAGTCAAAAATTATTTTTTGAAAAATTTACTATAGAAAACGCAATCCTCGGCGTATTTAAAATTTGCGACAGTAAAAATCTATTTTTTGAAAAATTTACTATAGAAAAGGCAATCCTCGGCGTATTTAAAATTTGCGACAGTAAAAAATTATTTTTTGAAAAATTTACTATAGAAAAGGCAATCCTTGGCGTATTTAAAATTTGCGACAGTAAAAATTTATTTTTTGAAAAATTTACTATAGAAAAGGCAATCCTCGGCGTATTTAAAATTTGCGACAGTAAAAAATTATTTTTGAAAATTTACTATAGAAAAGGCAATCTTCGGCGTATTTAAAATTTGCGACAGTAAAAAATTATTTTTTGAAAAATTTACTATAGAAAAGGCAATCCTCGGCGTATTTAAAATTTGCGACAGTAAAAATTTATTTTTTGAAAAATTTACTATAGAAAAGGCAATCCTCGGCGTATTTAAAATTTGCGACAGTAAAAAATTATTTTTTGAAAAATTTACTATAGAAAAGGCAATCCTCGGCGTATTTAAAATTTGCGACAGTAAAAAATTATTTTTTGAAAATTTACTATAGAAAAGGCAATCCTCGGCGTATTTAAAATTTGCGACAGTAAAATTTATTTTTTGAAAAATTTACTATAGAAAAGGCAATCCTCGGCGTATTTAAAATTTGCGACAGTAAAAAATTATTTTTTGAAAAATTTACTATAGAAAAGGCAATCCTCGGCGTATTTAAAATTTGCGACAGTAAAAATTTATTTTTGAAAAATTTACTATAGAAAAGGCAATCCTCGGCGTATTTAAAATTTGCGACAGTAAAAAATTATTTTTTGAAAAATTTACTATAGAAAAGGCAATCCTCGGCGTATTTAAAATTTGCGACAGTAAAAAATTTACTATAGAAAAGGCAACCCTCGGCGTATTTAAAATTTGCGACAGTAAAAAATTATTTTTTGAAAAATTTACTATAGAAAAGGCAATCCTCGGCGTATTTAAAATTTTGCGACAGTAATAAATTATTTTTTGACAAATTTACTATAGAAAAGGCAATCCTCGGCGTATTTAAAATTTGCGACAGTAAAAATTAATTTTTTGAAAAATTTACTATAGAAAAGGCAATCCTCGTCGTATTTAAAATTTGCGACAGTAAAAAATTATTTTTTGAAAAATTTACTATAGAAAAGGCAACCCTCGGCGAATTTAAAATTTGCGACAGTAAAAAATTATTTTTTGAAAAATTTACTATAGAAAAGGCAATCCTCGGCGTATTTAAAATTTGCGACAGTGAAAAATTATTTTTTGACAAATTTACTATAGAAAAGGCAATCCTCGGCGTATTTAAAATTTGCGACAGTAAAAATTTATTTTTTGAAAAATTTACTATAGAAAAGGCAATCCTCGGCGTATTTAAAATTTGCGACAGTAAAAAATTATTTTTTGAAAAATTTACTATAGAAAAGGCAATCCTCGGCGTATTTAAAATTTGCGACAGTAAAAATTTATTTTTTGAAAAATTTACTATAGAAAAGGCAATCCTCGGCGTATTTAAAATTTGCGACAGTAAAAATTTATTTTTTGAAAAATTTACTATAGAAAAGGCAATCCTCGGCGTATATAAAATTTGCGACAGTAAAAAATTATTTTTTGACAAATTTACTATAGAAAAGGCAATCCTCGGCGTATTAAAATTTGCGACAGTAAAAAATTATTTTTTGAAAAATTTACTATAGAAAAGGCAATCCTCGGCGTATTTAAAATTTGCGACAGTAAAAAATTTACTATAGAAAAGGCAATCCTCGCCGTATTTAAAATTTGCGACAGTAAAAAATTAGTTTTTGAAAAATTTACTATAGAAAAGGCAGTCCTCGGCGTATTTAAAATTTGCGACAGTAAAAAATTATTTTTTGAAAAATTTACTATAGAAAAGGCAATCCTCGGCGTATTTAAAATTTGCGACAGTAAAAAATTAGTTTTTGAAAAATTTACTATAGAAAAGGCAGTCCTCGGCGTATTTAAAATTTGCGACAGTAAAAAATTATTTTTTGAAAAATTTACTATAGAAAAGGCAATCCTCGGCGTATTTAAAATTTGCGACAGTAAAAAATTTTTTTTTTGAAAAATTTACTATAGAAAAGGCAATCCTCGGCGTATTTTAAATTTGCGACAGTAAAAATTTATTTTTTGAAAAAGTTACTATAGAAAAGGCAATCCTCGGCGTATTTAAGATTTGCGACAGTAAAAAATTATTTTTTGAAAAATTTACTATAGAAAAGGCAATCCTCGGCGTATTTAAAATTTGCGACAGTAAAAAATTATTTTTTGAAAAATTTGCTATAGAAAAGGCAATCCTCGGCGTATTTAAAATTTGCGACAGTAAAAATTTATTTTTTGAAAAATTTACTATAGAAAAGTCAATCCTCGGCGTATTTAAAATTTGCGACAGTAAAAAATTATTTTTTGAAAAATTTACTATAGAAAAGGCAATCCTCGGCGTATTTAAAATTTGCAACAGTAAAAATTTATTTTTGAAAAATTTACTATAGAAAAGGCAATCCTCGGCGTATTTAAAATTTGCGACAGTAAAAAATTATTTTTTGAAAAATTTACTATAGAAAAGGCAATCCTCGGCGTATTTAAAATTTGCGACAGTAAAAAATTTACTATAGAAAAGGCAACCCTCGGCGTATTTAAAATTTGCGACAGTAAAAAATTATTTTTTGAAAAATTTACTATAGAAAAGGCAATCCTCGGCGTATTTAAAATTTGCGGCAGTAAAAAATTATTTTTTGACAAATTTAATATAGAAAAGGCAATCCTCGGCGTATTTAAAATTTGCGACAGTAAAAATTTATTTTTTGAAAAATTTACTATAGAAAAGGCAATCCTCGGCGTATTTAAAATTTGCGACAGTAAAAAATAATTTTTTGAAAAATTTACTATAGAAAAGGCAACCCTCGGCGAATTTAAAATTTGCGACAGTAAAAAATTATTTTTTGAAAAATTTACTATAGAAAAGGCAATCCTCGGCGTATTTAAAATTTGCGGACAGTAAAAAATTATTTTTTGACAAATTTACTATAGAAAAGGCAATCCTCGGCGTATTTAAAATTTGCGACAGTAAAAATTTATTTTTTGAAAATTTACTATAGAAAAGGCAATCCTCGGCGTATTTAAAATTTGCGACAGTAAAAAATTATTTTTTGAAAATTTACTATACAAAAGGCATCCTCGGCGTATTTAAAATTTGCGACAGTAAAAATTTATTTTTTGAAAAATTTACTATAGAAAAGGCAATCCTCGGCGTATTTAAAATTTGCGACAGTAAAAATTTATTTTTTGAAAAATTTACTATAGAAAAGGCAATCCTCGGCGTATTTAAAATTTGCGATAGTAAAAAATTATTTTATGAAAAATTTACTATAGAAAAGGTAATCCTCGGCGTATTTAAAATTTGCGACAGTAAAAAATTATTTTTTGAAAAATTTACTATAGAAAAGGCAACCCTCGGCGAATTTAAAATTTGCGACAGTAAAAAATTATTTTTTGAAAAATTTACTATAGAAAAGGCAATCCTCGGCGTATTTAAAATTTGCGACAGTGAAAAATTATTTTTGACAAATTTACTATAGAAAAGGCAATCCTCGGCGTATTTAAAATTTGCGACAGTAAAAATTTATTTTTTGAAAAATTTACTATAGAAAAGGCAATCCTCGGCGTATTTAAAATTTGCGACAGTAAAAAATTATTTTTTGAAAAATTTACTATAGAAAAGGCAATCCTCGGCGTATTTAAAATTTGCGACAGTAAAAATTTATTTTTTGAAAAATTTACTATAGAAAAGGCAATCCTCGGCGTATTTAAAATTTGCGACAGTAAAAATTTATTTTTTGAAAAATTTACTATAGAAAAGGCAATCCTCGGCGTATTTAAAATTTGCGACAGTAAAAAATTATTTTTTGACAAATTTACTATAGAAAAGGCAATCCTCGGCGTATTTAAAATTTGCGACAGTAAAAAATTATTTTTTGAAAAATTTACTATAGAAAAGGCAATCCTCGGCGTATTTAAAATTTGCGACAGTAAAAAATTTACTATAGAAAAGGCAATCCTCGCCGTATTTAAAATTTGCGACAGTAAAAAATTAGTTTTTGAAAAATTTACTATAGAAAAGGCAGTCCTCGGCGTATTTAAAATTTGCGACAGTAAAAAATTATTTTTTGAAAAATTTACTATAGAAAAGGCAATCCTCGGCGTATTTAAAATTTGCGACAGTAAAAAATTAGTTTTTGAAAAATTTACTATAGAAAAGGCAGTCCTCGGCGTATTTAAAATTTGCGACAGTAAAAAATTATTTTTTGAAAAATTTACTATAGAAAAGGCAATCCTCGGCGTATTTAAAATTTGCGACAGTAAAAAATTTTTTTTTTGAAAAATTTACTATAGAAAAGGCAATCCTCGGCGTATTTTAAATTTGCGACAGTAAAAATTTATTTTTTGAAAAAGTTACTATAGAAAAGGCAATCCTCGGCGTATTTAAGATTTGCGACAGTAAAAAATTATTTTTTGAAAAATTTACTATAGAAAAGGCAATCCTCGGCGTATTTAAAATTTGCGACAGTAAAAAATTATTTTTTGAAAAATTTGCTATAGAAAAGGCAATCCTCGGCGTATTTAAAATTTGCGACAGTAAAAATTTATTTTTTGAAAAATTTACTATAGAAAAGTCAATCCTCGGCGTATTTAAAATTTGCGACAGTAAAAAATTATTTTTTGAAAAATTTACTATAGAAAAGGCAATCCTCGGCGTATTTAAAATTTGCAACAGTAAAAATTTATTTTTTGAAAAATTTACTATAGAAAAGGCAATCCTCGGCGTATTTAAAATTTGCGACAGTAAAAAATTATTTTTTGAAAAATTTACTATAGAAAAGGCAATCCTCGGCGTATTTAAAATTTGCGACAGTAAAAAATTTACTATAGAAAAGGCAACCCTCGGCGTATTTAAAATTTGCGACAGTAAAAAATTATTTTTTGAAAAATTTACTATAGAAAAGGCAATCCTCGGCGTATTT
The DNA here is from genome assembly GCA_963924295.1 of Dioctria rufipes. Lineage (NCBI taxonomy): Eukaryota > Metazoa > Arthropoda > Insecta > Diptera > Asilidae > Dioctria > Dioctria rufipes. Next base: position 14,528 of record CAWUPM010001149.1, on the reverse strand, counting down.
AAAATTTGCCGCAGTAAAAAATTATTTTTTGACAAATTTAATATAGAAAAGGCAATCCTCGGCGTATTTAAAATTTGCGACAGTAAAAATTTATTTTTTGAAAAATTTACTATAGAAAAGGCAATCCTCGGCGTATTTAAAATTTGCGACAGTAAAAAATAATTTTTTGAAAAATTTACTATAGAAAAGGCAACCCTCGGCGAATTTAAAATTTGCGACAGTAAAAAATTATTTTTTGAAAAATTTACTATAGAAAAGGCAATCCTCGGCGTATTTAAAATTTGCGACAGTAAAAAATTATTTTTTGACAAATTTACTATAGAAAAGGCAATCCTCGGCGTATTTAAAATTTGCGACAGTAAAAATTTATTTTTTGAAAAATTTACTATAGAAAAGGCAATCCTCGGCGTATTTAAAATTTGCGACAGTAAAAAATTATTTTTTGAAAAATTTACTATACAAAAGGCAATCCTCGGCGTATTTAAAATTTGCGACAGTAAAAATTTATTTTTTGAAAAATTTACTATAGAAAAGGCAATCCTCGGCGTATTTAAAATTTGCAACAGTAAAAATTTATTTTTTGAAAAATTTACTATAGAAAAGGCAATCCTCGGCGTATTTAAAATTTGCGATAGTAAAAAATTATTTTATGAAAAATTTACTATAGAAAAGGTAATCCTCGGCGTATTTAAAATTTGCGACAGTAAAAAATTATTTTTTGAAAAATTTACTATAGAAAAGGCAATCCTCGGCGTATTTAAAATTTGCGACAGTAAAAAATTATTTTTTGAAAAATTTACTATAGAAAAGGCAATCCTCGGCGTATTTAAAATTTGCGACAGTAAAAAATTATTTTTTGAAAAATTTACTATAGAAAAGGCAATCCTCGGCGTATTTAAAATTTGCGACAGTAAAAAATTATTTTTTGAAAAATTTACTATAGAAAAGGCAATCCTCGGCGTATTTAAAATTTGCGACAGCAAAAAATTAGTTTTTGAAAAACTTACTATAGAAAAGGCAGTCCTCGGCGTATTTAAAATTTGCGACAGTAAAAAATTATTTTTTGAAAAATTTACTGTAGAAAAGGCAATCCTCGGCGTATTTAAAATTTGCGACAGTAAAAAATTATTTTTTGAAAAATTTACTATAGAAAAGGCAATCCTCGGCGTATTTAAAATTTGCGAGAGTAAAAAATTATTTTTTGAAAAATTTACTATAGAAAAGGCAATCCTCGGCGTATTTCAAATTTGCGAGAGTAAAAAATTATTTTTTGAAAAATTTACTATAGAAAAGGCAATCCTCGGCGTATTTAAAATTTGCGACAGTAAAAAATTATTTTTTGAAAAATTTACTATAGAAAAGGCAATGCTCGGCGTAGTTAAAATTTGCGACAGTAAAAATTTATTTTTTGAAAAATTGACTATAGAAAAGGCAATCCTCGGCGTATTTAAAATTTGCGACAGTCAAAAATTATTTTTTGAAAAATTTACTATAGAAAACGCAATCCTCGGCGTATTTAAAATTTGCGACAGTAAAAATCTATTTTTTGAAAAATTTACTATAGAAAAGGCAATCCTCGGCGTATTTAAAATTTGCGACAGTAAAAAATTATTTTTTGAAAAATTTACTATAGAAAAGGCAATCCTTGGCGTATTTAAAATTTGCGACAGTAAAAATTTATTTTTTGAAAAATTTACTATAGAAAAGGCAATCCTCGGCGTATTTAAAATTTGCGACAGTAAAAAATTATTTTTTGAAAAATTTACTATAGAAAAGGCAATCCTCGGCGTATTTAAAATTTGCGACAGTAAAAAATTATTTTTTGAAAAATTTACTATAGAAAAGGCAATCCTCGGCGTATTTAAAATTTGCGACAGTAAAAAATTATTTTTTGAAAAATTTACTATAGAAAAGGCAATCCTCGGCGTATTTAAAATTTGCGACAGTAAAAAATTATTTTTTGAAAAATTTACTATAGAAAAGGCAATCCTCGGCGTATTTAAAATTTGCGACAGTAAAAATTTATTTTTTGAAAAATTTACTATAGAAAAGGCAATCCTCGGCGTATTTAAAATTTGCGACAGTAAAAAATTATTTTTTGAAAAATTTACTATAGAAAAGGCAATCCTCGGCGTATTTAAAATTTGCGACAGTAAAAAATTATATTTTGAAAAATTTACTATAGAAAAGGCAATCCTCGGCGTATTTAAAATTTGCGACAGTAAAAAATTATTTTTTGAAAAATTTACTATAGAAAAGGCAATCCTCGGCGTATTTAAAATTTGCGACAGTAAAAAATTTACTATAGAAAAGGCAACCCTCGGCGTATTTAAAATTTGCGACAGTAAAAAATTATTTCTTGAAAAATTTACTATAGAAAAGGCAATCCTCGGCGTATTTAAAATTTGCGAGAGTAAAAAATTATTTTTTGAAAAATTTACTATAGAAAAGGCAATCCTCGGCGTATTTAAAATTTGCGACAGTAAAAAATTATTTTTTGAAAAATTTACTATAGAAAAGGCAATCCTCGGCGTACTTAAAATTTGCGACAGTAAAAAATTATTTTTTGAAAAATTTACTATAGAAAAGGCAATCCTCGGCGTATTTAAAATTTGCGACAGTAAAAATTTATTTTTTGAAAAATTTACTATAGAAAAGGCAATCCTCGGCGTATTTAAAATTTGCGACAGTAAAAAATTATTTTTTGAAAAATTTACTATAGAAAAGGCAATCCTCGGCGTATTTAAAATTTGCGACAGTAAAAAATTATTTTTGAAAAATTTACTATAGAAAAGGCAATCCTCGGCGTATTTAAAATTTGCGACAGTAAAAAATTTACTATAGAAAAGGCAACCCTCGGCGAATTTAAAATTTGCGACAGTAAAAAATTATTTCTTGAAAAATTTACTATAGAAAAGGCAATTATCGGCGTATTTAAAATTTGCGACAGTAAAAAATTATTTTTTGAAAAATTTACTATAGAAAAGGCAATCCTCGGCGTATTTAAAATTTGCGACAGTAAAAATTTATTTTTTGAAAAATTTACTATAGAAAAGGCAATCCTCGGCGTATTTAAAATTTGCGACAGTAAAAAATTATTTTTTGAAAAATTTACTATAGAAAAGGCAATCCTCGGCGTATTTAAAATTTGCGACAGTAAAAAATTATTTTTTGAAAAATTTACTATAGAAAAGGCAATCCTCGGCGTATTTAAAATTTCCGACAGTAAAAATTTATTTTTTGAAAAATTTACTATAGAAAAGACAATCCTCGGCGTATTTAAAATTTGCGACAGTAAAAAATTATTTTTTGAAAAATTTACTATAGAAAAGGCAATCCTCGGCGTATTTAAAATTTGCGACAGTAAAAAATTATTTTTTGAAAAATTTACTATAGAAAAGGCAATCCTCGGCGTATTTAAAATTAGCGACAGTAAAAAATTATTTTTTGAAAAATTTACTATAGAAAAGGCAATCCTCGCCGTATTTAAAATTTGCGACAGTAAAAATTTATTTTTTGAAAAATTTACTATAGAAAAGGCAATCCTCGGCGTATTTAAAATTTGCGACAGTAAAAAATTATTTTTTGAAAAATTTACTATAGAAAAGGCAATCCTCGGCGTATTTAAAATTTGCGACAGTAAAAAATTATTTTTTGAAAAATTTACTATAGAAAAGGCAATCCTCGGCGTATTTAAAATTTGCGACAGTAAAAAATTATTTTTTGAAAAATTTACTATAGAAAAGGCAATCCTCGGCGTATTTAAAATTTGCGACAGTAAAAAATTATTTTTTGAAAAATTTACTATAGAAAAGGCAATCCTCGGCGTATTTAAAATTTGCGACAGTAAAAAATTATTTTTTGAAAAATTTACTATAGAAAAGGCAATCCTCGGCGTATTTAAAATTTGCGACAGTAAAAAACTATTTTTTGAAAAATTTACTATAGAAAAGGCAATCCTCGGCGTATTTAAAATTTGCGACAGTAAAAAATTATTTTTTGAAAAATTTACTATAGAAAAGGCAATCCTCGGCGTATTTAAAATTTGCGACAGTAAAAATTTATTTTTTGAAAAATTTACTATAGAAAAGGCAATCCTCGGCGTATTTAAAATTTGCGACAGTAAAAAATTATTTTTTGAAAAATTTACTATAGAAAAGGCAATCCTCGGCGTATTTAAAATTTGCGACAGTAAAAAATTATTTTTTGAAAAATTTACTATAGAAAAGGCAATCCTCGGCGTATTTAAAATTTGCGACAGTAAAAATTTATTTTTTGAAAAATTTACTATAGAAAAGGCAATCCTCGGCGTATTTAAAATTTGCGACAGTAAAAAATTATTTTTTGAAAAATTTACTATAGAAAAGGCAATCCTCGGCGTATTTAAAATTTGCGACAGTAAAAAATTTACTATAGAAAAGGCAACCCTCGGCGAATTTAAAATTTGCGACAGTAAAAAATTATTTTTTGAAAAATTTACTATAGAAAAGGCAATCCTCGGCGTATTTAAAATTTGCGACAGTAAAAATTTATTTTTTAAAAATTTACTATAGAAAAGGCAATCCTCGGCGTATTTAAAATTTGCGACAGTAAAAAATTATTTTTTGAAAAATTTACTATAGAAAAGGCAATCCTCGGCGTATTTAAAATTTGCGACAGTAAAAAATTATTTTTTAAAAAATTTACTATAGAAAAGGCAATCCTCGGCGTATTTAAAATTTGCGACAGTAAAAATTTATTTTTTGAAAAATTTACTATAGAAAAGGCAATCCTCGGCGTATTTAAAATTTGCGACAGTAAAAAATTATTTTATGAAAAATTTACTGTAGAAAAGGCAATCCTCGGCGTATTTAAAATTTGCTACAGTAAAAAATTATTTTTTGAAAAATTTACTATAGAAAAGGCAATCCTCGGCGTATTTAAAATTTGCGACAGTAAAAAATAATTTTTTGAAAAATTTACTATAGAAAAGGCAATCCTCGGCGTATTTAAAATTTGCGACAGTAAAAAATTATTTTTTGAAAAATTTACTATAGAAAAGGCAATCCTCGGCGTATTAAAATTTGCGACAGTAAAAAATTATTTTATCAAAAATTTACTATAGAAAAGGCAATCCTCGGCGTATTTAAAATTTGCGACAGTAAAAAATTATTTTTTGAAAAATTTACTATAGAAAAGGCAATCCTCGGCGTATTTAAAATTTGCGACAGTAAAAAATTATTTTTGAAAAATTTACTATAGAAAAGGCAATCTCGGCGTATTTAAAATTTGCGACAGTAAAAATTTATTTTTGAAAAATTTACTATAGAAAAGGATATCCTCGGCGTATTTAAAATTTGCGACAGTAAAAATTAATTTTTTGAAAAATTTACTATAGACAAGGCAATCCTCGGCGTATTTAAAATTTGCGACAGTAAAAAATTATTTTTTGAAAAATTTACTATAGAAAAGGCAATCCTCGGCGTATTTAAAATTTGCGACAGTAAAAAATTATTTTTGAAAAATTTACTATAGAAAAGGCAATCCTCGGCGTATTTAAAATTTGCGACAGTAAAAAATTATTTTTTGAAAAATTTACTATAGAAAAGGCAATCCTCGGCGTATTTAAAATTTGCGACAGTAAAAAATTATTTTTTGAAAAATTTACTATAGATAAGGCAATCCTCGGCGTATTTAAAATTTGCGACAGTAAAAAATTATTTTTTGAAAATTTACTATAGAAAAGGCAATCCTCGGCGTATTTAAAATTTGCGACAGTAAAAAATTATTTTTGAAAAATTTACTATAGAAAAGGCAATCCTCGGCGTATTTAAAATTTGCGACAGTAAAAAATTATTTTTTGAAAAATTTACTATAGAAAAGGCAATCCTCGGCGTATTTAAAATTTGCGACAGTAAAAATTTATTTTTTGAAAAATTTTACTATAGAAAAGGCAATCCTCGGCGTATTTAAAATTTGCGACAGTAAAAAATTATTTTTTGAAAAATTTACTATAGAAAAGGCAATCCTCGGCGTATTTAAAATTTGCGACAGTAAAAATTATTTTTTGAAAAATTTACTATAGAAAACGCAATCCTCGGCGTATTTAAAATTTGCGACAGTAAAAATTTATTTTTTGAAAAATTTACTATAGAAAAGGCAATCCTCGGCGTATTTAAAATTTGCGACAGTATAAAATTATTTTTTGAAAAATTTACTATAGAAAAGGCAATCCTCGGCGTATTTAAAATTTGCGACAGTAAAAATTTATTTTTTGAAAAATTTACTATAGAAAAGGCAATCCTCGGCGTATTTAAAATTTGCGACAGTAAAAAATTATTTTTTGAAAAATTTACTATAGAAAAGGCAATCCTCGGCGTATTTAAAATTTGCGACAGTAAAAAATTATTTTTTGAAAAATTTACTATAGAAAAGGCAATCCTCGGCGTATTTAAAATTTGCGACAGTAAAAAATTATTTTTTGAAAAATTTACTATAGAAAAGGCAATCCTCGGCGTATTTAAAATTTGCGACAGTAAAAAATAATTTTTGAAAAATTTACTATAGAAAAGGCAATCCTCGGCGTATTTAAAATTTGCGACAGTAAAAATTTATTTTTTGAAAAATTTACTATAGAAAAGGCAATCCTCGGCGTATTTAAAATTTGCGACAGTAAAAAATTATTTTTTGAAAAATTTACTATAGAAAAGGCAATCCTCGGCGTATTTAAAATCTGCGACAGTAAAAAATTATTTTTTGAAAAATTTACTATAGAAAAGGCAATCCTCGGCGTATTTAAAATTTGCGACAGTAAAAAATTATTTTTTGAAAAATTTACTATAGAAAAGGCAATCCTCGGCGTATTTAAAATTTGCGACAGTAAAAAATTGTTTTTTGAAAAATTTACTATAGAAAAGGCAACCCTCGGCGAATTTAAAATTTGCGACAGTAAAAAATTATTTTTTGAAAAATTTACTATAGAAAAGGCAATCCTCGGCGTATTTAAAATTTGCGACAGTAAAAAATTATTTTTTGACAAATTTACTATAGAAAAGGCAATCCTCGGCGTATTTAAAATTTGCGACAGTAAAAATTTATTTTTTGAAAAATTTACTATAGAAAAGGCAATCCTCGGCGTATTTAAAATTTGCGACAGTAAAAAATTATTTTTTGAAAAATTTACTATAGAAAAGGCAATCCTCGGCGTATTTAAAATTTGCGACAGTAAAAATTTATTTTTTGAAAAATTTACTATAGAAAAGGCAATCCTCGGCGTATTTAAAATTTGCGACAGTAAAAATTTATTTTTTGAAAAATTTACTATAGAAAAGGCAATCCTCGGCGTATTTAAAATTTGCGACAGTAAAAAATTATTTTTTGACAAATTTACTATAGAAAAGGCAATCCTCGGCGTATTTAAAATTTGCGACAGTAAAAAATTATTTTTTGAAAAATTTACTATAGAAAAGGCAATCCTCGGCGTATTTAAAATTTGCGACAGTAAAAAATTTACTATAGAAAAGGCAATCCTCGCCGTATTTAAAATTTGCTACAGTAAAAAATTAGTTTTTGAAAATTTACTATAGAAAAGGCAGTCCTCGGCGTATTTAAAATTTGCGACAGTAAAAAATTATTTTTTGAAAAATTTACTATAGAAAAGGCAATCCTCGGCGTATTTAAAATTTGCGACAGTAAAAAATTAGTTTTTGAAAAATTTACTATAGAAAAGGCAGTCCTCGGCGTATTTAAAATTTGCGACAGTAAAAAATTATTTTTTGAAAAATTTACTATAGAAAAGGCAATCCTCGGCGTATTTAAAATTTGCGACAGTAAAAAATTATTTTTTGAAAAATTTACTATAGAAAAGGCAATCCTCGGCGTATTTTAAATTTGCGACAGTAAAAATTTATTTTTGAAAAAGTTACTATAGAAAAGGCAATCCTCGGCGTATTTAAGATTTGCGACAGTAAAAAATTATTTTTTGAAAAATTTACTATAGAAAAGGCAATCCTCGGCGTATTTAAAATTTGCGACAGTAAAAAATTATTTTTTGAAAAATTTGCTATAGAAAAGGCAATCCTCGGCGTATTTAAAATTTGCGACAGTAAAAATTTATTTTTTGAAAAATTTACTATAGAAAAGTCAATCCTCGGCGTATTTAAAATTTGCGACAGTAAAAAATTATTTTTTGAAAAATTTACTATAGAAAAGGCAATCCTCGGCGTATTTAAAATTTGCAACAGTAAAAATTTATTTTTTGAAAAATTTACTATAGAAAAGGCAATCCTCGGCGTATTTAAAATTTGCGACAGTAAAAAATTATTTTTTGAAAAATTTACTATAGAAAAGGCAATCCTCGGCGTATTTAAAATTTGCGACAGTAAAAAATTTACTATAGAAAAGGCAACCCTCGGCGTATTTAAAATTTGCGACAGTAAAAAATTATTTTTTGAAAAATTTACTATAGAAAAGGCAATCCTCGGCGTATTTAAAATTTGCGGCAGTAAAAAATTATTTTTTGACAAATTTAATATAGAAAAGGCAATCCTCGGCGTATTTAAAATTTGCGACAGTAAAAATTTATTTTTTGAAAAATTTACTATAGAAAAGGCAATCCTCGGCGTATTTAAAATTTGCGACAGTAAAAAATAATTTTTTGAAAAATTTACTATAGAAAAGGCAACCCTCGGCGAATTTAAAATTTGCGACAGTAAAAAATTATTTTTTGAAAAATTTACTATAGAAAAGGCAATCCTCGGCGTATTTAAAATTTGCGACAGTAAAAAATTATTTTTTGACAAATTTACTATAGAAAAGGCAATCCTCGGCGTATTTAAAATTTGCGACAGTAAAAATTTATTTTTGAAAAATTTACTATAGAAAAGGCAATCCTCGGCGTATTTAAAATTTGCGACAGTAAAAAATTATTTTTTGAAAAATTTACTATACAAAAGGCAATCCTCGGCGTATTTAAAATTTGCGACAGTAAAAATTTATTTTTTGAAAAATTTACTATAGAAAAGGCAAATCCTCGGCGTATTTAAATTTGCGACAGTAAAAATTTATTTTTTGAAAAATTTACTATAGAAAAGGCAATCCTCGGCGTATTTAAAATTTGCGATAGTAAAAAATTATTTTATGAAAAATTTACTATAGAAAAGGTAATCCTCGGCGTATTTAAAATTTGCGACAGTAAAAAATTATTTTTTGAAAAATTTACTATAGAAAAGGCAATCCTCGGCGTATTTAAAATTTGCGACAGTAAAAAAATATTTTTTGATAAATTTACTATAGAAAAGGCAATCCTCGGCGTATTTAAAATTTGCGACAGTAAAAAATTATTTTTTGAAAAATTTACTATAGAAAAGGCAATCCTCGGCGTATTTAAAATTTGCGACAGTAAAAAATTATTTTTTGAAAAATTTACTATAGAAAAGGCAATCCTCGGCGTATTTAAAATTTGCGACAGTAAAAAATTAGTTTTTGAAAAACTTACTATAGAAAAGGCAGTCCTCGGCGTATTGAAAATTTGCGACAGTAAAAAATTATTTTTTGAAAAATTTACTGTAGAAAAGGCAATCCTCGGCGTATTTAAAATTTGCGACAGTAAAAAATTATTTTTTGAAAAATTTACTATAGAAAAGGCAATCCTCGGCGTATTTAAGATTTGCGAGAGTAAAAAATTATTTTTTGAAAAATTTACTATAGAAAAGGCAATCCTCGGCGTATTTAAAATTTGCGAGAGTAAAAAATTATTTTTGAAAAATTTACTATAGAAGAGGCAATCCTCGGCGTATTTAAAATTTGCGACAGTAAAAAATTATTTTTTGAAAAATTTACTATAGAAAAGGCAATCCTCGGCGTAGTTAAAATTTGCGACAGTAAAAATTTATTTTTGAAAAATTGACTATAGAAAAGGCAATCCTCGGCGTATTTAAAATTTGCGACAGTAAAAAATTATTTTTTGAAAAATTTACTATAGAAAAGGCAATCCTCGGCGTATTTAAATTTGCGACAGTAAAAAATTATTTTTTGAAAAATTTACTATAGAAAAGGCAATCCTCGGCGTATTTAAAATTTGCGACAGTAAAAATTTATTTTTTGAAAAATTTACTATAGAAAAGGCAATCCTCGGCGTATTTAAAATTTGCGACAGTAAAAATTTATTTTTTGAAAAATTTACAATAGAAAAGGCAATCCTCGGCGTATTTAAAATTTGCGACAGTAAAAATTTATTTTTTGAAAAATTTACTATAGAAAAGGCAATCCTCGGCGTATTTAAAATTTGCGACAGTAAAAAATTATTTTTTGAAAAATTTACTATAGAAAAGGCAATCCTCGGCGTATTTAAAATTTGCGACAGTAAAAAATTATATTTTGAAAAATTTACTATAGAAAAGGCAATCCTCGGCGTATTTAAAATTTGCGACAGTAAAAAATTATTTTTTGAAAAATTTACTATAGAAAAGGCAATCCTCGGCGTATTTAAAATTTGCGACAGTAAAAAATTTACTATAGAAAAGGCAACCCTCGGCGTATTTAAAATTTGCGACAGTAAAAAATTATTTCTTGAAAAATTTACTATAGAAAAGGCAATCCTCGGCGTATTTAAAATTTGCGAGAGTAAAAAATTATTTTTTGAAAAATTTACTATAGAAAAGGCAATCCTCGGCGTATTTAAAATTTGCGACAGTAAAAAATAATTTTTTGAAAAATTTACTATAGAAAAGGCAATCCTCGGCGTACTTAAAATTAGCGACAGTAAAAATTATTTTTTGAAAAATTTACTATAGAAAAGGCAATCCTCGGCGTGTTTAAAATTTGCGACAGTAAAAATTTATTTTTTGAAAAATTTACTATAGAAAAGGCAATCCTCGGCGTATTTAAAATTTGCGACAGTAAAAAATTATTTTTTGAAAAATTTACTATAGAAAAGGCAATCCTCGGCGTATTTAAAATTTGCGACAGTAAAAAATTATTTTTTGAAAAATTTAATATAGAAAAGGCAATCCTCGGCGTATTTAAAATTTGCGACAGTAAAAAATTTACTATAGAAAAGGCAACCCTCGGCGAATTTAAAATTTGCGACAGTAAAAAATTATTTCTTGAAAAATTTACTATAGAAAAGGCAATCCTCGGCGTATTTAAAATTTGCGACAGTAAAAAATTATTTTTTGAAAAATTTACTATAGAAAAGGCAATCCTCGGCGTATTTAAAATTTGCGACAGTAAAAATTTATTTTTTGAAAAATTTACTATAGAAAAGGCAATCCTCGGCGTATTTAAAATTTGCGACAGTAAAAAATTATTTTTTGAAAAATTTACTATAGAAAAGGCAATCCTCGGCGTATTTAAAATTTGCGACAGTAAAAAATTATTTTTTGAAAAATTTACTATAGAAAAGGCAATCCTCGGCGTATTTAAAATTTCCGACAGTAAAAATTTATTTTTTGAAAAATTTACTATAGAAAAGACAATCCTCGGCGTATTTAAAATTTGCGACAGTAAAAAATTATTTTTTGAAAATTTACTATAGAAAAGGCAATCCTCGGCGTATTTAAAATTTGCGACAGTAAAAAATTATTTTTTGAAAAATTTACTATAGAAAAGGCAATCCTCGGCGTATTTAAAATTAGCGACAGTAAAAAATTATTTTTTGAAAAATTTACTATAGAAAAGGCAATCCTCGGCGTATTTAAAATTTGCGACAGTAAAAATTTATTTTTTGAAAAATTTACTATAGAAAAGGCAATCCTCGGCGTATTTAAAATTTGCGACAGTAAAAAATTATTTTTTGAAAAATTTACTATAGAAAAGGCAATCCTCGGCGTATTTAAAATTTGCGACAGTAAAAAATTATTTTTTGAAAAATTTACTATAGAAAAGGCAATCCTCGGCGTATTTAAAATTTGCGACAGTAAAAAATTATTTTTTGAAAAATTTACTATAGAAAAGGCAATCCTCGGCGTATTTAAAATTTGCGACAGTAAAAAATTATTTTTTGAAAAATTTACTATAGAAAAGGCAATCCTCGGCGTATTTAAAATTTGCGACAGTAAAAAATTATTTTTTGAAAAATTTACTATAGAAAAGGCAATCCTCGGCGTATTTAAAATTTGCGACAGTAAAAAATTATTTTTTGAAAAATTTACTATAGAAAAGGCAATCCTCGGCGTATTTAAAATTTGCGACAGTAAAAAATTATTTTTTGAAAAATTTACTATAGAAAAGGCAATCCTCGGCGTATTTAAAATTTGCGACAGTAAAAATTTATTTTTGAAAAATTTACTATAGAAAAGGCAATCCTCGGCGTATTTAAAATTTGCGACAGTAAAAAATTATTTTTTGAAAAATTTACTATAGAAAAGGCAATCCTCGGCGTATTTAAAATTTGCGACAGTAAAAAATTATTTTTTGAAAAATTTACTATAGAAAAGGCAATCCTCGGCGTATTTAAAATTTGCGACAGTAAAAATTTATTTTTTGAAAAATTTACTATAGAAAAGGCAATCCTCGGCGTATTTAAAATTTGCGACAGTAAAAAATTATTTTTTGAAAAATTTACTATAGAAAAGGCAATCCTCGGCGTATTTAAAATTTGCGACAGTAAAAAATTTACTATAGAAAAGGCAACCCTCGGCGAATTTAAAATTTGCGACAGTAAAAAATTATTTTTTGAAAAATTTACTATAGAAAAGGCAATCCTCGGCGTATTTAAAATTTGCGACAGTAAAAATTTATTTTTTGAAAAATTTACTATAGAAAAGGCAATCCTCGGCGTATTTAAAATTTGCGACAGTAAAAAATTATTTTTTGAAAAATTTACTATAGAAAAGGCAATCCTCGGCGTATTTAAAATTTGCGACAGTAAAAAATTATTTTTTGAAAAATTTACTATAGAAAAGGCAATCCTCGGCGTATTTAAAATTTGCGACAGTAAAAAATTATTTTTTAAAAAATTTACTATAGAAAAGGCAATCCTCGGCGTATTTAAAATTTGCGACAGTAAAAATTTATTTTTTGAAAAATTTACTATAGAAAAGGCAATCCTCGGCGTATTTAAAATTTGCGACAGTAAAAAATTATTTTATGAAAAATTTACTGTAGAAAAGGCAATCCTCGGCGTATTTAAAATTTGCGACAGTAAAAATTATTTTTTGAAAAATTTACTATAGAAAAGGCAATCCTCGGCGTATTTAAAATTTGCGACAGTAAAAAATTATTTTTTGAAAAATTTACTATAGAAAAGGCAATCCTCGGCGTATTTAAAATTTGCGACAGTAAAAAATTATTTTTTGAAAAATTTACTATAGAAAAGGCAATCCTCGGCGTATTTAAAATTTGCGACAGTAAAAAATTATTTTATCAAAAATTTACTATAGAAAAGGCAATCCTCGGCGTATTTAAAATTTGCGACAGTAAAAAATTATTTTTTGAAAAATTTACTATAGAAAAGGCAATCCTTGGCGTATTTAAAATTTGCGACAGTAAAAAATTATTTTTTGAAAAATTTACTATAGAAAAGGCAATCCTCGGCGTATTTAAAATTTGCGACAGTAAAAATTTATTTTTTGAAAAATTTACTATAGAAAAGGATATCCTCGGCGTATTTAAAATTTGCGACAGTAAAAATTAATTTTTTGAAAAATTTACTATAGACAAGGCAATCCTCGGCGTATTTAAAATTTGCGACAGTAAAAAATTATTTTTTGAAAAATTTACTATAGAAAAGGCAATCCTCGGCGTATTTAAAATTTGCGACAGTAAAAAATTATTTTTTGAAAAATTTACTATAAAAAAGGCAATCCTCGGCGTATTTAAAATTTGCGACAGTAAAAATTTATTTTTTGAAAAATTTACTATAGAAAAGGATATCCTCGGCGTATTTAAAATTTGCGACAGTAAAAATTAATTTTTGAAAAATTTACTATAGACAAGGCAATCCTCGGCGTATTTAAAATTTGCGACAGTAAAAAATTATTTTTTGAAAAATTTACTATAGAAAAGGCAATCCTCGGCGTATTTAAAATTTGCGACAGTAAAAAATTATTTTTTGAAAAATTTACTATAGAAAAGGCAATCCTCGGCGTATTTAAAATTTGCGACAGTAAAAAATTATTTTTTGAAAAATTTACTATAGAAAAGGCAATCCTCGGCGTATTTAAAATTTGCGACAGTAAAAAATTATTTTTTGAAAAATTTACTATAGATAAGGCAATCCTCGGCGTATTTAAAATTTGCGACAGTAAAAAATTATTTTTTGAAAAATTTACTATAGAAAAGGCAATCCTCGGCGTATTTAAAATTTGCGACAGTAAAAAATTATTTTTTGAAAAATTTACTATAGATAAGGCAATCCTCGGCGTATTTAAAATTTGCGACAGTAAAAAATTAGTTTTTGAAAAATTTACTATAGAAAAGGCAATCCTCGGCGTATTTAAAATTTGCGACAGTAAAAAATTATTTTTTGAAAAATTTACTATAGAAAAGGCAATCCTCGGCGTATTTAAAATTTGCGACAGTAAAAAATTATTTTATCAAAAATTTAC
>CAWUPM010001147.1:0-60176 GCA_963924295.1 Dioctria rufipes | reverse complement strand
ATTTAAAATTTGCGACAGTAAAAAATTATTTTTTGAAAAATTTACTATAGAAAAGGCAATCCTCGGCGTATTTAAAATTTGTGACAGTAAAAAATTATTTTTTGAAAAATTTACTATAGAAAAGGCAATCAATCCTCTGCGTATTTAAAATTTGCGACAGTAAAAATTTATTTTTTGAAAATTCACTATAGAAAAGGCAATCCTCGGCGTACACTAAAATTTGCGACTGTAAAAAATTATTTTTTGAAAAATTTACTATAGAAAAGGCAATCCTCGGCGTATTTAAAATTTGCGACAGTAAAAAATAATTTTTTGAAAAATTTAGTATAGAAAAGGCAATCCTCTGCGTATTTAAAATTTTTGACAATAAAAATTTATTTTTTGAAAATTCACTATAGAAAAGGCAATCCTCGGCGTATTTAAAATTTGCGACAGTAAAAAATTATTTTTTGAAAAATTTACTATAGAAAAGGCAATCCTCGGCGGATTTAAAATTTGCGACAGTAAAAAATTATTTTTGAAAATTTACTATAGAAAAGGCAATCCTCGGCGTATTTAAAATTTGCGACAGTAAAAAATTATTTTTTTGAAAAATTTACTATAGAAAAGGCAATCCTCGGCGTATTTAAAATTTGTGACAGTAAAAAATAATTTTTTGAAAATTTACTATAGAAAAGGCAATCCTCGGCGTATTTAAAATTTGCGACAGTAAAAAATTATTTTTTGAAAAATTTACTATAGAAAAGGCAATCCTCGGCGTATTAAAAATTTGCGACAAAAAAAATTATTTTTTGAAAAATTCACTATAGAAAAGGCAATCCTCGGCGTATTTAAAATTTGCGACAAAAAAAATTATTTTTTTGAAAAATTCACTATAGAAAAGGCAATCCTCGGCGTATTTAAAATTTGCGGCAGTAACAAAATTATTTTTTGAAAAATTTACTATAGAAAAGGCAATCCTCGGCGTATTTAAAATTTGCGACAGTAAAAAATTATTTTTTGAAAAATTTACTATAGAAAAGGCAATCCTCGGCGTATTTAAAATTTGTGACAGTAAAAAATTATTTTTTTGAAAAATTTACTATAGAAATGGCAATCAATCCTCTGCGTATTTAAAATTTGCGACAGTAAAAATTTATTTTTTGAAAATTCACTATAGAAAAGGCAATCCTCGGCGTACTTAAAATTTGCGACTGTAAAAAATTATTTTTTGAAAAATTTACTATAGAAAAGGCAATCCTCGGCGTATTTTAAATTTGCGACAGTAAAAATAATTTTTTGAAAAATTTAGTATAGAAAAGGCAATCCTCTGCGTATTTAAAATTTTTGACAGTAAAAATTTATTTTTTGAAAATTCACTATAGAAAAGGCAATCCTCGGCGTATTTAAAATTTTTGACAGTAAAAATTTATTTTATGAAAATTCACTATAGAAAAGGCAATCCTCGGCGTATTTAAAATTTGCGACAGTAAAAAATTATTTTTTGAAAAATTTTACTATAGAAAAGGCAATCCTCGGCGTATTTAAAATTTGCGACAGTAAAAAATTATTTTTGAAAAATTTACTATAGAAAAGGCAATCCTCGGCGTATTTAAAATTTGCGACAGTAAAAAAATTATTTTTTGAAAAATTTACTATAGAAAAGGCAATTCTCGGCGTATTTAAAATTTGCGACAGTAAAAAATTATTTTTTGAAAAATTTACTATAGAAAAGGCAATCCTCGGCGTATTTAAAATTTGCGACAGTAAAAAATTATTTTTTGAAAAATTTACTATAGAAAAGGCAATCCTCGGCGTATTTAAAATTTGCGACAGTAAAAAATTATTTTTTGAAAAATTTACTATAGAAAAGGCAATCCTCGGCGTATTTAAAATTTGTGACAGTAAAAAATTATTTTTGAAAAATTTACTATAGAAAAGGCAATCCTCGGCGTATTTAAAATTTGCGACAGTAAAAAATTATTTTTTGAAAAATTTACTATAGAAAAGGCAATCCTCGGCGTATTAAAAATTTGCGACAAAAAAAATTATTTTTTGAAAAATTCACTATAGAAAAGGCAATCCTCGGCGTATTTAAAATTTGCGACAAAAAAAAATATTTTTTGAAAAATTCACTATATAAAAGGCAATCCTCGGCGTATTTAAAATTTGCGGCAGTAACAAATTATTTTTTGAAAAATTTACTATAGAAATGGAAATCCTCGGCGTATTTAAAATTTGCGACAGTAAAAAATTATTTTTTGAAAATTTACTATAGAAAAGGCAATCCTCGGCGTATTTAAAATTTGCGACAGTAAAAAATTATTTTTGAAAAATTTACTATAGAAAAGGCAATCCTCGGCGTATTTAAAATTTGCGACAGTAAAAAATTATTTTTTTGAAAAATTTACTATAGAAAAGGCAATTCTCGGCGTATTTAAAATTTGCGACAGTAAAAAAATTATTTTTTGAAAAATTTACTATAGAAAAGGCAATCCTCGGCGTATTTAAAATTTGCGACAGTAAAAAATTATTTTTTGAAAAATTCACTATAGAAAAGGGCAATCCTCGGCGTATTTAAAATTTGCGGCAGTAACAAATTATTTTTTGAAAAATTTACTATAGAAAAGGCAATCCTCGGCGTATTTAAAATTTGCGACAGTAAAAAATTATTTTTTGAAAAATTTACTATAGAAAAGGGAATCCTCGGCGTATTTAAAATTTGCGACAGTAAAAAATTATTTTTTGAAAAATTTACTATAGAAAAGGCAATCCTCGGCGTATTTTAAATTGCGACAGTAAAAAATTATTTTTTGAAAAATTTACTATAGAAAAGGCAATCCTCGGCGTATTTAAAATTTGCGACAGTAAAAAATTATTTTTTGAAAAATTTACTATAGAAAAGGCAATCCTCGGCGTATTTAAAATTTGCGACAGTAAAAAATTATTTTTGAAAAATTTACTATAGAAAAGGCAATCCTCGGCGTATTTAAAATTTGCGACAGTAAAAAATTATTTTTTGAAAAATTTACTATAGAAAAGGCAATTCTCGGCGTATTTAAAATTTGCGACAGTAAAAAATTATTTTTTGAAAAATTTACTATAGAAAAGGCAATCCTCGGCGTATTTAAAATTTGCGACAGTAAAAAATTATTTTTGAAAAATTTACTATAGAAAAGGCAATCCTCGGCGTATTTAAAATTTGCGACAGTAAAAAATTTACTATAGAAAAGGCAATCCTCGGCGTATTTAAAATTTGTGACAGTAAAAAATTATTTTTTGAAAAATTTACTATAGAAAAGGCAATCCTCGGCGTATTTAAAATTTGCGACAGTAAAAAATTATTTTTTGAAAAATTTACTATAGAAAAGGCAATCCTCGGCGTATTAAAAATTTGCGACAAAAAAATTATTTTTTGAAAAATTCACTATAGAAAAGGCAATCCTCGGCGTATTTAAAATTTGCGGCAGTAACAAATTATTTTTTGAAAAATTTACTATAGAAATGGAAATCCTCGGCGTATTTAAAATTTGCGACAGTAAAAAATTATTTTTTGAAAAATTTACTATAGAAAAGGCAATCCACGGCGTATTTAAAATTTGCGACAGTAAAAAATTATTTTTTGACAAATTTACTATAGAAAAGGCAATCCTCGGCGTATTTAAAATTTGTGACAGTAAAAAATTATTTTTTGAAAAATTTACTATAGAAAAGGCAATCCTCGGCGTATTTAAAATTTGCGACAGTAAAAAAATTATTTTTTGAAAATTTACTATAGAAAAGGCAATCCTCGGCGTATTTAAAATTTGCGACAATAACAAATTATTTTTTGAAAAATTTACTATAGAAATGGCAATCCTCGGCGTATTTAAAATTTGCGAGTGTAAAAAAATTATTTTTTGAAAAATTTACTATAGAAAAGGCAATCCTCGGCGTATTTAAAATTAGCGACAGTAAAAAATTATTTTTTGAAAAATTTACTATAGAAAAGGCAATCCTCGGCGTATTTAAAATTTGTGACAGTAAAAAATTATTTTTTGAAAAATTTACTATAGAAAAGGCAATCAATCCTCTGCGTATTTAAAATTTGCGACAGTAAAAATTTATTTTTTTGAAAATTCCACTATAGAAAAGGCAATCCTCGGCGTACTTAAAATTTGCGACTGTAAAAAAATTATTTTTTGAAAAATTTACTATCGAAAAGGCAATCCTCGGCGTATTTAAAATTTGCGACAGTAAAAAATTATTTTTTGAAAAATTTACTATAGAAAAGGCAATCCTCGGCGTATATTAAAATTTGTGACAGTAAAAAAATTATTTTTTGAAAAATTTACTATAGAAAAGGCAATCCTCGGCGTATTTAAAATTTGCGACAATAACAAATTATTTTTTGAAAAATTTACTATAGAAATGGCAATCCTCGGCGTATTAAAATTTGCGAGTGTAAAAAATTATTTTTTGAAAAATTTACTATAGAAAAGGCAATCCTCGGCGTATTTAAAATTTGCGACAGTAAAAAATAATTTTTTGAAAAATTTACTATAGAAAAGGTAATCCTCGGAGTATTTAAAATTTGCGACAGTAAAAAAATATTTTATGAAAAATTTACTGTAGAAAAGGCAATCCTCGGCGTATTTAAAATTTGTGACAGTAAAAAATTATTTTTTGAAAATTTACTATAGAAAAGGCAATCCTCGGCGTATTTAAAATTTGCGACAGTAAAAAATTATTTTTTGAAAAATTTACTATAGATAAGGCAATCCTCTGCGTATTTAAAATTTGCGACAGTAAAAATTTATTTTTTGAAAATTCACTATAGAAAAGGCAATCCTCGGCCTATTTAAAATTTGCGACAGTAAAAATTATTTTTTGAAAAATTTACTATAGAAAAGGCAATCCTCGGCGTATTTAAAATTTGCGACAGTAAAAAATTATTTTTTGAAAAATTTACTATAGAAAAGGCAATCCTCGGCGTATTTAAAATTTGCGACAGTAAAAAATTATTTTTTGAAAAATTTACTTTAGAAAAGGCAATCCTCGGCGTATTAAAATCTGTGACGGCGTATTTAAAATCTGTGACAGTAAAAAATTATTTTTTGAAAAATTTACTATAGAAAAGGCAATCCTCGGCGTATTTAAAATTTGCGACAGTAAAAAAAAATTTTTTGAAAAATTTACTATAGAAAAGGCAATCCTCTGCGTATTTAAAATTTGCGACAGTAAAAATTTATTTTTTGAAAATTCACTATAGAAAAGGGAATCCTCTGCGTATTTAAAATTTGCGACAGTAAAAAATTATTTTTTGAAAAATTTACTATAGAAAAGGCAATCCTCGGCGTATTTAAAATTTGCGACAGTAAAAAATTATTTTTTGAAAAATTTACTATAGAAAAGCAATCCTCGGCGTATTTTAAATTTGCGACAGTAAAAAATAATTTTTTGAAAAATATACTATAGAAAAGGCAATCCTCGGCGTATTTAAAATTTGCGACAGTAAAAAATTATTTTTTGAAAAATTTTACTATAGAAAAGGCAATCCTCGGCGTATTTAAAATTTGCGACAGTAAAAAATTATTTTTTGAAAAATTTACTATAGAAAAGGCAATGCTCGGCGTATTTTAAATTTGCGACAGTAAAAAATTATTTTTGGAAAAATTTACTATAGAAAAGGCAATCCTCGGCGTATTTAAAATTTGCGACAGTAAAAAATAATTTTTGAAAAATTTACTATAGAAAAGGCAATCCTCTGCGTATTTAAAATTTGCGACAGTAAAAATTAATTTTTTGAAAATTCACTATAGAAAAGGCAATCCTCGGCGTATTTTAAATTTGCGACAGTAAAAAATTATTTTTTGAAAAACTTACTATAGAAAAGGCAATCCTCGGCGTATTTAAAATTTGTGAAAGTAAAAAATTATTTTTTGAAATATTTACTATAGAAAAGGCAATCAATCCTCTGCGTATTTAAAATTTGCGACAGTAAAAATTTATTTTTTGAAAATTCACTATAGAAAAGGCAATCCTCGGCGTACTTAAAATTTGCGACTGTAAAAAATTATTTTTTGAAAAATTTACTATAGAAAAGGCAATCCTCGGCGTATTTAAAATTTGCGACAGTAAAAAATAATTTTTTGAAAAATTTACTATAGAAAAGGCAATCCTCTGCGTATTTAAAATTTGCGACAGTAAAAATTTATTTTTTGAAAATTCACTATAGAAAAGGCAATCCTCGGCGTATTTTAAATTTCCGACAGTAAAAAATTATTTTTTGAAAAATTTACTATAGAAAAGGCAATCCTCGGCGTATTTTAAATTTGCGACAGTAAAAAATTATTTTTTGAAAAATTTACTATAGAAAAGGCAATCCTCGGCGTATTTAAAATTTGCGACAGTAAAAAATTATTTTTTGAAAAATTTACTATAGAAAAGGCAATCCTCGGCGTATTTAAAATTTGCGACAGTAAAAAATTATTTTTGAAAAATTTACTATAGAAAAGGCAATCCTCGGCGTATTTAAAATTTGCGACAGTAACAAATTATTTTTTGAAAAATTTACTATAGAAAAGGCAATCCTCGGCGTATTTAAAATTTGCGACAGTAACAAATTATTTTTTGAAAAATTTACTATAGAAAAGGCAATCCTCGGCGTATTTTAAATTTGCGACAGTAAAAAATTATTTTTTGAAAAATTTACTATAGAAAAGGCAATCCTCGGCGTATTTAAAATTTGCGACAGTAAAAAATTATTTTTGAAAAATTTACTATAGAAAAGGCAATCCTCGGCGTATTTTAAATTTGCGACAGTAAAAAATTATTTTTTGAAAAATTTACTATAGAAAAGGCAATCCTCGGCGTATTTAAAATTTGCGACAGTAAAAAATTATTTTTTGAAAAATTTACTATAGAAAAGGCAATCCTCGGCGTATTTAAAATTTGCGACAGTAAAAAATTATTTTTGAAAAATTTACTATAGAAAAGGCAATCCTCGGCGTATTTAAAATTTGCGACAGTAACAAATTATTTTTTGAAAAATTTACTATAGAAAAGGCAATCCTCGGCGTATTTAAAATTTGCGACAGTAAAAAATTATTTTTTGAAAAATTTACTATAGAAAAGGCAATTCTCATCGTATTTAAAATTTGCGACAGTAAAAAATTATTTTTTGAAAAATTTACTATAGAAAAGGCAATCCTCGGCGTATTTAAAATTTGCGACAGTAAAAAATTATTTTTGAAAAATTTACTATAGAAAAGGCAATCCTCGGCGTATTTAAAATTTGCGACAGTAAAAAATTATTTTTTGAAAAATTTACTATAGAAAAGGCAATCCTCGGCGTATTTAAAATTTGTGACAGTAAAAAATTATTTTTTGAAAAATTTACTATAGAAAAGGCAATCCTCGGCGTATTTAAAATTTGCGACAGTAAAAAATTATTTTTTGAAAAATTTACTATAGAAAAGGCAATCCTCGGCGTATTAAAAATTTGCGACAAAAAAAATTATTTTTTGAAAAATTCACTATAGAAAAGGCAATCCTCGGCGTATTTAAAATTTGCGACAAAAAAAAATATTTTTTGAAAAATTCACTATAGAAAAGGCAATCCTCGGCGTATTTAAAATTTGCGGCAGTAACAAATTATTTTTTGAAAAATTTACTATAGAAATGGAAATCCTCGGCGTATTTAAAATTTGCGACAGTAAAAAATAATTTTTTGAAAAATTTACTATAGAAAAGGCAATCCTCGGCGTATTTAAAATTTGCGACAGTAAAAAATTATTTTTGAAAAATTTACTATAGAAAAGGCAATCCTCGGCGTATTTAAAATTTGCGACAGTAAAAAATTATTTTTTGAAAAATTTACTATAGAAAAGGCAATTCTCGGCGTATTTAAAATTTGCGACAGTAAAAAATTATTTTTTGAAAAATTTACTATAGAAAAGGCAATCCTCGGCGTATTTAAAATTTGCGACAGTAAAAAATTATTTTTTGAAAAATTCACTATAGAAAAGGCAATCCTCGGCGTATTTAAAATTTGCGGCAGTAACAAATTATTTTTTGAAAAATTTACTATAGAAAAGGCAATCCTCGGCGTATTTAAAATTTGCGACAGTAAAAAATTATTTTTTGAAAAATTTACTATAGAAAAGGGAATCCTCGGCGTATTTAAAATTTGCGACAGTAAAAAATTATTTTTTGAAAAATTTACTATAGAAAAGGCAATCCTCGGCGTATTTTAAATTTGCGACAGTAAAAAATTATTTTTTGAAAAATTTACTATAGAAAAGGCAATCCTCGGCGTATTTAAAATTTGCGACAGTAAAAAATTATTTTTTGAAAAATTTACTATAGAAAAGGCAATCCTCGGCGTATTTAAAATTTGCGACAGTAAAAAATTATTTTTGAAAAATTTACTATAGAAAAGGCAATCCTCGGCGTATTTAAAATTTGCGACAGTAAAAAATTATTTTTTGAAAAATTTACTATAGAAAAGGCAATTCTCGGCGTATTTAAAATTTGCGACAGTAAAAAATTATTTTTTGAAAAATTTACTATAGAAAAGGCAATCCTCGGCGTATTTAAAATTTGCGACAGTAAAAAATTATTTTTTGAAAAATTTACTATAGAAAAGGCAATCCTCGGCGTATTTAAAATTTGCGACAGTAAAAAATTTACTATAGAAAAGGCAATCCTCGGCGTATTTAAAATTTGTGACAGTAAAAAATTATTTTTTGAAAAATTTACTATAGAAAAGGCAATCCTCGGCGTATTTAAAATTTGCGACAGTAAAAAATTATTTTTTGAAAAATTTACTATAGAAAAGGCAATCCTCGGCGTATTAAAAATTTGCGACAAAAAAAATTATTTTTTGAAAAATTCACTATAGAAAAGGCAATCCTCGGCGTATTTAAAATTTGCGGCAGTAACAAATTATTTTTTGAAAAATTTACTATAGAAATGGAAATCCTCGGCGTATTTAAAATTTGCGACAGTAAAAAATTATTTTTTGAAAAATTTACTATAGAAAAGGCAATCCTCGGCGTATTTAAAATTTGCGACAGTAAAAAATTATTTTTTGACAAATTTACTATAGAAAAGGCAATCCTCGGCGTATTTAAAATTTGTGACAGTAAAAAATTATTTTTTGAAAAATTTACTATAGAAAAGGCAATCCTCGGCGTATTTAAAATTTGCGACAGTAAAAAATTATTTTTTGAAAAATTTACTATAGAAAAGGCAATCCTCGGCGTATTTAAAATTTGCGACAATAACAAATTATTTTTTGAAAAATTTACTATAGAAATGGCAATCCTCGGCGTATTTAAAATTTGCGAGTGTAAAAAATTATTTTTTGAAAAATTTACTATAGAAAAGGCAATCCTCGGCGTATTTAAAATTAGCGACAGTAAAAAATTATTTTTTGAAAAATTTACTATAGAAAAGGCAATCCTCGGCGTATTTAAAATTTGTGACAGTAAAAAATTATTTTTTGAAAAATTTACTATAGAAAAGGCAATCAATCCTCTGCGTATTTAAAATTTGTGACAGTAAAAATTTATTTTTTGAAAATTCACTATAGAAAAGGCAATCCTCGGCGTACTTAAAATTTGCGACTGTAAAAAATTATTTTTTGAAAAATTTACTATCGAAAAGGCAATCCTCGGCGTATTTAAAATTTGCGACAGTAAAAAATTATTTTTTGAAAAATTTACTATAGAAAAGGCAATCCTCGGCGTATTTAAAATTTGTGACAGTAAAAAATTATTTTTTGAAAAATTTACTATAGAAAAGGCAATCCTCGGCGTATTTAAAATTTGCGACAATAACAAATTATTTTTTGAAAAATTTACTATAGAAATGGCAATCCTCGGCGTATTTAAAATTTGCGAGTGTAAAAAATTATTTTTTGAAAAATTTACTATAGAAAAGGCAATCCTCGGCGTATTTAAAATTTGCGACAGTAAAAAATTATTTTTTGAAAAATTTACTATAGAAAAGGTAATCCTCGGAGTATTTAAAATTTGCGACAGTAAAAAAATATTTTTTGAAAAATTTACTGTAGAAAAGGCAATCCTCGGCGTATTTAAAATTTGTGACAGTAAAAAATTATTTTTTGAAAAATTTACTATAGAAAAGGCAATCCTCGGCGTATTTAAAATTTGCGACAGTAAAAAATTATTTTTTGAAAAATTTACTATAGATAAGGCAATCCTCTGCGTATTTAAAATTTGCGACAGTAAAAATTTATTTTTTGAAAATTCACTATAGAAAAGGCAATCCTCGGCCTATTTAAAATTTGCGACAGTAAAAATTATTTTTTGAAAAATTTACTATAGAAAAGGCAATCCTCGGCGTATTTAAAATTTGCGACAGTAAAAAATTATTTTTTGAAAAATTTACTATAGAAAAGGCAATCCTCGGCGTATTTAAAATTTGCGACAGTAAAAAATTATTTTTTGAAAAATTTACTTTAGAAAAGGCAATCCTCGGCGTATTTAAAATCTGTGACAGTAAAAAATTATTTTTTGAAAAATTTACTATAGAAAAGGCAATCCTCGGCGTATTTAAAATTTGCGACAGTAAAAAAAAAATTTTTGAAAAATTTACTATAGAAAAGGCAATCCTCTGCGTATTTAAAATTTGCGACAGTAAAAATTTATTTTTTGAAAATTCACTATAGAAAAGGCAATCCTCGGCGTATTTAAAATTTGCGACAGTAAAAAATTATTTTTTGAAAAATTTACTATAGAAAAGCAATCCTCGGCGTATTTTAAATTTGCGACAGTAAAAAATAATTTTTTGAAAAATATACTATAGAAAAGGCAATCCTCGGCGTATTTAAAATTTGCGACAGTAAAAAATTATTTTTTGAAAAATTTACTATAGAAAAGGCAATCCTCGGCGTATTTAAAATTTGCGACAGTAAAAAATTATTTTTTGAAAAATTTACTATAGAAAAGGCAATGCTCGGCGTATTTTAAATTTGCGACAGTAAAAAATTATTTTTGGAAAAATTTACTATAGAAAAGGCAATCCTCGGCGTATTTAAAATTTGCGACAGTAAAAAATAATTTTTTGAAAAATTTACTATAGAAAAGGCAATCCTCTGCGTATTTAAAATTTGCGACAGTAAAAATTTATTTTTTGAAAATTCACTATAGAAAAGGCAATCCTCGGCGTATTTTAAATTTGCGACAGTAAAAAATTATTTTTTGAAAAACTTACTATAGAAAAGGCAATCCTCGGCGTATTTAAAATTTGTGAAAGTAAAAAATTATTTTTTGAAATATTTACTATAGAAAAGGCAATCAATCCTCTGCGTATTTAAAATTTGCGACAGTAAAAATTTATTTTTTGAAAATTCACTATAGAAAAGGCAATCCTCGGCGTACTTAAAATTTGCGACTGTAAAAAATTATTTTTTGAAAAATTTACTATAGAAAAGGCAATCCTCGGCGTATTTAAAATTTGCAACAGTAAAAAATAATTTTTTGAAAAATTTACTATAGAAAAGGCAATCCTCTGCGTATTTAAAATTTGCGACAGTAAAAATTTATTTTTTGAAAATTCACTATAGAAAAGGCAATCCTCGGCGTATTTTAAATTTCCGACAGTAAAAAATTATTTTTTGAAAAATTTACTATAGAAAAGGCAATCCTCGGCGTATTTTAAATTTGCGACAGTAAAAAATTATTTTTTGAAAAATTTACTATAGAAAAGGCAATCCTCGGCGTATTTAAAATTTGCGACAGTAAAAAATTATTTTTTGAAAAATTTACTATAGAAAAGGCAATCCTCGGCGTATTTAAAATTTGCGACAGTAAAAAATTATTTTTGAAAAATTTACTATAGAAAAGGCAATCCTCGGCGTATTTAAAATTTGCGACAGTAACAAATTATTTTTTGAAAAATTTACTATAGAAAAGGCAATCCTCGGCGTATTTAAAATTTGCGACAGTAACAAATTATTTTTTGAAAAATTTACTATAGAAAAGGCAATCCTCGGCGTATTTTAAATTTGCGACAGTAAAAAATTATTTTTTGAAAAATTTACTATAGAAAAGGCAATCCTCGGCGTATTTAAAATTTGCGACAGTAAAAAATTATTTTTTGAAAAATTTACTATAGAAAAGGCAATCCTCGGCGTATTTAAAATTTGCGACAGTAAAAAATTATTTTTTGAAAAATTTACTATAGAAAAGGCAATCCTCGGCGTATTTAAAATTTGCGACAGTAAAAAATTATTTTTTGAAAAATTTGCTATAGAAAAGGCAATCCTCGGCGTATTAAAAATTTGCGACAAAAAAAAATTATTTTTTGAAAAATTTACTATAGAAAAGCCAAACCTCGGCGTCTTTAAAATTTGCGACAGTAAAAAATAATTTTTTGAAAAATTCAGTATAGAAAAGGCAATCCTCGGCGTATTTAAAATTTGAGACGTAAAAACTATTATTTTGACAAATTCAATCTAAAAAAGGCAATCCTCGGCGTATTTAAAATTTGCGACAGTAACAAATTATTTTTTGAAAAATTTACTATAGAAATGGAAATCCTCGGCGTATTTTAAAATTTGCGACAGTAAAAAATTATTTTTTGAAAAATTTACTATAGAAAAGGCAATCCTCGGCGTATTTAAAATTTGCGACAGTAAAAAATTATTTTTTGAAAAATTTACTATAGAAAAGCCAATCCTCGGCGTATTTAAAATTTGCGACAGTGTAAAAAATTATTTTTTGAAAAATTTACTATAGAAAAGGCAATCCTCGGCGTATTTAAAATTTGTGACAGTAAAAAATTATTTTTTGAAAAATTTACTATAGAAAAGGCAATCCTCGGCGTATTTAAAATTTGCGACAGTAAAAAATTATTTTTTGAAAAATTTACTATAGAAAAGGCAATCCTCGGCGTATTTAAAATTTGCGACAGTAACAAATTATTTTTTGAAAAATTTACTATTGAAATGGCAATCCTCGGCGTATTTAAAATTTGCGACAGTAAAAAATTATTTTTTGAAAAATTTACTATAGAAAAGGCAATCCTCGGCGTACTTAAAATTTGCGACTGTAAAAAATTATTTTTTGAAAAATTTACTATAGAAAAGGCAATCCTCGGCGTATTTAAAATTTGCGACAATAACAAATTATTTTTTGAAAAATTTACTATAGAAAAGGCAATCCTCGGCGTATTTAAAATTTGCGACAGTAAAAAATTATTTTTTGAAAAATTTACTATAGAAAAGGCAATCCTCGGCGTATTTAAAATTTGCGACAGTAAAAAATTATTTTTTGAAAAATTTACTATAGAAAAGGCAATCCTCGGCGTGTTTAAAATTTGCGACAGTAAAAAATTATTTTTTGAAAAATTTACTGTAGAAAAGGCAATCCTCGGCGTATTTAAAATTTGTGACAGTAAAAAATTATTTTTTGAAAAATTTACTATAGAAAAGGCAATCCTCGGCGTATCTAAAATTTGCGACAGTAAAAAATTATTTTTTGAAAAATTTACTATAGATAAGGCAATCCTCTGCGTATTTAAAATTTGCGACAGTAAAAATCTATTTTTTGAAAAATTTACTATAGAAAAGGCAATCCTCGGCGTATTTAAAATTTGCGACAGTAACAAATTATTTTTTGAAAAATTTACTATAGAAATGGCAATCCTCGGCGTATTTAAAATTTGCGACAGAAAAAAATAATTTTTTGAAAAATTTACTATATAAAAGGCAATCCTCGGCGTATTTAAAATTTGCGACAGTAAAAAATTATTTTTTGAAAAATCTACTATAGAAAAGGCAATCCTCGGCGTATTTAAAATTTCCGACAGTAAAAAATTATTTTTTGAAAAATTTACTATAGAAAAGGCAATCCTCGGCGTATTTAAAATTTGTGACAGTAAAAAATTATTTTTTGAAAAATTTACTATAGAAAAGGCAATCCTCTGCGTATTTAAAATTTGCGACAGTAAAAATTTATTTTTTGAAAATTCACTATAGAAAAGGCAATCCTCGGCGTATTTAAAATTTGCGACTGTAAAAAATTATTTTTTGAAAAATTTACTATAGAAAAGGCAATCCTCGGCGTATTTAAAATGTGCGACAGTAAAAAATTATTTTTTGAAAAATTTACTATAGAAAAGGCAATCCTCGGCGTATTTAAAATTTGTGACAGTAAAAAATTATTTTTTGAAAAATTTACTATAGAAAAGGCAATCCTCGGCGTATTTAAAATTTGCGACAGTAAAAAATTATTTTTTGAAAAATTTAATATAGAAAAGGCAATCCTCGGCGTATTTAAAATTTGCGACAGTAAAAAATTATTTTTGAAAAATTTACTATAGAAAAGGCAATCCTCGGCGTATATAAAATTTGCGACAGTAAAAAATTATTTTTTGAAAAATTTACTATAGAAAAGGCAATCCTCGGCGTATTTAAAATTTGCGACAGTAAAAAATTATTTTTTGAAAAATTTACTATAGAAAAGGCAATCCTCGGCGTATTTAAAATTTGCGACTGTAAAAAATTATTTTTTGAAAAATTTACTATAGAAAAGGCAATCCTCGGCGTATTTAAAATTTGTGACAGTAAAAAATTATTTTTTGAAAAATTTACTATAGAAAAGGCAATCCTCGGCGTATTTAAAATTTGCGACAGTAAAAAATTATTTTTTGAAAAATTTACTATAGAAAAGGCAATACTCGGCGTATTTAAAATTTGTGACAGTAAAAAATTATTTTTTGAAAAATTTACTATAGAAAAGGCAATCCTCGGCGTATTTAAAATTTGCGACAGTAACAAATTATTTTTTGAAAAATTTACTATAGAAATGGCAATCCTCGGCGTATTTAAAATTTGCGACAGAAAAAAATTATTTTTTGAAAAATTTACTATATAAAAGGCAATCCTCGGCGTATTTAAAATTTGCGACAGTAAAAAATTATTTTTTGAAAAATCTACTATAGAAAAGGCAATCCTCGGCGTATTTAAAATTTCCGACAGTAAAAAATTATTTTTTGAAAAATTTACTATAGAAAAGGCAATCCTCGGCGTATTTAAAATTTGTGACAGTAAAAAATTATTTTTTGAAAAATTTACTATAGAAAAGGCAATCCTCTGCGTATTTAAAATTTGCGACAGTAAAAATTTATTTTTTGAAAATTCACTATAGAAAAGGCAATCCTCGGCGTATTTAAAATTTGCGACTGTAAAAAATTATTTTTTGAAAAATTTACTATAGAAAAGGCAATCCTCGGCGTATTTAAAATGTGCGACAGTAAAAAATTATTTTTTGAAAAATTTACTATAGAAAAGGCAATCCTCGGCGTATTTAAAATTTGTGACAGTAAAAAATTATTTTTTGAAAAATTTACTATAGAAAAGGCAATCCTCGGCGTATTTAAAATTTGCGACAGTAAAAAATTATTTTTTGACAAATTCAATATAAAAAAGGCAATTTTCGACGTATTTTAAATTTGCGACAGTAAAAAATTATTTTTTGAAAAATTTACTATAGAAAAGGCAATCCTCGGCGTATTTAAAATTTGCGACAGTAAAAAATTATTTTTTGAAAAATTTACTATAGAAAAGGCAATCCTCGGCGTATTTAAAATTTGCGACAGTAAAAAATTATTTTTGAAAAATTTACTATAGAAAACGCAATCCTCGGCGTATATAAAATTTGCGACAGTAAAAAATTATTTTTTGAAAAATTTACTATAGAAAAGGCAATCCTCAGCGTATTTAAAATTTGCGACAGTAAAAAATAATTTTTTGAAAAATTTACTATAGAAAAGGCAATCCTCGGCGTATTTAAAATTTGCGACAGTAAAAAATTATTTTTTGAAAAATTTACTATAGAAATGGCAATCCTCGGCGTATTTTAAATTTGCGACAGTAAAAAATTATTTTTTGAAAAATTTACTATAGAAAAGGCAATCCTCGGCGTATTTAAAATTTGCGACAGTAAAAAATTATTTTTTGAAAAATTTAATATAGAAAAGGCAATCCTCGGCGTATTTAAAATTTGCGACAGTAAAAAATTATTTTTGAAAAATTTACTATAGAAAAGGCAGTCCTCGGCGTATATAAAATTTGCGACAGTAAAAAATTATTTTTTGAAAAATTTACTATAGAAAAGGCAATCCTCGGCGTATTTAAAATTTGCGACTGTAAAAAATTATTTTTTGAAAAATTTACTATAGAAAAGGCAATCCTCGGCGTATTTAAAATTTGTGACAGTAAAAAATTATTTTTTGAAAAATTTACTATAGAAAGGCAATCCTCGGCGTATTTAAAATTTGCGACAGTAAAAAATTATTTTTTGAAAAATTTACTATAGAAAAGGCAATACTCGGCGTATTTAAAATTTGTGACAGTAAAAAATTATTTTTTGAAAAATTTACTATAGAAAAGGCAATCCTCGGCGTATTTAAAATTTGCGACAGTAACAAATTATTTTTTGAAAAATTTACTATAGAAATGGCAATCCTCGGCGTATTTAAAATTTGCGACAGAAAAAAATTATTTTTTGAAAAATTTACTATATAAAAGGCAATCCTCGGCGTATTTAAAATTTGCGACAGTAAAAAATTATTTTTTGAAAAATCTACTATAGAAAAGGCAATCCTCGGCGTATTTAAAATTTCCGACAGTAAAAAATTATTTTTTGAAAAATTTACTATAGAAAAGGCAATCCTCGGCGTATTTAAAATTTGTGACAGTAAAAAATTATTTTTTGAAAAATTTACTATAGAAAAGGCAATCCTCTGCGTATTTAAAATTTGCGACAGTAAAAATTTATTTTTTGAAAATTCACTATAGAAAAGGCAATCCTCGGAGTATTTAAAATTTGCGACTGTAAAAAATTATTTTTTGAAAAATTTACTATAGAAAAGGCAATCCTCGGCGTATTTAAAATGTGCGACAGTAAAAAATTATTTTTTGAAAAATTTACTATAGAAAAGGCAATCCTCCGCGTATTTAAAATTTGTGACAGTAAAAAATTATTTTTTGAAAAATTTACTATAGAAAAGGCAATCCTCGGCGTATTTAAAATTTGCGACAGTAAAAAATTATTTTTTGACAAATTCAATATAAAAAAGGCAATTTTCGGCGTATTTAAAATTTGCGACAGTAACAAATTATTTTTTGAAAAATTTACTATAGAAATGGCAATCCTCGGCGTATTTAAAATTTGCGACAGTAAAAAATTATTTTTTGAAAAATTTACTATAGAAAAGGCAATCCTCGGCGTATTTAAAATTTGCGACAGTAAAAAATTATTTTTTGAAAAATTTACTATAGAAAATGCAATCCTCGGCGTATTTAAAATTTGCGACAGTAAAAAATTATTTTTTGAAAAATTTACTATAGAAAAGGCAATCCTCGGCGTATTTAAAATTTGCGACAGTAAAAAATTATTTTTTGAAAAATTTACTATAGAAAAGGCAATCCTCGGCGTATTTTAAATTTGCGACAGGAAAAAATTATTTTTTGAAAAATTTACTATAGAAAAGGCAATCCTCGGCGTATTTAAAATTTGCGACAGTAAAAAATTATTTTTTGAAAAATTTACTATAGAAAAGGCAATCCTCGGCGTATTTATAATTTGCGACAGTAAAAAATTATTTTTTGAAAAATTTACTATAGAAAAGGCAATCCTCGGCGTATTTTAAATTTGCGACAGTAAAAAATTATTTTTTGAAAAATTTACTATAGAAAAGGCAATCCTCGGCGCATTTAAAATTTGCGACAGTAAAAAATTATTTTTTGAAAAATTTACTATAGAAAAGGCAATCCTCGGCGTATTTAAAATTTGCGACAGTAAAAAATTATTTTTGAAAAATTTACTATAGAAAAGGCAATCCTCGGCGTATATAAAATTTGCGACAGTAAAAAATTATTTTTTGAAAAATTTAGTATAGAAAAGGCAATCCTCGGCGTATTTAAAATTTGCGACAGTAAAAAATTATTTTTTGAAAAATTTACTATAGAAAAGGCAATCCTGGGCGTATTTAAAATTTGCGACAGTAAAAAATTATTTTTTGAAAAATTTACTATAGAAAAGGCAATCCTCGGCGTATTTAAAATTTGCGACAGTAAAAAATAATTTTTTGAAAAATTTACTATAGAAAGGCAATCCTCGGCGTATTTAAAATTTGCGACAGTAAAAAATTATTTTTTGAAAAATTTACTATAGAAAAGGCAATCCTCGGCGTATTTTAAATTTGCGACAGTAAAAAATTATTTTTTGAAAAATTTACTATAGAAAAGGCAATCCTCGGCGTATTTAAAATTTGCGACAGTAAAAAATTATTTTTTGAAAAATTTAATATAGAAAAGGCAATCCTCGGCGTATTTAAAATTTGCGACAGTAAAAAATTATTTTTGAAAAATTTACTATAGAAAAGGTAATCCTCGGCGTATATAAAATTTGCGACAGTAAAAAATTATTTTTTGAAAAATTTACTATAGAAAAGGCAATCCTCGGCGTATTTAAAATTTGCGACTGTAAAAAATTATTTTTTGAAAAATTTACTATAGAAAAGGCAATCCTCGGCGTATTTAAAATTTGTGACAGTAAAAAATTATTTTTTGAAAAATTTACTATAGAAAAGGCAATCCTCGGCGTATTTAAAATTTGCGACAGTAAAAAATTATTTTTTGAAAAATTTACTATAGAAAAGGCAATACTCGGCGTATTTAAAATTTGTGACAGTAAAAAATTATTTTTTGAAAAATTTACTATAGAAAAGGCAATCCCCGGCGTATTTAAAATTTGCGACAGTAACAAATTATTTTTTGAAAAATTTACTATAGAAATGGCAATCCTCGGCGTATTTAAAATTTGCGACAGAAAAAAATTATTTTTTGAAAAATTTACTATATAAAAGGCAATCCTCGGCGTATTTAAAATTTGCGACAGTAAAAAATTATTTTTTGAAAAATCTACTATAGAAAAGGCAATCCTCGGCGTATTTAAAATTTCCGACAGTAAAAAATTATTTTTTGAAAAATTTACTATAGAAAAGGCAATCCTCGGCGTATTTAAAATTTGTGACAGTAAAAAATTATTTTTTGAAAAATTTACTATAGAAAAGGCAATCCTCTGCGTATTTAAAATTTGCGACAGTAAAAATTTATTTTTTGAAAATTCACTATAGAAAAGGCAATCCTCGGAGTATTTAAAATTTGCGACTGTAAAAAATTATTTTTTGAAAAATTTACTATAGAAAAGGCAATCCTCGGCGTATTTAAAATGTGCGACAGTAAAAAATTATTTTTTGAAAAATTTACTATAGAAAAGGCAATCCTCCGCGTATTTAAAATTTGTGACAGTAAAAAATTATTTTTTGAAAAATTTACTATAGAAAAGGCAATCCTCGGCGTATTTAAAATTTGCGACAGTAAAAAATTATTTTTTGACAAATTCAATATAAAAAAGGCAATTTTCGGCGTATTTAAAATTTGCGACAGTAACAAATTATTTTTTGAAAAATTTACTATAGAAATGGCAATCCTCGGCGTATTTAAAATTTGCGACAGTAAAAAATTATTTTTTGAAAAATTTACTATAGAAAAGGCAATCCTCGGCGTATTTAAAATTTGCGACAGTAAAAAATTATTTTTTGAAAAATTTACTATAGAAAATGCAATCCTCGGCGTATTTAAAATTTGCGACAGTAAAAAATTATTTTTTGAAAAATTTACTATAGAAAAGGCAATCCTCGGCGTATTTAAAATTTGCGACAGTAAAAAATTATTTTTTGAAAAATTTACTATAGAAAAGGCAATCCTCGGCGTATTTTAAATTTGCGACAGGAAAAAATTATTTTTTGAAAAATTTACTATAGAAAAGGCAATCCTCGGCGTATTTAAAATTTGCGACAGTAAAAAATTATTTTTTGAAAAATTTACTATAGAAAAGGCAATCCTCGGCGTATTTATAATTTGCGACAGTAAAAAATTATTTTTTGAAAAATTTACTATAGAAAAGGCAATCCTCGGCGTATTTTAAATTTGCGACAGTAAAAAATTATTTTTTGAAAAATTTACTATAGAAAAGGCAATCCTCGGCGTATTTAAAATTTGCGACAGTAAAAAATTATTTTTTGAAAAATTTACTATAGAAAAGGCAATCCTCGGCGTATTTAAAATTTGCGACAGTAAAAAATTATTTTTGAAAAATTTACTATAGAAAAGGCAATCCTCGGCGTATATAAAATTTGCGACAGTAAAAAATTATTTTTTGAAAAATTTACTATAGAAAAGGCAATCCTCGGCGTATTTAAAATTTGCGACAGTAAAAAATTATTTTTTGAAAAATTTACTATAGAAAAGGCAATCCTGGGCGTATTTAAAATTTGCGACAGTAAAAAATTATTTTTTGAAAAATTTACTATAGAAAAGGCAATCCTCGGCGTATTTAAAATTTGTGACAGTAAAAAATTATTTTTTGAAAAATTTACTATAGAAAAGGCAATCCTCGGCGTATTTAAAATTTGCGACAATAACAAATTATTTTTTGAAAAATTTACTATAGAAATGGCAATCCTCGGCGTATTTAAAATTTGCAAGTGTAAAAAATTATTTTTTGAAAAATTTACTATAGAAAAGGCAATCCTCGGCGTATTTAAAATTTGCGACAGTAAAAAATTATTTTTTGAAAAATTTACTGTAGAAAAGGCAATCCTCGGCGTATTTAAAATTTGTGACAGTAAAAAATTATTTTTTGAAAAATTTACTATAGAAAAGGCAATCCTCGGCGTATTTAAAATTTGCGACAGTAAAAAATTATTTTTTGAAAAATTTACTTTAGAAAAGGCAATCCTCGGCGTATTTAAAATTTGTGACAGTAAAAAATTATTTTTTGAAAAATTTACTATAGAAAAGGCAATACTCGGCGTATTTAAAATTTGTGACAGTAAAAAATTATTTTTTGAAAAATTTACTATAGAAAAGGCAATCCTCGGCGTATTTAAAATTTGCGACAGTAACAAATTATTTTTTGAAAAATTTACTATAGAAATGGCAATCCTCGGCGTATTTAAAATTTGCGACAGAAAAAAATTATTTTTTGAAAAATTTACTATATAAAAGGCAATCCTCGGCGTATTTAAAATTTGCGACAGTAAAAAATTATTTTTTGAAAAATTTACTTTAGAAAAGGCAATCCTCGGCGTATTTAAAATTTGTGACAGTAAAAAATTATTTTTTGAAAAATTTACTATAGAAAAGGCAATCCTCGGCGTATTTAAAATTTGTGACAGTAAAAAATTATTTTTTGAAAAATTTACTATAGAAAAGGCAATCCTCGGCGTATTTAAAATGTGCGACAGTAAAAAATTATTTTTTGAAAAATTTACTATAGAAAAGGCAATCCTCGGCGTATTTAAAATTTGTGACAGTAAAAAATTATTTTTTGAAAAATTTACTATAGAAAAGGCAATCCTCGGCGTATTTAAAATTTGCGACAGTAAAAAATTATTTTTTGACAAATTCAATATAAAAAAGGCAATTTTCGGCGTATTTAAAATTTGCGACAGTAACAAATTATTTTTTGAAAAATTTACTATAGAAATGGCAATCCTCGGCGTATTTAAAATTTGCGACAGTAAAAAATTATTTTTTGAAAAATTTACTATAGAAAAGGCAATCCTCGGCGTATTTAAAATTTGCGACAGTAAAAAATTATTTTTTGAAAAATTTACTATAGAAAATGCAATCCTCGGCGTATTTAAAATTTGCGACAGTAAAAAATTATTTTTTGAAAAATTTACTATAGAAAAGGCAATACTCGGCGTATTTAAAATTTGCGACAGTAAAAAATTATTTTTTGAAAAATTTACTATAGAAAAGGCAATCCTCGGCGTATTTTAAATTTGCGACAGGAAAAAATTATTTTTTGAAAAATTTACTATAGAAAAGGCAATCCTCGGCGTATTTAAAATTTGCGACAGTAAAAAATTATTTTTTGAAAAATTTACTATAGAAAAGGCAATCCTCGGCGTATTTATAATTTGCGACAGTAAAAAATTATTTTTTGAAAAATTTACTATAGAAAAGGCAATCCTCGGCGTATTTTAAATTTGCGACAGTAAAAAATTATTTTTTGAAAAATTTACTATAGAAAAGGCAATCCTCGGCGTATTTAAAATTTGCGACAGTAAAAAATTATTTTTTGAAAAATTTACTATAGAAAAGGCAATCCTCGGCGTATTTAAAATTTGCGACAGTAAAAAATTATTTTTGAAAAATTTACTATAGAAAAGGCAATCCTCGGCGTATATAAAATTTGCGACAGTAAAAAATTATTTTTTAAAAAATTTACTATAGAAAAGGCAATCCTCGGCGTATTTAAAATTTGCGACAGTAAAAAATTATTTTTTGAAAAATTTACTATAGAAAAGGCAATCCTCGGCGTATTTAAAATTTGCGACAGTAAAAAATTATTTTTTGAAAAATTTACTATAGAAAAGGCAATCCTCGGCGTATTTAAAATTTGTGACAGTAAAAAATTATTTTTTGAAAAATTTACTATAGAAAAGGCAATCCTCGGCGTATTTAAAATTTGCGACAATAACAAATTATTTTTTGAAAAATTTACTATAGAAATGGCAATCCTCGGCGTATTTAAAATTTGCAAGTGTAAAAAATTATTTTTTGAAAAATTTACTATAGAAAAGGCAATCCTCGGCGTATTTAAAATTTGCGACAGTAAAATATTATTTTTTGAAAAATTTACTGTAGAAAAGGCAATCCTCGGCGTATTTAAAATTTGTGACAGTAAAAAATTATTTTTTGAAAAATTTACTATAGAAAAGGCAATCCTCGGCGTATTTAAAATTTGCGACAGTAAAAAATTATTTTTTGAAAAATTTACTATAGAAAAGGCAATACTCGGCGTATTTAAAATTTGTGACAGTAAAAAATTATTTTTTGAAAAATTTACTATAGAAAAGGCAATCCCCGGCGTATTTAAAATTTGCGACAGTAACAAATTATTTTTTGAAAAATTTACTATAGAAATGGCAATCCTCGGCGTATTTAAAATTTGCGACAGAAAAAAATTATTTTTTGAAAAATTTACTATATAAAAGGCAATCCTCGGCGTATTTAAAATTTGCGACAGTAAAAAATTATTTTTTGAAAAATCTACTATAGAAAAGGCAATCCTCGGCGTATTTAAAATTTCCGACAGTAAAAAATTATTTTTTGAAAAATTTACTATAGAAAAGGCAATCCTCGGCGTATTTAAAATTTGTGACAGTAAAAAATTATTTTTTGAAAAATTTACTATAGAAAAGGCAATCCTCTGCGTATTTAAAATTTGCGACAGTAAAAATTTATTTTTTGAAAATTCACTATAGAAAAGGCAATCCTCGGAGTATTTAAAATTTGCGACTGTAAAAAATTATTTTTTGAAAAATTTACTATAGAAAAGGCAATCCTCGGCGTATTTAAAATGTGCGACAGTAAAAAATTATTTTTTGAAAAATTTACTATAGAAAAGGCAATCCTCCGCGTATTTAAAATTTGTGACAGTAAAAAATTATTTTTTGAAAAATTTACTATAGAAAAGGCAATCCTCGGCGTATTTAAAATTTGCGACAGTAAAAAATTATTTTTTGACAAATTCAATATAAAAAAGGCAATTTTCGGCGTATTTAAAATTTGCGACAGTAACAAATTATTTTTTGAAAAATTTACTATAGAAATGGCAATCCTCGGCGTATTTAAAATTTGCGACAGTAAAAAATTATTTTTTGAAAAATTTACTATAGAAAAGGCAATCCTCGGCGTATTTAAAATTTGCGACAGTAAAAAATTATTTTTTGAAAAATTTACTATAGAAAATGCAATCCTCGGCGTATTTAAAATTTGCGACAGTAAAAAATTATTTTTTGAAAAATTTACTATAGAAAAGGCAATCCTCGGCGTATTTAAAATTTGCGACAGTAAAAAATTATTTTTTGAAAAATTTACTATAGAAAAGGCAATCCTCGGCGTATTTTAAATTTGCGACAGGAAAAAATTATTTTTTGAAAAATTTACTATAGAAAAGGCAATCCTCGGCGTATTTAAAATTTGCGACAGTAAAAAATTATTTTTTGAAAAATTTACTATAGAAAAGGCAATCCTCGGCGTATTTATAATTTGCGACAGTAAAAAATTATTTTTTGAAAAATTTACTATAGAAAAGGCAATCCTCGGCGTATTTTAAATTTGCGACAGTAAAAAATTATTTTTTGAAAAATTTACTATAGAAAAGGCAATCCTCGGCGTATTTAAAATTTGCGACAGTAAAAAATTATTTTTTGAAAAATTTACTATAGAAAAGGCAATCCTCGGCGTATTTAAAATTTGCGACAGTAAAAAATTATTTTTGAAAAATTTACTATAGAAAAGGCAATCCTCGGCGTATATAAAATTTGCGACAGTAAAAAATTATTTTTTGAAAAATTTACTATAGAAAAGGCAATCCTCGGCGTATTTAAAATTTGCGACAGTAAAAAATTATTTTTTGAAAAATTTACTATAGAAAAGGCAATCCTGGGCGTATTTAAAATTTGCGACAGTAAAAAATTATTTTTTGAAAAATTTACTATAGAAAAGGCAATCCTCGGCGTATTTAAAATTTGTGACAGTAAAAAATTATTTTTTGAAAAATTTACTATAGAAAAGGCAATCCTCGGCGTATTTAAAATTTGCGACAATAACAAATTATTTTTTGAAAAATTTACTATAGAAATGGCAATCCTCGGCGTATTTAAAATTTGCAAGTGTAAAAAATTATTTTTTGAAAAATTTACTATAGAAAAGGCAATCCTCGGCGTATTTAAAATTTGCGACAGTAAAAAATTATTTTTTGAAAAATTTACTGTAGAAAAGGCAATCCTCGGCGTATTTAAAATTTGTGACAGTAAAAAATTATTTTTTGAAAAATTTACTATAGAAAAGGCAATCCTCGGCGTATTTAAAATTTGCGACAGTAAAAAATTATTTTTTGAAAAATTTACTTTAGAAAAGGCAATCCTCGGCGTATTTAAAATTTGTGACAGTAAAAAATTATTTTTTGAAAAATTTACTATAGAAAAGGCAATACTCGGCGTATTTAAAATTTGTGACAGTAAAAAATTATTTTTTGAAAAATTTACTATAGAAAAGGCAATCCTCGGCGTATTTAAAATTTGCGACAGTAACAAATTATTTTTTGAAAAATTTACTATAGAAATGGCAATCCTCGGCGTATTTAAAATTTGCGACAGAAAAAAATTATTTTTTGAAAAATTTACTATATAAAAGGCAATCCTCGGCGTATTTAAAATTTGCGACAGTAAAAAATTATTTTTTGAAAAATTTACTTTAGAAAAGGCAATCCTCGGCGTATTTAAAATTTGTGACAGTAAAAAATTATTTTTTGAAAAATTTACTATAGAAAAGGCAATCCTCGGCGTATTTAAAATTTGCGACAGTAAAAAATTATTTTTTGAAAAATTTACTATAGAAAAGGCAATCCTCGGCGTATTTAAAATTTGCGACAGTAAAAAATTATTTTTTGAAAAATCTACTTTAGAAAAGGCAATCCTCGGCGTATTTAAAATTTGTGACAGTAAAAAATTATTTTTTGAAAAATTTACTATAGAAAAGGCAATCCTCGGCGTATTTAAAATGTGCGACAGTAAAAAATTATTTTTTGAAAAATTTACTATAGAAAAGGCAATCCTCGGCGTATTTAAAATTTGTGACAGTAAAAAATTATTTTTTGAAAAATTTACTATAGAAAAGGCAATCCTCGGCGTATTTAAAATTTGCGACAGTAAAAAATTATTTTTTGACAAATTCAATATAAAAAAGGCAATTTTCGGCGTATTTAAAATTTGCGACAGTAACAAATTATTTTTTGAAAAATTTACTATAGAAATGGCAATCCTCGGCGTATTTAAAATTTGCGACAGTAAAAAATTATTTTTTGAAAAATTTACTATAGAAAAGGCAATCCTCGGCGTATTTAAAATTTGCGACAGTAAAAAATTATTTTTTGAAAAATTTACTATAGAAAATGCAATCCTCGGCGTATTTAAAATTTGCGACAGTAAAAAATTATTTTTTGAAAAATTTACTATAGAAAAGGCAATACTCGGCGTATTTAAAATTTGCGACAGTAAAAAATTATTTTTTGAAAAATTTACTATAGAAAAGGCAATCCTCGGCGTATTTTAAATTTGCGACAGGAAAAAATTATTTTTTGAAAAATTTACTATAGAAAAGGCAATCCTCGGCGTATTTAAAATTTGCGACAGTAAAAAATTATTTTTTGAAAAATTTACTATAGAAAAGGCAATCCTCGGCGTATTTATAATTTGCGACAGTAAAAAATTATTTTTTGAAAAATTTACTATAGAAAAGGCAATCCTCGGCGTATTTTAAATTTGCGACAGTAAAAAATTATTTTTTGAAAAATTTACTATAGAAAAGGCAATCCTCGGCGTATTTAAAATTTGCGACAGTAAAAAATTATTTTTTGAAAAATTTACTATAGAAAAGGCAATCCTCGGCGTATTTAAAATTTGCGACAGTAAAAAATTATTTTTGAAAAATTTACTATAGAAAAGGCAATCCTCGGCGTATATAAAATTTGCGACAGTAAAAAATTATTTTTTAAAAAATTTACTATAGAAAAGGCAATCCTCGGCGTATTTAAAATTTGCGACAGTAAAAAATTATTTTTTGAAAAATTTACTATAGAAAAGGCAATCCTCGGCGTATGTAAAATTTGCGACAGTAAAAAATTATTTTTTGAAAAATTTACTATAGAAAAGGCAATCCTCGGCGTATTTAAAATTTGTGACAGTAAAAAATTATTTTTTGAAAAATTTACTATAGAAAAGGCAATCCTCGGCGTATTTAAAATTTGCGACAATAACAAATTATTTTTTGAAAAATTTACTATAGAAATGGCAATCCTCGGCGTATTTAAAATTTGCAAGTGTAAAAAATTATTTTTTGAAAAATTTACTATAGAAAAGGCAATCCTCGGCGTATTTAAAATTTGCGACAGTAAAAAATTATTTTTTGAAAAATTTACTGTAGAAAAGGCAATCCTCGGCGTATTTAAAATTTGTGACAGTAAAAAATTATTTTTTGAAAAATTTACTATAGAAAAGGCAATCCTCGGCGTATATAAAATTTGCGACAGTAAAAAATTATTTTTTGAAAAATTTACTATAGAAAAGGCAATCCTCGGCGTATTTAAAATTTGCGACAGTAAAAAATTATTTTTTGAAAAATTTACTATAGAAAAGGCAATCCTCGGCGTATTTATAATTTGCGACAGTAAAAAATTATTTTTTGAAAAATTTACTATAGAAAAGGCAATCCTCGGCGTATTTAAAATTTGCGACAGTAAAAAATTATTTTTGAAAAATTTACTATAGAAAAGGCAATCCTCGGCGTATATAAAATTTGCGACAGTAAAAAATTATTTTTTAAAAAATTTACTATAGAAAAGGCAATCCTCGGCGTATTTAAAATTTGCGACAGTAAAAAATTATTTTTTGAAAAATTTACTATAGAAAAGGCAATCCTCGGCGTATTTAAAATTTGCGACAGTAAAAAATTATTTTTTGAAAAATTTACTATAGAAAATGCAATCCTCGGCGTATTTAAAATTTGCGACAGTAAAAAATTATTTTTTGAAAAATTTACTATAGAAAAGGCAATCCTCGGCGTATTTAAAATTTGCGACAGTAAAAAATTATTTTTTGAAAAATTTACTATAGAAAAGGCAATCCTCGGCGTATTTTAAATTTGCGACAGGAAAAAATTATTTTTTGAAAAATTTACTATAGAAAAGGCAATCCTCGGCGTATTTAAAATTTGCGACAGTAAAAAATTATTTTTTGAAAAATTTACCATAGAAAAGGCAATCCTCGGCGTATTTATAATTTGCGACAGTAAAAAATTATTTTTTGAAAAATTTACTATAGAAAAGGCAATCCTCGGCGTATTTTAAATTTGCGACAGTAAAAAATTATTTTTTGAAAAATTTACTATAGAAAAGGCAATCCTCGGCGTATTTAAAATTTGCGACAGTAAAAAATTATTTTTTGAAAAATTTACTATAGAAAAGGCAATCCTCGGCGTATTTAAAATTTGCGACTGTAAAAAATTATTTTTTGAAAAATTTACTATAGAAAAGGCAATCCTCGGCGTATTTAAAATTTGTGACAGTAAAAAATTATTTTTTGAAAAATTTACTATAGAAAAGGCAATCCTCGGCGTATTTAAAATTTGCGACAGTAAAAAATTATTTTTTGAAAAATTTACTATAGAAAAGGCAATACTCGGCGTATTTAAAATTTGTGACAGTAAAAAATTATTTTTTGAAAAATTTACTATAGAAAGGGCAATCCTCGGCGTATTTAAAATTTGCGACAGTAACAAATTATTTTTTGAAAAATTTACTATAGAAATGGCAATCCTCGGCGTATTTAAAATTTGCGACAGAAAAAAATTATTTTTTGAAAAATTTACTATATAAAAGGCAATCCTCGGCGTATTTAAAATTTGCGACAGTAAAAAATTATTTTTTGAAAAATCTACTATAGAAAAGGCAATCCTCGGCGTATTTAAAATTTCCGACAGTAAAAAATTATTTTTTGAAAAATTTACTATAGAAAAGGCAATCCTCGGCGTATTTAAAATTTGTGACAGTAAAAAATTATTTTTTGAAAAATTTACTATAGAAAAGGCAATCCTCTGCGTATTTAAAATTTGCGACAGTAAAAATTTATTTTTTGAAAATTCACTATAGAAAAGGCAATCCTCGGAGTATTTAAAATTTGCGACTGTAAAAAATTATTTTTTGAAAAATTTACTATAGAAAAGGCAATCCTCGGCGTATTTAAAATGTGCGACAGTAAAAAATTATTTTTTGAAAAATTTACTATAGAAAAGGCAATCCTCCGCGTATTTAAAATTTGTGACAGTAAAAAATTATTTTTTGAAAAATTTACTATAGAAAAGGCAATCCTCGGCGTATTTAAAATTTGCGACAGTAAAAAATTATTTTTTGACAAATTCAATATAAAAAAGGCAATTTTCGGCGTATTTAAAATTTGCGACAGTAACAAATTATTTTTTGAAAAATTTACTATAGAAATGGCAATCCTCGGCGTATTTAAAATTTGCGACAGTAAAAAATTATTTTTTGAAAAATTTACTATAGAAAAGGCAATCCTCGGCGTATTTAAAATTTGCGACAGTAAAAAATTATTTTTTGAAAAATTTACTATAGAAAATGCAATCCTCGGCGTATTTAAAATTTGCGACAGTAAAAAATTATTTTTTGAAAAATTTACTATAGAAAAGGCAATCCTCGGCGTATTTAAAATTTGCGACAGTAAAAAATTATTTTTTGAAAAATTTACTATAGAAAAGGCAATCCTCGGCGTATTTTAAATTTGCGACAGGAAAAAATTATTTTTTGAAAAATTTACTATAGAAAAGGCAATCCTCGGCGTATTTAAAATTTGCGACAGTAAAAAATTATTTTTTGAAAAATTTACTATAGAAAAGGCAATCCTCGGCGTATTTATAATTTGCGACAGTAAAAAATTATTTTTTGAAAAATTTACTATAGAAAAGGCAATCCTCGGCGTATTTAAAATTTGCGACAGTAAAAAATTATTTTTTGAAAAATTTAATATAGAAAAGGCAATCCTCGGCGTATTTAAAATTTGCGACAGTAAAAAATTATTTTTGAAAAATTTACTATAGAAAAGGTAATCCTCGGCGTATATAAAATTTGCGACAGTAAAAAATTATTTTTTGAAAAATTTACTATAGAAAAGGCAATCCTCGGCGTATTTAAAATTTGCGACTGTAAAAAATTATTTTTTGAAAAATTTACTATAGAAAAGGCAATCCTCGGCGTATTTAGCGCATTTAAAATTTGCGACAGTAAAAAATTATTTTTTGAAAAATTTACTATAGAAAAGGCAATCCTCGGCGTATATAAAATTTGCGACAGTAAAAAATTATTTTTTGAAAAATTTAGTATAGAAAAGGCAATCCTCGGCGTATTTAAAATTTGCGACAGTAAAAAAATTATTTTTTGAAAAATTTACTATAGAAAAGGCAATCCTGGGCGTATTTAAAATTTGCGACAGTAAAAAATTATTTTTTGAAAAATTTACTATAGAAAAGGCAATCCTCGGCGTATTTAAAATTTGCGA
Organism: Dioctria rufipes; assembly: GCA_963924295.1. NCBI lineage: Eukaryota > Metazoa > Arthropoda > Insecta > Diptera > Asilidae > Dioctria > Dioctria rufipes. The sequence goes on along the minus strand of CAWUPM010001147.1, from coordinate 29,966 downwards.
CAGTAAAAAATAATTTTTTGAAAAATTTACTATAGAAAGGCAATCCTCGGCGTATTTAAAATTTGCGACAGTAAAAAATTATTTTTTGAAAAATTTACTATAGAAAAGGCAATCCTCGGCGTATTTTAAATTTGCGACAGTAAAAAATTATTTTTTGAAAAATTTACTATAGAAAAGGCAATCCTCGGCGTATTTAAAATTTGCGACAGTAAAAAATTATTTTTTGAAAAATTTAATATAGAAAAGGCAATCCTCGGCGTATTTAAAATTTGCGACAGTAAAAAATTATTTTTGAAAAATTTACTATAGAAAAGGTAATCTCGGCGTATATAAAATTTGCGACAGTAAAAAATTATTTTTGAAAATTTACTATAGAAAGGCAATCCTCGGCGTATTTAAATTTGCGACTGTAAAAAATTATTTTTTGAAAAATTTACTATAGAAAAGGCAATCCTCGGCGTATTTAAAATTTGTGACAGTAAAAATTATTTTTTGAAAAATTTACTATAGAAAAGGCAATCCTCGGCGTATTTAAAATTTGCGACAGTAAAAAATTATTTTTGAAAAATTTACTATAGAAAAGGCAATACTCGGCGTATTTAAAATTTGTGACAGTAAAAAATTATTTTTTGAAAAATTTACTATAGAAAAGGCAATCCCCGGCGTATTTAAAATTTGCGACAGTAACAAATTATTTTTTGAAAAATTTACTATAGAAATGGCAATCCTCGGCGTATTTAAAATTTGCGACAGAAAAAAATTATTTTTTGAAAAATTTACTATATAAAAGGCAATCCTCGGCGTATTTAAAATTTGCGACAGTAAAAATTATTTTTTGAAAAATCTACTATAGAAAAGGCAATCCTCGGCGTATTTAAAATTTCCGACAGTAAAAAATTATTTTTGAAAATTTACTATAGAAAAGGCAATCCTCGGCGTATTTAAAATTTGTGACAGTAAAAAATAATTTTTTGAAAAATTTACTATAGAAAAGGCAATCCTCTGCGTATTTAAAATTTGCGACAGTAAAAATTTATTTTTTGAAAATTCACTATAGAAAAGGCAATCCTCGGAGTATTTAAAATTTGCGACTGTAAAAAATTATTTTTTGAAAAATTTACTATAGAAAAGGCAATCCTCGGCGTATTTAAAATGTGCGACAGTAAAAAATTATTTTTTGAAAAATTTACTATAGAAAAGGCAATCCTCCGCGTATTTAAAATTTGTGACAGTAAAAAATTATTTTTGAAAAATTTACTATAGAAAAGGCAATCCTCGGCGTATTTAAAATTTGCGACAGTAAAAAATTATTTTTTGACAAATTCAATATAAAAAAGGCAATTTTCGGCGTATTTAAAATTTGCGACAGTAACAAATTTTTTTTTTGAAAAATTTACTATAGAAATGGCAATCCTCGGCGTATTTAAAATTTGCGACAGTAAAAAATTATTTTTTGAAAAATTTACTATAGAAAAGGCAATCCTCGGCGTATTTAAAATTTGCGACAGTAAAAAATTATTTTTTGAAAAATTTACTATAGAAAATGCAATCCTCGGCGTATTTAAAATTTGCGACAGTAAAAAATTATTTTTTGAAAAATTTACTATAGAAAAGGCAATCCTCGGCGTATTTAAAATTTGCGACAGTAAAAAATTATTTTTTGAAAAATTACTATAGAAAAGGCAATCCTCGGCGTATTTTAAATTTGCGACAGGAAAAAATTATTTTTTGAAAATTTACTATAGAAAAGGCAATCTCGGCGTATTTAAAATTTGCGACAGTAAAAAATTATTTTTGAAAAATTTACTATAGAAAAGGCAATCCTCGGCGTATTTATAATTTGCGACAGTAAAAAATTATTTTTTGAAAAATTTACTATAGAAAAGGCAATCCTCGGCGTATTTTAAATTTGCGACAGTAAAAAATTATTTTTTGAAAAATTTACTATAGAAAAGGCAATCCTCGGCGTATTTAAAATTTGCGACAGTAAAAAATTATTTTTTGAAAATTTACTATAGAAAAAGCAATCTCGGCGTATTTAAAATTTGCGACAGTAAAAAATTATTTTTGAAAAATTTACTATAGAAAAGGCAATCCTCGGCGTATATAAAATTTGCGACAGTAAAAAATTATTTTTTGAAAAATTTACTATAGAAAAGGCAATCCTCGGCGTATTTAAAATTTGCGACAGTAAAAAATTATTTTTTGAAAAATTTACTATAGAAAAGGCAATCCTGGGCGTATTTAAAATTTGCGACAGTAAAAAATTATTTTTGAAAAATTTACTATAGAAAAGGCAATCCTCGGCGTATTTAAAATTTGTGACAGTAAAAAATTATTTTTGAAAATTTACTATAGAAAAGGCAATCCTCGGCGTATTTAAAATTTGCGACAATAACAAATTATTTTTTGAAAAATTTACTATAGAAATGGCAATCCTCGGCGTATTTAAAATTTGCAAGTGTAAAAAATTATTTTTTGAAAAATTTTACTATAGAAAAGGCAATCCTCGGCGTATTTAAAATTTGCGACAGTAAAAAATTATTTTTTGAAAAATTTACTGTAGAAAAGGCAATCCTCGGCGTATTTAAAATTTGTGACAGTAAAAAATTATTTTTTGAAAAATTTACTATAGAAAGGCAATCCTCGGCGTATTTAAAATTTGCGACAGTAAAAAATTATTTTTTGAAAAATTTACTTTAGAAAAGGCAATCCTCGGCGTATTTAAAATTTGTGACAGTAAAAAATTATTTTTTGAAAAATTTACTATAGAAAAGGCAATACTCGGCGTATTTAAAATTTGTGACAGTAAAAATTATTTTTTGAAAAATTTACTATAGAAAAGGCAATCCTCGGCGTATTTAAAATTTGCGACAGTAACAAATTATTTTTTGAAAAATTTACTATAGAAATGGCAATCCTCGGCGTATTTAAATTTGCGACAGAAAAAAATTATTTTTTGAAAAATTTACTATATAAAAGGCAATCCTCGGCGTATTTAAAATTTGCGACAGTAAAAAATTATTTTTTGAAAAATTTACTTTAGAAAAGGCAATCCTCGGCGTATTTAAAATTTGTGACAGTAAAAAATTATTTTTTGAAAAATTTACTATAGAAAAGGCAATCGTCGGCGTATTTAAAATTTGCGACAGTAAAAAATTATTTTTTGAAAAATTTACTATAGAAAAGGCAATCCTCGGCGTATTTAAAATTTGCGACAGAAAAAATTATTTTTTGAAAAATCTACTTTAGAAAAGGCAATCCTCGGCGTATTTAAAATTTGTGACAGTAAAAAATTATTTTTTGAAAAATTTACTATAGAAAAGGCAATCCTCGGCGTATTTAAAATGTGCGACAGTAAAAAATTATTTTTTGAAAAATTTACTATAGAAAAGGCAATCCTCGGCGTATTTAAAATTTGTGACAGTAAAAAATTATTTTTTGAAAAATTTACTATAGAAAAGGCAATCCTCGGCGTATTTAAAATTTGCGACAGTAAAAAATTATTTTTTTGACAAATTCAATATAAAAAAGGCAATTTCGGCGTATTTAAAATTTGCGACAGTAACAAATTATTTTTTGAAAATTTTACTATAGAAATGGCAATCCTCGGCGTATTTAAAATTTGCGACAGTAAAAAATTATTTTTTGAAAAATTTACTATAGAAAAGGCAATCCTCGGCGTATTTAAAATTTGCGACAGTAAAAAATTATTTTTGAAAAATTTACTATAGAAAATGCAATCCTCGGCGTATTTAAAATTTGCGACAGTAAAAAATTATTTTTTGAAAAATTTACTATAGAAAAGGCAATCCTCGGCGTATTTAAAATTTGCGACAGTAAAAAATTATTTTTTGAAAAATTTACTATAGAAAAGGCAATCCTCGGCGTATTTTAAATTTGCGACAGGAAAAAATTATTTTTTGAAAAATTTACTATAGAAAAGGCAATCCTCGGCGTATTTAAAATTTGCGACAGTAAAAAATTATTTTTTGAAAAATTTACTATAGAAAAGGCAATCCTCGGCGTATTTATAATTTGCGACAGTAAAAAATTATTTTTTGAAAAATTTACTATAGAAAAGGCAATCCTCGGCGTATTTTAAATTTGCGACAGTAAAAAGTTATTTTTTGAAAAATTTACTATAGAAAAGGCAATCCTCGGCGTATTTAAAATTTGCGACAGTAAAAAATTATTTTTTGAAAAATTTACTATAGAAAAGGCAATCCTCGGCGTATTTAAAATTTGCGACAGTAAAAAATTATTTTTGAAAAATTTACTATAGAAAAGGCAATCCTCGGCGTATATAAAATTTGCGACAGTAAAAAATTATTTTTTAAAAAATTTACTATAGAAAAGGCAATCCTCGGCGTATTTAAAATTTGCGACAGTAAAAAATTATTTTTTGAAAAATTTACTATAGAAATGGCAATCCTCGGCGTATTTAAAATTTGCAAGTGTAAAAAATTATTTTTGAAAAATTTACTATAGAAAAGGCAATCCTCGGCGTATTTAAAATTTGCGACAGTAAAAAATTATTTTTTGAAAAATTTACTGTAGAAAAGGCAATCCTCGGCGTATTTAAATTTGTGACAGTAAAAAATTATTTTTTGAAAAATTTACTATAGAAAAGGCAATCCTCGGCGTATATAAAATTTGCGACAGTAAAAAATTATTTTTTGAAAAATTTACTATAGAAAAGGCAATCCTCGGCGTATTTAAAATTTGCGACAGTAAAAAATTATTTTTTGAAAATTTACTATAGAAAAGGCAATCCTCGGCGTATTTATAATTTGCGACAGTAAAAAATTATTTTTTGAAAAATTTACTATAGAAAGGCAATCCTCGGCGTATTTAAAATTTGCGACAGTAAAAAATTATTTTTGAAAAATTTACTATAGAAAAGGCAATCCTCGCGTATATAAAATTTGCGACAGTAAAAAATTATTTTTTAAAAAATTTACTATAGAAAAGGCAATCCTCGGCGTATTTAAAATTTGCGACAGTAAAAAATTATTTTTTGAAAAATTTACTATAGAAAAGGCAATCCTCGGCGTATTTAAAATTTGCGACAGTAAAAAATTATTTTTTGAAAAATTTACTATAGAAAATGCAATCCTCGGCGTATTTAAAATTTGCGACAGTAAAAATATTTTTTGAAAAATTTACTATAGAAAAGGCAATCCTCGGCGTATTTAAAATTTGCGACAGTAAAAAATTATTTTTTGAAAAATTTACTATAGAAAAGGCAATCCTCGGCGTATTTAAATTTGCGACAGGAAAAAATTATTTTTTGAAAAATTTACTATAGAAAAGGCAATCCTCGGCGTATTTAAAATTTGCGACAGTAAAAAATTATTTTTTGAAAAATTTACTATAGAAAAGGCAATCCTCGGCGTATTTATAATTTGCGACAGTAAAAAATTATTTTTTGAAAAATTTACTATAGAAAAGGCAATCCTCGGCGTATTTTAAAATTTGCGACAGTAAAAATTATTTTTTGAAAAATTTACTATAGAAAAGGCAATCCTCGGCGTATTTAAAATTTGCGACAGTAAAAAAATTATTTTTTGAAAAATTACTATAGAAAAGGCAATCCTCGGCGTATTTAAAATTTGCGACAGTAAGAAATTATTTTTGAAAAATTTACTATAGAAAAGGCAATCCTCGGCGTATATAAAATTTGCGACAGTAAAAAATTATTTTTTGAAAAATTTACTATAGAAAAGGCAATCCTCGGCGTATTTAAAATTTGCGACAGTAAAAAATAATTTTTTGAAAAATTTACTATAGAAAAGGCAATCCTCGGCGTATTTAAAATTTGCGACAGTAAAAAATTATTTTTTGAAAAATTTACTATAGAAAAGGCAATCCTCGGCGTATTTTAAATTTGCGACAGTAAAAAATTATTTTTTGAAAAATTTACTATAGAAAAGGCAATCCTCGGCGTATTTAAAATTTGCGACAGTAAAAAATTATTTTTTGAAAATTACTATAGAAAAGGCAATCCTCGGCGTATTTAAAATTTGTGACAGTAAAAAATTATTTTTTGAAAAATTTACTATAGAAAAGGCAATCCTCGGCGTATTTAAAATTTGCGACAATAACAAATTATTTTTGAAAATTTACTATAGAAATGGCAATCCTCGGCGTATTTAAAATTTGCAAGTGTAAAAATTATTTTTTGAAAAATTTACTATAGAAAAGGCAATCCTCGGCGTATTTAAAATTTGCGACAGTAAAAAATTATTTTTTGAAAAATTTACTGTAGAAAAGGCAATCCTCGGCGTATTTAAAATTTGTGACAGTAAAAAATTATTTTTTGAAAAATTTACTATAGAAAAGGCAATCCTCGGCGTATTTAAAATTTGCGACAGTAAAAAATTATTTTTTGAAAAATTTACTTTAGAAAAGGCAATCCTCGGCGTATTTAAAATTTGTGACAGTAAAAAATTATTTTTTGAAAAATTTACTATAGAAAAGGCAATACTCGGCGTATTTAAAATTTGTGACAGTAAAAAATATTTTTTGAAAAATTTACTATAGAAAAGGCAATCCTCGGCGTATTTAAAATTTGCGACAGTAACAAATTATTTTTTGAAAAATTTACTATAGAAATGGCAATCCTCGGCGTATTTAAAATTTGCGACAGAAAAAAATTATTTTTTGAAAAATTTACTATATAAAAGGCAATCCTCGGCGTATTTAAAATTTGCGACAGTAAAAAATTATTTTTTGAAAAATTTACTTTAGAAAAGGCAATCCTCGGCGTATTTAAAATTTGTGACAGTAAAAAATTATTTTTTGAAAAATTTACTATAGAAAAGGCAATCCTCACGTATTTAAAATTTGCGACAGTAAAAATTATTTTTTGAAAAATTTACTATAGAAAAGGCAATCCTCGGCGTATTTAAAATTTGCGACAGTAAAAAATTATTTTTTGAAAAATCTACTTTAGAAAAGGCAATCCTCGGCGTATTTAAAATTTGTGACAGTAAAAAATTATTTTTTGAAAAATTTACTATAGAAAAGGCAATCCTCGGCGTATTTAAAATGTGCGACAGTAAAAAATTATTTTTTGAAAAATTTACTATAGAAAAGGCAATCCTCGGCGTATTTAAAATTTGTGACAGTAAAAAATTATTTTTTGAAAAATTTACTATAGAAAAGGCAATCCTCGGCGTATTTAAAATTTGCGACAGTAAAAAATTATTTTTTGACAAATTCAATATAAAAAAGGCAATTTTCGGCGTATTTAAAATTTGCGACAGTAACAAATTATTTTTTGAAAAATTTACTATAGAAATGGCAATCCTCGGCGTATTTAAAATTTGCGACAGTAAAAAATTATTTTTTGAAAAATTTACTATAGAAAAGGCAATCCTCGGCGTATTTAAAATTTGTGACAGTAAAAAATTATTTTTTGAAAAATTTACTATAGAAAAGGCAATCCTCGGCGTATTTAAAATTTGCGACAATAACAAATTATTTTTTGAAAAATTTACTATAGAAATGGCAATCCTCGGCGTATTTAAAATTTGCAAGTGTAAAAAATTATTTTTTGAAAAATTTACTATAGAAAGGCAATCCTCGGCGTATTTAAAATTTGCGACAGTAAAAAATTATTTTTTGAAAAATTTACTGTAGAAAAGGCAATCCTCGGCGTATTTAAAATTTGTGACAGTAAAAAATTATTTTTTGAAAAATTTACTATAGAAAAGGCAATCCTCGGCGTATTTAAAATTTGCGACAGTAAAAAATTATTTTTTGAAAAATTTACTTTAGAAAAGGCAATCCTCGGCGTATTTAAAATTTGTGACAGTAAAAAATTATTTTTTGAAAAATTTACTATAGAAAAGGCAATACTCGGCGTATTTAAAATTTGTGACAGTAAAAAATTATTTTTTGAAAAATTTACTATAGAAAAGGCAATCCTCGGCGTATTTAAAATTTGCGACAGTAACAAATTATTTTTTGAAAAATTTACTATAGAAATGGCAATCCTCGGCGTATTTAAAATTTGCGACAGAAAAAAATTATTTTTTGAAAAATTTACTATATAAAAGGCAATCCTCGGCGTATTTAAAATTTGCGACAGTAAAAAATTATTTTTTGAAAAATTTACTTTAGAAAAGGCAATCCTCGGCGTATTTAAAATTTGTGACAGTAAAAAATTATTTTTTGAAAAATTTACTATAGAAAAGGCAATCCTCGGCGTATTTAAAATTTGCGACAGTAAAAAATTAATTTTTGAAAAATTTACTATAGAAAAGGCAATCCTCGGCGTATTTAAAATTTGCGACAGTAAAAAATTATTTTTTGAAAAATCTACTTTAGAAAAGGCAATCCTCGGCGTATTTAAAATTTGTGACAGTAAAAAATTATTTTTTGAAAAATTTACTATAGAAAAGGCAATCCTCGGCGTATTTAAAATGTGCGACAGTAAAAAATTATTTTTTGAAAAATTTACTATAGAAAAGGCAATCCTCGGCGTATTTAAAATTTGTGACAGTAAAAAATTATTTTTTGAAAAATTTACTATAGAAAAGGCAATCCTCGGCGTATTTAAAATTTGCGACAGTAAAAAATTATTTTTTGACAAATTCAATATAAAAAAGGCAATTTTCGGCGTATTTAAAATTTGCGACAGTAACAAATTATTTTTTGAAAAATTTACTATAGAAATGGCAATCCTCGGCGTATTTAAAATTTGCGACAGTAAAAAATTATTTTTTGAAAAATTTACTATAGAAAAGGCAATCCTCGGCGTATTTAAAATTTGCGACAGTAAAAAATTATTTTTTGAAAAATTTACTATAGAAAATGCAATCCTCGGCGTATTTAAAATTTGCGACAGTAAAAAATTATTTTTTGAAAAATTTACTATAGAAAAGGCAATCCTCGGCGTATTTAAAATTTGCGACAGTAAAAAATTATTTTTTGAAAAATTTACTATAGAAAAGGCAATCCTCGGCGTATTTTAAATTTGCGACAGGAAAAAATTATTTTTTGGAAAATTTACTATAGAAAAGGCAATCCTCGGCGTATTTAAAATTTGCGACAGTAAAAAATTATTTTTTGAAAAATTTACTATAGAAAAGGCAATCCTCGGCGTATTTATAATTTGCGACAGTAAAAAATTATTTTTTGAAAAATTTACTATAGAAAAGGCAATCCTCGGCGTATTTTAAATTTGCGACAGTAAAAAATTATTTTTTGAAAAATTTACTATAGAAAAGGCAATCCTCGGCGTATTTAAAATTTGCGACAGTAAAAAATTATTTTTTGAAAAATTTACTATAGAAAAGGCAATCCTCGGCGTATTTAAAATTTGCGACAGTAAAAAATTATTTTTTTAAAAATTTACTATAGAAAAGGCAATCCTCGGCGTATTTAAAATTTGCGACAGTAAAAAATTATTTTTTGAAAAATTTACTATAGAAAAGGCAATCCTCGGCGTATTTAAAATTTGTGACAGTAAAAAATTATTTTTTGAAAAATTTACTATAGAAAAGGCAATCCTCGGCGTATTTAAAATTTGCGACAATAACAAATTATTTTTTGAAAAATTTACTATAGAAATGGCAATCCTCGGCGTATTTAAAATTTGCAAGTGTAAAAAATTATTTTTTGAAAAATTTACTATAGAAAAGGCAATCCTCGGCGTATTTAAAATTTGCGACAGTAAAAAATTATTTTTTGAAAAATTTACTGTAGAAAAGGCAATCCTCGGCGTATTTAAAATTTGTGACAGTAAAAAATTATTTTTTGAAAAATTTACTATAGAAAAGGCAATCCTCGGCGTATATAAAATTTGCGACAGTAAAAAATTATTTTTTGAAAAATTTACTATAGAAAAGGCAATCCTCGGCGTATTTAAAATTTGCGACAGTAAAAAATTATTTTTTGAAAAATTTACTATAGAAAAGGCAATCCTCGGCGTATTTATAATTTGCGACAGTAAAAAATTATTTTTTGAAAAATTTACTATAGAAAAGGCAATCCTCGGCGTATTTAAAATTTGCGACAGTAAAAAATTATTTTTGAAAAATTTACTATAGAAAAGGCAATCCTCGGCGTATATAAAATTTGCGACAGTAAAAAATTATTTTTTAAAAAATTTACTATGGAAAAGGCAATCCTCGGCGTATTTAAAATTTGCGACAGTAAAAAATTATTTTTTGAAAAATTTACTATAGAAAAGGCAATCCTCGGCGTATTTAAAATTTGCGACAGTAAAAAATTATTTTTTGAAAAATTTACTATAGAAAAGGCAATCCTCGGCGTATTTTAAATTTGCGACAGGAAAAAATTATTTTTTGAAAAATTTACTATAGAAAAGGCAATCCTCGGCGTATTTAAAATTTGCGACAGTAAAAAATTATTTTTTGAAAAATTTACTATAGAAAAGGCAATCCTCGGCGTATTTATAATTTGCGACAGTAAAAAATTATTTTTTGAAAAATTTACTATAGAAAAGGCAATCCTCGGCGTATTTTAAATTTGCGACAGTAAAAAATTATTTTTTGAAAAATTTACTATAGAAAAGGCAATCCTCGGCGTATTTAAAATTTGCGACAGTAAAAAATTATTTTTTGAAAAATTTACTATAGAAAAGGCAATCCTCGGCGTATTTAAAATTTGCGACAGTAAAAAATTATTTTTGAAAAATTTACTATAGAAAAGGCAATCCTCGGCGTATATAAAATTTGCGACAGTAAAAAATTATTTTTTAAAAAATTTACTATAGAAAAGGCAATCCTCGGCGTATTTAAAATTTGCGACAGTAAAAAATTATTTTTTGAAAAATTTACTATAGAAAAGGCAATCCTCGGCGTATTTAAAATTTGCGACAGTAAAAAATTATTTTTTGAAAAATTTACTATAGAAAAGGCAATCCTCGGCGTATTTAAAATTTGTGACAGTAAAAAATTATTTTTTGAAAAATTTACTATAGAAAAGGCAATCCTCGGCGTATTTAAAATTTGCGACAATAACAAATTATTTTTTGAAAAATTTACTATAGAAATGGCAATCCTCGGCGTATTTAAAATTTGCAAGTGTAAAAAATTATTTTTTGAAAAATTTACTATAGAAAAGGCAATCCTCGGCGTATTTAAAATTTGCGACAGTAAAAAATTATTTTTTGAAAAATTTACTGTAGAAAAGGCAATCCTCGGCGTATTTAAAATTTGTGACAGTAAAAAATTATTTTTTGAAAAATTTACTATAGAAAAGGCAATCCTCGGCGTATATAAAATTTGCGACAGTAAAAAATTATTTTTTGAAAAATTTACTATAGAAAAGGCAATCCTCGGCGTATTTAAAATTTGCGACAGTAAAAAATTATTTTTTGAAAAATTTACTATAGAAAAGGCAATCCTCGGCGTATTTATAATTTTCGACAGTAAAAAATTATTTTTTGAAAAATTTACTATAGAAAAGGCAATCCTCGGCGTATTTAAAATTTGCGACAGTAAAAAATTATTTTTGAAAAATTTACTATAGAAAAGGCAATCCTCGGCGTATATAAAATTTGCGACAGTAAAAAATTATTTTTTAAAAAATTTACTATAGAAAAGGCAATCCTCGGCGTATTTAAAATTTGCGACAGTAAAAAATTATTTTTTGAAAAATTTACTATAGAAAAGGCAATCCTCGGCGTATTTAAAATTTGCGACAGTAAAAAATTATTTTTTGAAAAATTTACTATAGAAAAGGCAATCCTCGGCGTATTTAAAATTTGCGACAGTAAAAAATTATTTTTTGAAAAATTTACTATAGAAAAGGCAATCCTCGGCGTATTTTAAATTTGCGACAGGAAAAAATTATTTTTTGAAAAATTTACTATAGAAAAGGCAATCCTCGGCGTATTTAAAATTTGCGACAGTAAAAAATTATTTTTTGAAAAATTTACTATAGAAAAGGCAATCCTCGGCGTATTTATAATTTGCGACAGTAAAAAATTATTTTTGAAAAATTTACTATAGAAAAGGCAATCCTCGGCGTATTTTAAATTTGCGACAGTAAAAAATTATTTTTTGAAAAATTTACTATAGAAAAGGCAATCCTCGGCGTATTTAAAATTTGCGACAGTAAAAAATTATTTTTTGAAAAATTTACTATAGAAAAGGCAATCCTCGGCGTATTTAAAATTTGCGACAGTAAAAAATTATTTTTGAAAAATTTACTATAGAAAAGGCAATCCTCGGCGTATATAAAATTTGCGACAGTAAAAAATTATTTTTTGAAAAATTTACTATAGAAAAGGCAATCCTCGGCGTATTTAAAATTTGCGACAGTAAAAAATTATTTTTTGAAAAATTTACTATAGAAAAGGCAATCCTCGGCGTATTTAAAATTTGCGACAGTAAAAAATTATTTTTTGAAAAATTTACTATAGAAAAGGCAATCCTCGGCGTATTTAAAATTTGTGACAGTAAAAAATTATTTTTTGAAAAATTTACTATAGAAAAGGCAATCCTCGGCGTATTTAAAATTTGCGACAATAACAAATTATTTTTTGAAAAATTTACTATAGAAATGGCAATCCTCATCGTATTTAAAATTTGCAAGTGTAAAAAATTATTTTTTGAAAAATTTACTATAGAAAAGGCAATCCTCGGCGTATTTAAAATTTGCGACAGTAAAAAATTATTTTTTGAAAAATTTACTGTAGAAAAGGCAATCCTCGGCGTATTTAAAATTTGTGACAGTAAAAAATTATTTTTTGAAAAATTTACTATAGAAAAGGCAATCCTCGGCGTATTTAAAATTTGCGACAGTAAAAAATTATTTTTTGAAAAATTTACTTTAGAAAAGGCAATCCTCGGCGTATTTAAAATTTGTGACAGTAAAAAATTATTTTTTGAAAAATTTACTATAGAAAAGGCAATACTCGGCGTATTTAAAATTTGTGACAGTAAAAAATTATTTTTTGAAAAATTTACTATAGAAAAGGCAATCCTCGGCGTATTTAAAATTTGCGACAGTAACAAATTATTTTTTGAAAAATTTACTATAGAAATGGCAATCCTCGGCGTATTTAAAATTTGCGACAGAAAAAAATTATTTTTTGAAAAATTTACTATATAAAAGGCAATCCTCGGCGTATTTAAAATTTGCGACAGTAAAAAATTATTTTTTGAAAAATTTACTTTAGAAAAGGCAATCCTCGGCGTATTTAAAATTTGTGACAGTAAAAAATTATTTTTTGAAAAATTTACTATAGAAAAGGCAATCCTCGGCGTATTTAAAATTTGCGACAGTAAAAAATTATTTTTTGAAAAATTTACTATAGAAAAGGCAATCCTCGGCGTATTTAAAATTTGCGACAGTAAAAAATTATTTTTTGAAAAATTTACTTTAGAAAAGGCAATCCTCGGCGTATTTAAAATTTGTGACAGTAAAAAATTATTTTTTGAAAAATTTACTATAGAAAAGGCAATCCTCGGCGTATTTAAAATGTGCGACAGTAAAAAATTATTTTTTGAAAAATTTACTATAGAAAAGGCAATCCTCGGCGTATTTAAAATTTGTGACAGTAAAAAATTATTTTTTGAAAAATTTACTATAGAAAAGGCAATCCTCGGCGTATTTAAAATTTGCGACAGTAAAAAATTATTTTTTGACAAATTCAATATAAAAAAGGCAATTTTCGGCGTATTTAAAATTTGCGACAGTAAAAAATTATTTTTTGAAAAATTTACTATAGAAAAGGCAATCCTCGGCGTATTTAAAATTTGCGACAGTAAAAAATTATTTTTGAAAAATTTACTATAGAAAAGGCAATCCTCGGCGTATATAAAATTTGCGACAGTAAAAAATTATTTTTTGAAAAATTTACTATAGAAAAGGCAATCCTCAGCGTATTTAAAATTTGCGACAGTAAAAAATTATTTTTTGAAAAATTTACTATAGAAAAGGCAATCCTCGGCGTATTTAAAATTTGCGACAGTAAAAAATTATTTTTTGAAAAATTTACTATAGAAAAGGCAATCCTCGGCGTATTTAAAATTTGTGACAGTAAAAAATTATTTTTTGAAAAATTTACTATAGAAAAGGCAATCCTCGGCGTATTTAAAATTTGCGACAATAACAAATTATTTTTTGAAAAATTTACTATAGAAATGGCAATCCTCATCGTATTTAAAATTTGCAAGTGTAAAAAATTATTTTTTGAAAAATTTACTATAGAAAAGGCAATCCTCGGCGTATTTAAAATTTGCGACAGTAAAAAATTATTTTTTGAAAAATTTACTGTAGAAAAGGCAATCCTCGGCGTATTTAAAATTTGTGACAGTAAAAAATTATTTTTTGAAAAATTTACTATAGAAAAGGCAATCCTCGGCGTATTTAAAATTTGCGACAGTAAAAAATTATTTTTTGAAAAATTTACTTTAGAAAAGGCAATCCTCGGCGTATTTAAAATTTGTGACAGTAAAAAATTATTTTTTGAAAAATTTACTATAGAAAAGGCAATACTCGGCGTATTTAAAATTTGTGACAGTAAAAAATTATTTTTTGAAAAATTTACTATAGAAAAGGCAATCCTCGGCGTATTTAAAATTTGCGACAGTAACAAATTATTTTTTGAAAAATTTACTATAGAAATGGCAATCCTCGGCGTATTTAAAATTTGCGACAGAAAAAAATTATTTTTTGAAAAATTTACTATATAAAAGGCAATCCTCGGCGTATTTAAAATTTGCGACAGTAAAAAATTATTTTTTGAAAAATTTACTTTAGAAAAGGCAATCCTCGGCGTATTTAAAATTTGTGACAGTAAAAAATTATTTTTTGAAAAATTTACTATAGAAAAGGCAATCCTCGGCGTATTTAAAATTTGCGACAGTAAAAAATTATTTTTTGAAAAATTTACTATAGAAAAGGCAATCCTCGGCGTATTTAAAATTTGCGACAGTAAAAAATTATTTTTTGAAAAATTTACTTTAGAAAAGGCAATCCTCGGCGTATTTAAAATTTGTGACAGTAAAAAATTATTTTTTGAAAAATTTACTATAGAAAAGGCAATCCTCGGCGTATTTAAAATGTGCGACAGTAAAAAATTATTTTTTGAAAAATTTACTATAGAAAAGGCAATCCTCGGCGTATTTAAAATTTGTGACAGTAAAAAATTATTTTTTGAAAAATTTACTATAGAAAAGGCAATCCTCGGCGTATTTAAAATTTGCGACAGTAAAAAATTATTTTTTGACAAATTCAATATAAAAAAGGCAATTTTCGGCGTATTTAAAATTTGCGACAGTAAAAAATTATTTTTTGAAAAATTTACTATAGAAAAGGCAATCCTCGGCGTATTTAAAATTTGCGACAGTAAAAAATTATTTTTGAAAAATTTACTATAGAAAAGGCAATCCTCGGCGTATATAAAATTTGCGACAGTAAAAAATTATTTTTTGAAAAATTTACTATAGAAAAGGCAATCCTCAGCGTATTTAAAATTTGCGACAGTAAAAAATTATTTTTTGAAAAATTTACTATAGAAAAGGCAATCCTCGGCGTATTTAAAATTTGCGACAGTAAAAAATTATTTTTTGAAAAATTTACTATAGAAAAGGCAATCCTCGGCGTATTTAAAATTTGTGACAGTAAAAAATTATTTTTTGAAAAATTTACTATAGAAAAGGCAATCCTCGGCGTATTTAAAATTTGCGACAATAACAAATTATTTTTTGAAAAATTTACTATAGAAATGGCAATCCTCGGCGTATTTAAAATTTGCAAGTGTAAAAAATTATTTTTTGAAAAATTTACTATAGAAAAGGCAATCCTCGGCGTATTTAAAATTTGCGACAGTAAAAAATTATTTTTTGAAAAATTTACTGTAGAAAAGGCAATCCTCGGCGTATTTAAAATTTGTGACAGTAAAAAATTATTTTTTGAAAAATTTACTATAGAAAAGGCAATCCTCGGCGTATTTAAAATTTGCGACAGTAAAAAATTATTTTTTGAAAAATTTACTTTAGAAAAGGCAATCCTCGGCGTATTTAAAATTTGTGACAGTAAAAAATTATTTTTTGAAAAATTTACTATAGAAAAGGCAATACTCGGCGTATTTAAAATTTGTGACAGTAAAAAATTATTTTTTGAAAAATTTACTATAGAAAAGGCAATCCTCGGCGTATTTAAAATTTGTGACAGTAAAAAATTATTTTTTGAAAAATTTACTATAGAAAAAGCAATCCTCGGCGTATTTAAAATTTGCGACAGTAAAAAATTATTTTTTGACAAATTCAATATAAAAAAGGCAATTTTCGGCGTATTTAAAATTTGCGACAGTAACAAATTATTTTTTGAAAAATTTACTATAGAAATGGCAATCCTCGGCGTATTTAAAATTTGCGACAGTAAAAAATTATTTTTTGAATAATTTACTATAGAAAAGGCAATCCTCGGCGTATTTAAAATTTGCGACAGTAAAAAATTATTTTTTGAAAAATTTACTATATAAAAGGCAATCCTCGGCGTATTTAAAATTTGCGACAGTAAAAAATTATTTTTTGAAAAATTTACTTTAGAAAAGGCAATCCTCGGCGTATTTAAAATTTGTGACAGTAAAAAATTATTTTTTGAAAAATTTACTATAGAAAAGGCAATCCTCGGCGTATTTAAAATTTGCGACAGTAAAAAATTATTTTTTGAAAAATTTACTATAGAAAAGGCAATCCTCGGCGTATTTAAAATTTGCGACAGTAAAAAATTATTTTTTGAAAAATTTACTTTAGAAAAGGCAATCCTCGGCGTATTTAAAATTTGTGACAGTAAAAAATTATTTTTTGAAAAATTTACTATAGAAAAGGCAATCCTCGGCGTATTTAAAATGTGCGACAGTAAAAAATTATTTTTTGAAAAATTTACTATAGAAAAGGCAATCCTCGGCGTATTTAAAATTTGTGACAGTAAAAAATTATTTTTTGAAAAATTTACTATAGAAAAGGCAATCCTCGGCGTATTTAAAATTTGCGACAGTAAAAAATTATTTTTTGACAAATTCAATATAAAAAAGGCAATTTTCGGCGTATTTAAAATTTGCGACAGTAACAAATTATTTTTTGAAAAATTTACTATAGAAATGGCAATCCTCGGCGTATTTAAAATTTGCGACAGTAAAAAATTATTTTTTGAAAAATTTACTATAGAAAAGGCAATCCTCGGCGTATTTAAAATTTGCGACAGTAAAAAATTATTTTTTGAAAAATTTACTATAGAAAATGCAATCCTCGGCGTATTTAAAATTTGCGACAGTAAAAAATTATTTTTTGAAAAATTTACTATAGAAAAGGCAATCCTCGGCGTATTTAAAATTTGCGACAGTAAAAAATTATTTTTTGAAAAATTTACTATAGAAAAGGCAATCCTCGGCGTATTTTAAATTTGCGACAGGAAAAAATTATTTTTTGAAAAATTTACTATAGAAAAGGCAATCCTCGGCGTATTTAAAATTTGCGACAGTAAAAAATTATTTTTTGAAAAATTTACTATAGAAAAGGCAATCCTCGGCGTATTTATAATTTGCGACAGTAAAAAATTATTTTTTGAAAAATTTACTATAGAAAAGGCAATCCTCGGCGTATTTTAAATTTGCGACAGTAAAAAATTATTTTTTGAAAAATTTACTATAGAAAAGGCAATCCTCGGCGTATTTAAAATTTGCGACAGTAAAAAATTATTTTTTGAAAAATTTACTATAGAAAAGGCAATCCTCGGCGTATTTAAAATTTGCGACAGTAAAAAATTATTTTTTGAAAAATTTACTATAGAAAAGGCAATCCTCGGCGTAT
Source organism: Dioctria rufipes (assembly GCA_963924295.1). Taxonomy (NCBI): domain Eukaryota; kingdom Metazoa; phylum Arthropoda; class Insecta; order Diptera; family Asilidae; genus Dioctria; species Dioctria rufipes. The sequence continues at coordinate 12,162 of CAWUPM010001147.1, read as the reverse complement.
TTAAAATTTGTGACAGTAAAAAATTATTTTTTGAAAAATTTACTATAGAAAAGGCACTCCTCGGCGTATTTAAAATTTGCGACAATAACAAATTATTTTTTGAAAAATTTACTATAGAAATGGCAATCCTCGGCGTATTTAAAATTTGCAAGTGTAAAAAATTATTTTTTGAAAAATTTACTATAGAAAAGGCAATCCTCGGAGTATTTAAAATTTGCGACAGTAAAAAATTATTTTTTGAAAAATTTACTGTAGAAAAGGCAATCCTCGGCGTATTTAAAATTTGTGACAGTAAAAAATTATTTTTTGAAAAATTTACTATAGAAAAGGCAATCCTCGGCGTATATAAAATTTGCGACAGTAAAAAATTATTTTTTGAAAAATTTACTATAGAAAAGGCAATCCTCGGCGTATTTAAAATTTGCGACAGTAAAAAATTATTTTTTGAAAAATTTACTATAGAAAAGGCAATCCTCGGCGTATTTAAAATTTGCGACAGTAAAAAATTATTTTTTGAAAAATTTAATATAGAAAAGGCAATCCTCGGCGTATTTAAAATTTGTGACAGTAAAAAATTATTTTTTGAAAAATTTACTATAGAAAAGGCAATCCTCGGCGTATATAAAATTTGCGACAGTAAAAAATTATTTTTTGAAAAATTTACTATAGAAAAGGCAATCCTCGGCGTATTTAAAATTTGCGACAGTAAAAAATTATTTTTTGAAAAATTTACTATAGAAAAGGCAATCCTCGGCGTATTTAAAATTTGCGACAGTAAAAAATTATTTTTTGAAAAATTTACTGTAGAAAAGGCAATCCTCGGCGTATTTAAAATTTGTGACAGTAAAAAATTATTTTTTGAAAAATTTACTATAGAAAAGGCAATCCTCGGCGTATATAAAATTTGCGACAGTAAAAAATTATTTTTTGAAAAATTTACTATAGAAAAGGCAATCCTCGGCGTATTTAAAATTTGCGACAGTAAAAAATTATTTTTGAAAAATTTACTATAGAAAAGGCAATCCTCGGCGTATATAAAATTTGCGACAGTAAAAAATAATTTTTTAAAAAATTTACTATAGAAAAGGCAATCCTCGGCGTATTTAAAATTTGCGACAGTAAAAAATTATTTTTTGAAAAATTTACTATAGAAAAGGCAATCCTCGGCGTATTTAAAATTTGCGACAGTAAAAAATTATTTTTTGAAAAATTTACTATAGAAAAGGCAATCCTCGGCGTATTTAAAATTTGTGACAGTAAAAAATTATTTTTTGAAAAATTTACTATAGAAAAGGCACTCCTCGGCGTATTTAAAATTTGCGACAATAACAAATTATTTTTTGAAAAATTTACTATAGAAATGGCAATCCTCGGCGTATTTAAAATTTGCAAGTGTAAAAAATTATTTTTTGAAAAATTTACTATAGAAAAGGCAATCCTCGGCGTATTTAAAATTTGCGACAGTAAAAAATTATTTTTTGAAAAATTTACTGTAGAAAAGGCAATCCTCGGCGTATTTAAAATTTGTGACAGTAAAAAATTATTTTTTGAAAAATTTACTATAGAAAAGGCAATCCTCGGCGTATATAAAATTTGCGACAGTAAAAAATTATTTTTTGAAAAATTTACTATAGAAAAGGCAATCCTCGGCGTATTTAAAATTTGCGACAGTAAAAAATTATTTTTTGAAAAATTTACTATAGAAAAGGCAATCCTCGGCGTATTTAAAATTTGCGACAGTAAAAAATTATTTTTTGAAAAATTTACTATAGAAAAGGCAATCCTCGGCGTATTTAAAATTTGTGACAGTAAAAAATTATTTTTTGAAAAATTTACTATAGAAAAGGCACTCCTCGGCGTATTTAAAATTTGCGATAATAACAAATTATTTTTTGAAAAATTTACTATAGAAATGGCAATCCTCGGCGTATTTAAAATTTGCAAGTGTAAAAAATTATTTTTTGAAAAATTTACTATAGAAAAGGCAATCCTCGGCGTATTTAAAATTTGCGACAGTAAAAAATTATTTTTTGAAAAATTTACTGTAGAAAAGGCAATCCTCGGCGTATTTAAAATTTGTGACTGTAAAAAATTATTTTTTGAAAAATTTACTATAGAAAAGGCAATCCTCGGCGTATTTTAAATTTGCGACAGTAAAAAATTATTTTTTGAAAAATTTACTATAGAAAAGGCAATCCTCGGCGTATTTAAAATTTGCGACAGTAAAAAATTATTTTTTGAAAAATTAACTATAGAAAAGGCAATCCTCGGCGTATTTAAAATTTGCGACAGTAAAAAATTATTTTTTGAAAAATTTACTATAGAAAAGGCAATCCTCGGCGTATTTAAAATTTGTGACAGTAAAAAATTATTTTTTGAAAAATTTACTATAGAAAAGGCAATCCTCGGCGTATATAAAATTTGCGACAGTAAAAAATTATTTTTTGAAAAATTTACTATAGAAAAGGCAATCCTCGGCGTATTTAAAATTTGCGACAGTAAAAAATTATTTTTTGAAAAATTTACTATAGAAAAGGCAATCCTCGGCGTATTTTAAATTTGAGACAGTAAAAAATTATTTTTTGAAAAATTTACTATAGAAAAGGCAATCCTCGGCGTATATAAAATTTGCGACAGTAAAAAATTATTTTTTGAAAAATTTACTATAGAAAAGGCAATCCTCGGCGTATTTAAAATTTGCGACAGTAAAAAATTATTTTTTGAAAAATTTACTATAGAAAAGGCAATCCTCGGCGTATTTAAAATTTGCGACAGTAAAAAATTATTTTTTGAAAAATTTACTATAGAAAAGGCAATCCTCGGCGTATTTAAAATTTGCAAGTGTAAAAAATTATTTTTTGAAAAATTTACTATAGAAAAGGCAATCCTCGGCGTATTTAAAATTTGCGACAGTAAAAAATTATTTTTTGAAAAATTTAATATAGAAAAGGCAATCCTCGGCGTATTTAAAATTTGTGACAGTAAAAAATTATTTTTTGAAAAATTTACTATAGAAAAGGCAATCCTCGGCGTATATAAAATTTGCGACAGTAAAAAATTATTTTTTGAAAAATTTACTATAGAAAAGGCAATCCTCGGCGTATTTAAAATTTGCGACAGTAAAAAATTATTTTTTGAAAAATTTACTATAGAAAAGGCAATCCTCGGCGTATTTAAAATTTGTGACAGTAAAAAATTATTTTTTGAAAAATTTACTATAGAAAAGGCAATCCTCGGCGTATATAAAATTTGCGACAGTAAAAAATTATTTTTTGAAAAATTTACTATAGAAAAGGCAATCCTCGGCGTATTTAAAATTTGCGACAGTAAAAAATTATTTTTTGAAAAATTTACTATAGAAAAGGCAATCCTCGGCGTATTTTAAATTTGAGACAGTAAAAAATTATTTTTTGAAAAATTTAATATAGAAAAGGCAATCCTCGGCGTATTTAAAATTTGTGACAGTAAAAAATTATTTTTTGAAAAATTTACTATAGAAAAGGCAATCCTCGGCGTATTTAAAATTTGCGACAGTAAAAAATTATTTTTTGAAAAATTAACTATAGAAAAGGCAATCCTCGGCGTATTTAAAATTTGCGACAGTAAAAAATTATTTTTTGAAAAATTTACTATAGAAAAGGCAATCCTCGGCGTATTTAAAATTTGTGACAGTAAAAAATTATTTTTTGAAAAATTTACTATAGAAAAGGCAATCCTCGGCGTATATAAAATTTGCGACAGTAAAAAATTATTTTTTGAAAAATTTACTATAGAAAAGGCAATCCTCGGCGTATTTAAAATTTGCGACAGTAAAAAATTATTTTTTGAAAAATTTACTATAGAAAAGGCAATCCTCGGCGTATTTTAAATTTGAGACAGTAAAAAATTATTTTTTGAAAAATTTACTATAGAAAAGGCAATCCTCGGCGTATATAAAATTTGCGACAGTAAAAAATTATTTTTTGAAAAATTTACTATAGAAAAGGCAATCCTCGGCGTATTTAAAATTTGCGACAGTAAAAAATTATTTTTTGAAAAATTTACTATAGAAAAGGCACTCCTCGGCGTATTTAAAATTTGCGACAATAACAAATTATTTTTTGAAAAATTTACTATAGAAATGGCAATCCTCGGCGTATTTAAAATTTGCAAGTGTAAAAAATTATTTTTTGAAAAATTTACTATAGAAAAGGCAATCCTCGGCGTATTTAAAATTTGCGACAGTAAAAAATTATTTTTTGAAAAATTTAATATAGAAAAGGCAATCCTCGGCGTATTTAAAATTTGTGACAGTAAAAAATTATTTTTGAAAAATTTACTATAGAAAAGGCAATCCTCGGCGTATATAAAATTTGCGACAGTAAAAAATTATTTTTTGAAAAATTTACTATAGAAAAGGCAATCCTCGGCGTATTTAAAATTTGCGACAGTAAAAAATTATTTTTTGAAAAATTTACTATAGAAAAGGCAATCCTCGGCGTATTTAAAATTTGCGACAGTAAAAAATTATTTTTTGAAAAATTTACTATAGAAAAGGCAATCCTCGGCGTATTTAAAATTTGCGACAGTAAAAAATTATTTTTTGAAAAATTTAATATAGAAAAGGCAATCCTCGGCGTATTTAAAATTTGTGACAGTAAAAAATTATTTTTTGAAAAATTTACTATAGAAAAGGCAATCCTCGGCGTATTTAAAATTTGCGACAATAACAAATTATTTTTTGAAAAATTTACTATAGAAATGGCAATCCTCGGCGTATTTATAATTTGCGACAGTAAAAAATTATTTTTTGAAAAATTTACTATAGAAAAGGCAATCCTCGGCGTATTTTAAATTTGAGACAGTAAAAAATTATTTTTTGAAAAATTTACTATAGAAAAGGCAATCCTCGGCGTATTTAAAATTTGCGACAGTAAAAAATTATTTTTTGAAAAATTTACTATAGAAAAGGCAATCCTCGGCGTATTTAAAATTTGCGACAGTAAAAAATTATTTTTGAAAAATTTACTATAGAAAAGGCAATCCTCGGCGTATATAAAATTTGCGACAGTAAAAAATTATTTTTTGAAAAATTTACTATAGAAAAGGCAATCCTCGGCGTATTTAAAATTTGCGACAGTAAAAAATTATTTTTTGAAAAATTTACTATAGAAAAGGCAATCCTCGGCGTATTTAAAATTTGCGACAGTAAAAAATTATTTTTTGAAAAATTTACTGTAGAAAAGGCAATCCTCGGCGTATTTAAAATTTGTGACAGTAAAAAATTATTTTTTGAAAAATTTACTATAGAAAAGGCAATCCTCGGCGTATTTAAAATTTGCGACAGTAAAAAATTATTTTTTGAAAAATTTACTTTAGAAAAGGCAATCCTCGGCGTATTTAAAATTTGTGACAGTAAAAAATTATTTTTTGAAAAATTTACTATAGAAAAGGCAATACTCGGCGTATTTAAAATTTGTGACAGTAAAAAATTATTTTTTGAAAAATTTACTATAGAAAAGGCAATCCTCGGCGTATTTAAAATTTGCGACAGTAACAAATTATTTTTTGAAAAATTTACTATAGAAATGGCAATCCTCGGCGTATTTAAAATTTGCGACAGAAAAAAATTATTTTTTGAAAAATTTACTATATAAAAGGCAATCCTCGGCGTATTTAAAATTTGCGACAGTAAAAAATTATTTTTTGAAAAATTTACTTTAGAAAAGGCAATCCTCGGCGTATTTAAAATTTGTGACAGTAAAAAATTATTTTTTGAAAAATTTACTATAGAAAAGGCAATCCTCGGCGTATTTAAAATTTGCGACAGTAAAAAATTATTTTTTGAAAAATTTACTATAGAAAAGGCAATCCTCGGCGTATTTAAAATTTGCGACAGTAAAAAATTATTTTTTGAAAAATTTACTATAGAAAAGGCAATCCTCGGCGTATTTAAAATTTGCGACAGTAAAAAATTATTTTTGAAAAATTTACTATAGAAAAGGCAATCCTCGGCGTATATAAAATTTGCGACAGTAAAAAATTATTTTTTGAAAAATTTACTATAGAAAAGGCAATCCTCGGCGTATTTAAAATTTGCGACAGTAAAAAATTATTTTTTGAAAAATTTACTATAGAAAAGGCAATCCTCGGCGTATTTAAAATTTGCGACAGTAAAAAATTATTTTTTGAAAAATTTACTGTAGAAAAGGCAATCCTCGGCGTATTTAAAATTTGTGACAGTAAAAAATTATTTTTTGAAAAATTTACTATAGAAAAGGCAATCCTCGGCGTATTTAAAATTTGCGACAGTAAAAAATTATTTTTTGAAAAATTTACTTTAGAAAAGGCAATCCTCGGCGTATTTAAAATTTGTGACAGTAAAAAATTATTTTTTGAAAAATTTACTATAGAAAAGGCAATACTCGGCGTATTTAAAATTTGTGACAGTAAAAAATTATTTTTTGAAAAATTTACTATAGAAAAGGCAATCCTCGGCGTATTTAAAATTTGCGACAGTAACAAATTATTTTTTGAAAAATTTACTATAGAAATGGCAATCCTCGGCGTATTTAAAATTTGCGACAGAAAAAAATTATTTTTTGAAAAATTTACTATATAAAAGGCAATCCTCGGCGTATTTAAAATTTGCGACAGTAAAAAATTATTTTTTGAAAAATTTACTTTAGAAAAGGCAATCCTCGGCGTATTTAAAATTTGTGACAGTAAAAAATTATTTTTTGAAAAATTTACTATAGAAAAGGCAATCCTCGGCGTATTTAAAATTTGCGACAGTAAAAAATTATTTTTTGAAAAATTTACTATAGAAAAGGCAATCCTCGGCGTATTTAAAATTTGCGACAGTAAAAAATTATTTTTTGAAAAATTTACTTTAGAAAAGGCAATCCTCGGCGTATTTAAAATTTGTGACAGTAAAAAATTATTTTTTGAAAAATTTACTATAGAAAAGGCAATCCTCGGCGTATTTAAAATGTGCGACAGTAAAAAATTATTTTTTGAAAAATTTACTATAGAAAAGGCAATCCTCGGCGTATTTAAAATTTGTGACAGTAAAAAATTATTTTTTGAAAAATTTACTATAGAAAAGGCAATCCTCGGCGTATTTAAAATTTGCGACAGTAAAAAATTATTTTTTGACAAATTCAATATAAAAAAGGCAATTTTCGGCGTATTTAAAATTTGCGACAGTAACAAATTATTTTTTGAAAAATTTACTATAGAAATGGCAATCCTCGGCGTATTTAAAATTTGCGACAGTAAAAAATTATTTTTTGAAAAATTTACTATAGAAAAGGCAATCCTCGGCGTATTTAAAATTTGCGACAGTAAAAAATTATTTTTTGAAAAATTTACTATAGAAAATGCAATCCTCGGCGTATTTAAAATTTGCGACAGTAAAAAATTATTTTTTGAAAAATTTACTATAGAAAAGGCAATCCTCGGCGTATTTAAAATTTGCGACAGTAAAAAATTATTTTTTGAAAAATTTACTATAGAAAAGGCAATCCTCGGCGTATTTTAAATTTGCGACAGAAAAAAATTATTTTTTGAAAAATTTACTATAGAAAAGGCAATCCTCGGCGTATTTAAAATTTGCGACAGTAAAAAATTATTTTTTGAAAAATTTACTATAGAAAAGGCAATCCTCGGCGTATTTATAATTTGCGACAGTAAAAAATTATTTTTTGAAAAATTTACTATAGAAAAGGCAATCCTCGGCGTATTTTAAATTTGCGACAGTAAAAAATTATTTTTTGAAAAATTTACTATAGAAAAGGCAATCCTCGGCGTATTTAAAATTTGCGACAGTAAAAAATTATTTTTTGAAAAATTTACTATAGAAAAGGCAATCCTCGGCGTATTTAAAATTTGCGACAGTAAAAAATTATTTTTGAAAAATTTACTATAGAAAAGGCAATCCTCGGCGTATATAAAATTTGCGACAGTAAAAAATTATTTTTTAAAAAATTTACTATAGAAAAGGCAATCCTCGGCGTATTTAAAATTTGCGACAGTAAAAAATTATTTTTTGAAAAATTTACTATAGAAAAGGCAATCCTCGGCGTATTTAAAATTTGCGACAGTAAAAAATTATTTTTTGAAAAATTTACTATAGAAAAGGCAATCCTCGGCGTATTTAAAATTTGTGACAGTAAAAAATTATTTTTTGAAAAATTTACTATAGAAAAGGCAATCCTCGGCGTATTTAAAATTTGCGACAATAACAAATTATTTTTTGAAAAATTTACTATAGAAATGGCAATCCTCGGCGTATTTAAAATTTGCAAGTGTAAAAAATTATTTTTTGAAAAATTTACTATAGAAAAGGCAATCCTCGGCGTATTTAAAATTTGTGACAGTAAAAAATTATTTTTTGAAAAATTTACTATAGAAAAGGCAATCCTCGGCGTATATAAAATTTGCGACAGTAAAAAATTATTTTTTGAAAAATTTACTATAGAAAAGGCAATCCTCGGCGTATTTAAAATTTGCGACAGTAAAAAATTATTTTTTGAAAAATTTACTATAGAAAAGGCAATCCTCGGCGTATTTAAAATTTGCGACAGTAAAAAATTATTTTTTGAAAAATTTAATATAGAAAAGGCAATCCTCGGCGTATTTAAAATTTGTGACAGTAAAAAATTATTTTTTGAAAAATTTACTATAGAAAAGGCAATCCTCGGCGTATTTAAAATTTGCGACAATAACAAATTATTTTTTGAAAAATTTACTATAGAAATGGCAATCCTCGGCGTATTTAAAATTTGCAAGTGTAAAAAATTATTTTTTGAAAAATTTACTATAGAAAAGGCAATCCTCGGCGTATTTAAAATTTGCGACAGTAAAAAATTATTTTTTGAAAAATTTACTGTAGAAAAGGCAATCCTCGGCGTATTTAAAATTTGTGACAGTAAAAAATTATTTTTTGAAAAATTTACTATAGAAAAGGCAATCCTCGGCGTATTTAAAATTTGCGACAGTAAAAAATTATTTTTTGAAAAATTGACTATAGATAAGGCAATCCTCTGCGTATTTAAAATTTGCGACAGTAAAAATTTATTTTTTGAAAATTCACTATAGAAAAGGCAATCCTCGGCGTATTTAAAATTTGCGACAGTAAAAATTATTTTTTGAAAAATTTACTATAGAAAAGGCAATCCTCGGCGTATTTAAAATTTGCGACAGTAAAAAATTATTTTTTGAAAAATTTACTATAGAAAAGGCAATCCTCGGCGTATTTAAAATTTGCGACAGTAAAAAATTATTTTTTGAAAAATTTACTTTAGAAAAGGCAATCCTCGGCGTATTTAAAATTTGTGACAGTAAAAAATTATTTTTTGAAAAATTTACTATAGAAAAGGCAATCCTCGGCGTATTTAAAATTTGCGACAGTAAAAAATAATTTTTTGAAAAATTTACTATAGAAAAGGCAATCCTCTGCGTATTTAAAATTTGCGACAGTAAAAATTTATTTTTTGAAAATTCACTATAGGAAAGGCAATCCTCTGCGTATTTAAAATTTGCGACAGTAAAAAATTATTTTTTGAAAAATTTACTATAGAAAAGGCAATCCTCGGCGTATTTAAAATTTGCGACAGTAAAAAATTATTTTTTGAAAAATTTACTATAGAAAAGGCAATCCTCTGCGTATTTTAAATTTGCGACAGTAAAAAATAATTTTTTGAAAAATTTACTATAGAAAAGGCAATCCTCGGCGTATTTAAAATTTGCGACAGTAAAAAATTATTTTTTGAAAAATTTACTATAGAAAAGGCAATCCTCGGCGTATTTAAAATTTGCGACAGTAAAAAATTATTTTTTGAAAAATTTACTATAGAAAAGGCAATCCTCGGCGTATTTTAAATTTGCTACAGTAAAAAATTATTTTTGAAAAATTTACTATAGAAAAGGCAATCCTCGGCGTATTTAAAATTTGCGACAGTAAAAAATTATTTTTTGAAAAATTTAATATAGAAAAGGCAATCCTCGGCGTATTTAAAATTTGCGACAGTAAAAAATTATTTTTGAAAAATTTACTATAGAAAAGGCAATCCTCGGCGTATATAAAATTTGCGACAGTAAAAAATTATTTTTTGAAAAATTTACTATAGAAAAGGCAATCCTCGGCGTATTTAAAATTTGCGACAGTAAAAAATTATTTTTTGAAAAATTTACTATAGAAAAGGCAATCCTCGGCGTATTTAAAATTTGCGACTGTAAAAAATTATTTTTTGAAAAATTTACTATAGAAAAGGCAATCCTCGGCGTATTTAAAATTTGTGACAGTAAAAAATTATTTTTTGAAAAATTTACTATAGAAAAGGCAATCCTCGGCGTATTTAAAATTTGCGACAGTAAAAAATTATTTTTTGAAAAATTTACTATAGAAAAGGTAATACTCGGCGTATTTAAAATTTGTGACAGTAAAAAATTATTTTTTGAAAAATTTACTATAGAAAAGGCAATCCTCGGCGTATTTAAAATTTGCGACAGTAAAAAATTATTTTTTGAAAAATTTACTATAGAAAAGGTAATACTCGGCGTATTTAAAATTTGTGACAGTAAAAAATTATTTTTTGAAAAATTTACTATAGAAAAGGCAATCCTCGGCGTATTTAAAATTTGCGACAGTAAAAAATTATTTTTTGAAAAATTTACTATAGAAAAGGCAATCCTCGGCGTATTTAAAATTTGTGACAGTAAAAAATTATTTTTTGAAAAATTTACTATAGAAAAGGCAATCCTCGGCGTATTTAAAATTTGCGACAGTAAAAAATTATTTTTTGAAAAATTTACTATAGAAAAGGTAATACTCGGCGTATTTAAAATTTGTGACAGTAAAAAATTATTTTTTGAAAAATTTACTATAGAAAAGGCAATCCTCGGCGTATTTAAAATTTGCGACAGTAAAAAATTATTTTTTGAAAAATTTACTATAGAAAAGGCAATCCTCGGCGTATTTTAAATTTGCTACAGTAAAAAATTATTTTTGAAAAATTTACTATAGAAAAGGCAATCCTCGGCGTATTTAAAATTTGCGACAGTAAAAAATTATTTTTTGAAAAATTTAATATAGAAAAGGCAATCCTCGGCGTATTTAAAATTTGCGACAGTAAAAAATTATTTTTGAAAAATTTACTATAGAAAAGGCAATCCTCGGCGTATATAAAATTTGCGACAGTAAAAAATTATTTTTTGAAAAATTTACTATAGAAAAGGCAATCCTCGGCGTATTTAAAATTTGCGACAGTAAAAAATTATTTTTTGAAAAATTATTTACTATAGAAAAGGCAATCCTCGGCGTATTTAAAATTTGCGACTGTAAAAAATTATTTTTTGAAAAATTTACTATAGAAAAGGCAATCCTCGGCGTATTTAAAATTTGTGACAGTAAAAAATTATTTTTTGAAAAATTTACTATAGAAAAGGCAATCCTCGGCGTATTTAAAATTTGCGACAGTAAAAAATTATTTTTTGAAAAATTTACTATAGAAAAGGTAATACTCGGCGTATTTAAAATTTGTGACAGTAAAAAATTATTTTTTGAAAAATTTACTATAGAAAAGGCAATCCTCGGCGTATTTAAAATTTGCGACAGTAACAAATTATTTTTTGAAAAATTTACTATAGAAATGGCAATCCTCGGCGTATTTAAAATTTGCGACAGAAAAAAATTATTTTTTGAAAAATTTACTATATAAAAGGCAATCCTCGGCGTATTTAAAATTTGCGACAGTAAAAAATTATTTTTTGAAAAATCTACTATAGAAAAGGCAATCCTCGGCGTATTTAAAATTTGCGACAGTAAAAAATTATTTTTTGAAAAATTTACTATAGAAAAGGAAATCCTCGACGTATTTAAAATTTGTGACAGTAAAAAATTATTTTTTGAAAAATTTACTATAGAAAAGGCAATCCTCGGCGTATTTAAAATTTGCGACTGTAAAAAATTATTTTTTGAAAAATTTACTATAGAAAAGGCAATCCTCGGCGTATTTAAAATTTGCGACAGTAAAAAATTATTTTTTGAAAAATTTACTATAGAAAAGGCAATCCTCGGCGTATTTATAATTTGCGACAGTAAAAAATTATTTTTTGAAAAATTTACTATAGAAAAGGCAATCCTCGGCGTATTTTAAATTTGCGACAGTAAAAAATTAT